>OX465289.1:18087500-18625000 GCA_949987695.1 Merzomyia westermanni
TGGATTTTTGTGAAATGTTGTATACTTATATATTTCGATCTCCTGAGCACGAAAATGAAGTCCATTTTCATTTTCCTCGCTTCGATTTTCCGGAAAGTGCGGAAAACTAGCGTTACCATATGGTAATGGTATGGAAAGACAAAATGGTTTTCGAATGTCGTTTTATTTTTAATTTTTCAAAAAATAACTGTTTTCAAACATTTTTATTTAAAAAATAAGTAAAATAAATGAATTCACGACAATGAAAAAAAAAAACATTTTTGAACTGAAATTTATCATGGTTTTGTGTGGTACTGAGCAAAACATTGTACGCAAAGTCCTACGTTGCATTTACCACACTTTTTTCCCCTGTATGCGATGCGGTGCAGGGATAGATTTTGATCTAATCGGTCTACTCCGCACATAAATTTATTATATTCCGTGATTGCGCAAGGACGGGGTACATTTATTTTCGATCCACTTGACTTCGAATAACGCTGTGCCATTGATTTCGGATCCTCACCAAAGCAGGTAGATAACATGCAGACAACATTGTTATCTTTCCATTTCACCAAACAAATACCAGTGCTTTTCATTTCAATTGATTCAGAGTAACCTCTTTCCATTGACTTGAAGTCTTTTTTATGCACTAGTGGACAGCTTGCTGGAATTCTGTTTTCTCGGATTGTTCCAGTACCATTATATCCGCATGACTTGAGATATGCCAACAGAGGATAACTAGTAAACAGGTTATCGAAATAAAAGTGGAACGACAGCGATTTCAATTCATCAGGAAAATCGTCGATCATGCTGACTAAAGGAGCGGCGCATTTTCCAAACTTTGCTTCGTACTCCAAATTCGATCGAGGATTCTTCCCCTGGTAAATTTCAAAATTCACCAAATAACCAGATGGAGTTCATAGGGACCAGGCTTTATATCCAAATCGTAATGGCTTGCCCTTTATAAAATGTTTACCAAAATAGGATATCATACTTTCGCCGAAAGAAAGATTTTGTTCCGGATGGAAATTTTCTATCATTTTTGCTTTCAAATGATCCATAAGAGGACGCAGTTTCCACATTTTTTCAGGATTTGGGCCGTCTTTTGAAGAAGCCTTGGAATTTTCTTCGAAGTGGAGATTTTGCAAAATCTCTTGAAAACGATTCCGACGCATGGTGTTACTGACAAGATTGTTCCGAATGTCTTCATCCTGACTCCACAAATGTTTGTTTGGAGTGATAATTGTAGCCAGTGACGATCAATATGCCTATGAATGCTCTAAGTTCGTTGACTGTTATATTTGGGTTCGGTCTATTCTGTTCCACCGAATATAACGCACTTTGTTCGCAAATATGTTCCAATAATGTGTCATCAACAAATTTTTCAAACTGTTCGTGTGGCAGTGAATGGCGACAATCTTCGTAATTTGCGCTTGGAAAAATTGGAATTAGAGATGACGATTTCTTCTTGACCCATTCAAATACAGTTTCCATGTTTCCTGATGGCAGTGCAACGTTTGAAGGGTTCGGTTCAATTTTACGTAAGCGCTTCCTCATTGGAGATTCTGAACTATTAGCCGTTGTTTCTTCATCCTCCATCTCACTAAAAGTGCCTTCAACCTCAATAACAGGCAAATCTCCTGGATTTGGTGCTGAAAAATTTAGGGTTTATAAGATTAAAATGATGGTATGCTTATACCGTCTCTAAACATGCCTCCCAGGAGGCTCGATATAAAGGAGGCTCGATATAAAGAGTGGTTGGAATATCACACAGTTGATTTTGATCTTCTGCTTCATCGAGTTCTTGAATGAAATCAAGCATTTCTTGCAACGATAAACCGCTGTAATTCACAAAGTATCAATAAATATGATCAAAAATCTCAAAAAAAAACTACACCAAACGTAACTAAAACCCTGTACCCTAGACGTCCCACGGTTACCATATGGTAACGCCTTGAGTAAAATACAAAAAAGTTACACAAAAAATCAAATTTCAAACAAAACTAAACTTGCATTTACTAGTTTATTTCATTAGCTACCAACTGATGTAATTTTTTTGGAAATATATCAAAAAATCAAAAAGTTATTCATATACTTACCGACGTGCCATGTTAAAAAACCACAATAATTCACTTTTTTTTTTCACCTGACTTTGACGTCTTATAGCTTTGCTAGCTGCACTAAAAATAACAAAAAACTTATGTTTTTCCGTGAGCTGCATTTATTCTGCGTGAAATACAGTTATTCTTTTTGGTTTTTGTTATTTACTTCAGACATAATACGTAAAATTGCAACGGCATGTTTGCATTACCATATGGTAATCGTGGGAGATTCGGGTTAAAGCGCAGTACTAATTTCTTTGCAGCTTCTTGATCGGTGTTTAAGTCTACGCAATGCCTTAAAACAGCCTTAGAATAAAGTAGAAAATATGACCCAAATGAATTAATCGGCTAACTAAAATAAACTTAGGTATTAGCTGTTTATTCATATATCAACAAAATACCATCTTAACTTTTAACATCTTCTAAAAAAATGTTCATAAGGAATAACAATAAAAACAACAATAGCTAAAAATGAAAATCGCAAGTACTCAAAGCTGGCACTAGACAATAATTCAAAAGTAATACAAAAGTCTGGCAGTGCCAAGAGCATAACACAATAACAAAAGCGAATGAAAAACAATGGGTGAGCAAAATTTTTTTAATTGAAAAGGCACTGAAGAAACACGTAAAAAAAAAACTATAAAAATAAACCAAATTAAAATAAAAAACTTAATTAAAATGAAGAAAAATACATATTTAAAAAATTAAAATACTTGTAAATACTATGCGTTTATTAAAACAAAAGTGGCTGGCAAATTTATTCGAGCCAGTGTTCGGACTTCTACCAGTCAAGCTAAATTTTCTAAAGACACTTCAGCTATTTCCTAAACAAAGCCAAACCTCTAACAAAAACTATACAAAGTTTAATTCCTTGGTATATTTGGCTTCTTCGAAAAAAGAAAAAATGTGTTTCATCGAAATAGCAATTAAGTATTCGACCAAAATCGGTCGCAACCTGCAAACTGCTACTTCTATTTACATATTTTTCATCTAGATGCACGCTGCTACTTAGGCTAGCTTAGGTTATTTAGCTCTCTCATGGAAAATATGTGTAGTAGAAGACTTCACGTAGGCAGGCCCACATTGCCCCGGATCTCACCACTTTTAAAGTTACAGTTTTAATGACAACTAGCCTACCAGAGTATATATTGAGTTCCGTAAACGTTATAGTATTTGAAAGCATTCCCTGCTTGATTCCTCCACCTTCAAAAAGAAGACACTACAAGCTCCCAAACTATTGTTGATACCCATTCTGAAAAAGTGAATGCTGCCGAGTCTAGCTAGGTTTCCACAGATTACTCTCAAGTATCACTCGGAGATTATTTTCGCAGTCAGACTGTACTTCCTTAACTTCACCAATTGAGAGCAGTGTGAAGTACGAAATCGTATATATTGTAGTGAAGAGAACGAAGTCCTTATTGCCTGGGTTTACAGCCACATCACAGAAAGCCAGTCGCGCAAAGTGTTCGGAAACATATACCTGACCAGAAGTGCAGAAAACGCTTTACTGGCTGAAAGAATTTAATTTGTGAACGAAATATTCGATATTTCTTATAAATTTGTACTTCCCTCACATATTGAAGTTTTCAAGTCTGAGCACTGATTCGCGGATCAAAAAAGGACTAATTTAATACTATAATTTTTTACCACTCCTCAAGCTAGTCAGAAGAAAACCACATCTGTATATAAAAAAATTAAATGTTTAAAGGATTCCGAAATGCCCAGAGTTTAAAAAAATTTAGTTTCAGAAATCATAATAGGAAACTATGATCTCTCCCATGTGCAACCGAGAAGGGTCTCATCATGGTCGGTAGCACTCAAATAATTTTAGCTTGCAAACTACCACGCAAATTGTACAATGAGGTTTTGGCCTCCATAGAACTAATTTGTTTCTGCAGTCCGCTTGACTTTGAATTTTTATTCATACAAGTTTGGTTATTTTGAGGCTACTTCGATGACAGTTAGAAATACTGGCATGTTACCTGACTAGTCTGGCATTTCACGGCATAGTATTTATGACTTCCCTCCAAAAAATCGTATGACTAATCTCTAAAGAGAGCGAATATTCCCTTTAGTCTACAGTTGGCTAAAAATCCAATAAACTTGAGCAAATTATTATTTGTGTAGCATACTCATAGGGGTGTAACTCAATTTTAATTTTTGTGGCATACTTATAGGGGTTAAAAGCCCCGTTTTGGTACAATAGGTGCAATTGGTGTCCCCATAGGAGATGGTCAAACAAATGTGAACAGTTCAATCTATACAGAGTGCTCAGAACTGGCATTAGTCGCATCATTCTTTGCAACTCATCCCGGAATCATACTAGACTAATCGCATTTTTTGCAGGGTTGTATTTGTATGTGTGTGGGTGTGGGTATGGGTGTGCTCTCTGTGTCTGCTAAGCCACGCCAGCATATAATAAGTGTTATACAAGAAAATAGTAGATCGTGCATAATTCTTGGTACTGCAAGTTTCTTTATACTTATTGTTATTTATTTATTTATTTCGCTTTTTGTTTTTGTTATTTTTGTTTTTAACTTTTTCGCTCCTCCCTGCCTCTTGGCTCTGCCATGCATGCATGTATTTTTTTACGCACAACCTGCTAGTCGCTTCAAGCTTAATAGAACTTTCCTTTCTTACAACATTTGGTATGCTCTGAATAATAAAGAGAAAAGCTTGGTGCCTTAGGAAAAGAAAGAATAGTGCAGTTAAGGAATAGTTTAAGAAACTTAGTAGTGAAATTCTAGAGAAAACCTAGCAAATAAATACAAAAGTATAAATTGGTATACTGGATACACCCAGCTGTGAAGTTGTTTACTGTTTCTAAAAATTGTAAGAAAATACCTTGTTAATCGTTCGATGTTTCATCCTACCAAATATAATCTAATAACCCTATAGTATCTTTGGTGCGAAACTTTAAAATTTGTCGTTTAATGAAAGTGGAGTCCTCCTCCCTGGATGTGCTTACTACGTCAAGATTATCATTGTCGACGATCAATTCATTTTAGAAAAGTGTTGAAAATATTTGTAGGCTGGCCTTATGCGTTCGAATTAATCTTCAACTAAATTTTGATTGCAAGTATACCAGTTCAAAATGAAGGACAACAAAAGCGGTCATAAAAAGTCCAAAAACTTCCGAGAGATTTCTCAAACTTAATTTTTTATGAAGAATATCTACCAAAAATTGGATGTTCACCTTCACAAAAGGTTTCTTTGAACTGCAACTTGCTCTACTAGGTCTTTTCTTACAACAGGTAGTCAAGATATTTCTTTTAAGGAAATTACTCCCATGGTCGAAGATTATTTATTTGGCTCCATACGAGCAAGACTCTATATATATAATTTTCTTCCGATCTGTTTGAATAAGAATCTATTCTGGATCACTTTTTTTAATTTTTTGTAATACCTACTGACGTCTTTGTAAGGTTGAAAGTGGAACGTCTCTGGTTGTATAAACTGCTGGAATTTTTCCTGAGCCTTAAAAGTTCCAAATCCATCAGAAAGGATAAACCTGATTGATTATTTGATTGCTTAGTGTTGCGAGAACTCAGTGGTTAAACTATACGCAGCGCAGACTTAATGTCTTTCTAAAGCTTGCTTTTTGGAAAAGGTCACGAGCTAAAGAAATTTCCTGGAAAGAGTGTCTACCTTGCTTTTCGCTCGCCTCTCTGGGCGAACTCACACTAGTTGGTTCTTTCTGGATTTCGGTGAGGAGTGGCTAATAGGACAGATGCCTCGTGGATGGTTCAGACATTGGAACTACCCACTTTTCTGCTTACAACAAATTTTGCTTCTTTTGAAACAGTTTGCAAAACAGTAAAGGAACTGATATATATTACCCACATAGCATACTTTTAGGAACTTTTGTAGCCCTATACTCCCATTTGTTTCTCTTATGGATTTTCTTTCATTCTCAAGTTTTTGATCAAAAAACAATTTGTATTCTATGCAACAAATGTACCTTTTTTTAAAACACAGTTTTCTCTACTACTGGGTAAAGAAATTTGAAGAAAATAAAGAATTTGAAAAACAACTTTTCTATAAAATACTATTAGGAACCTTTATACTTTAATGCTCCCATTTTCTTCTCTCGCATTAAAAAAAAGTCGCCTCAAACGGCATATATAGCGCTTACATTGACAGATTATACATTTTTTAACAGCACTAAAAACCGGCTTAAAAAATATATGCGCATACAACAAAAGAAAATTGAGCTGCTTTTGTTAGTATGAAGCATGGACTAAAACTTTGAAAGTTCTTAAGCGCTAGAAGAAATTTTAAAAATTTATGCATTTACCCTCTTTTGCGCTAAAGCAGACATATTCGACAATAACTAATCTGTCATACAAAAGCCTTTCTTATTGTGTGACTGCAATTCCCCATTGGCAACATTGGCTTTAATAGAAATATGCCAAAACTTTGGAGAGGCGAACAAACGTGAGAAGAGTGCATAACAGCAAATAGCCATTGGTAGGACTGAAAAGAATATTGGCCAAGTGATACATTGACCAAGTCTAGAAGGGATATGGCATACTTTACTTGAAGTGTCGAAGAAGAATAATATAAAGCATAAGCAGCAGCGAAGACGTTGAGTAGCGGCCCTGATACAAGCACTTAAGCGCTTTAGTTTGAAATTAAAGTAGAAGCAAATTGGCTATGCTTTGTTCAGATGCTGCTGGGGAAAAAATGTTTGATAATGCTTAATGAAAAATTCAGTGCTCAAGAAAAGAGGAGAAAACATGCTTTACCCAATTTTTTCCGAGTAATAAAGCAATAGCACACAAGTAGGAGTGCTTCAGCGAAATAAACTTGTTGTCAAAATGGGGCATTCCATCTGAAAGCGAGTTCGATTTCGATAACTTAAATGAAATTTTTTTTTAACCAAGAGCGGTGGTAGAAAACACTTTTATGAGTGGCGAGTTTTTCTAAAGATATCTAGGTATTTGAGCCTTTCGTCCCTGAATTCATATCTTTAACAATTGATTTTGTAAAGCTGAATCCAATGATACTTACCATTTTGCCCCTGCGGGCAGGAGGGGTGACATGACCTAGAAGGTTTCACTGGTCATAAATCGCTACCACGACAGTCGGTCAGTACCGCAAGGGAGTACCGGAGCGTACCAAGAACTGTTAATTCGACAACACTCCACAAATCTTTTGGGGAGTGGTTTTGTCGTTACCTCAACAACAACATATTTACCATTTTAGCTAACATAAATACTTGAGGTAGGTGTTAAGAGGAGTCGTTGGGCGGGGGAGGGGGTGGCAGATATGTGTACCAACAGGGACCAAAGGGTTAATTTTACAGTCTATGCGAGTGTTTCAGCACTGCCTCAACTTAGCACAACAAGAGGGCGTGTTCTTAAGAAATGTGAAATGAATATTGTTTCTAAGTAGAAAAAGAATTGCGGTCTGGAGTTGTTGGGGAAGTGTAGACTTTGCAACGAGCTGGAACTTTTCCGACTCGTTCAAGGGATCAATTTTAACTTGACTTATAGAAGACGAAAAAAGCACTCGATCCACTGCAGGAATTTAGAGTCGGTCGAGTTGTTGCAGTCAATTAGAAACATCAAGCAACATCTGGCGAAAGTTAGAACTGTGTGTACTATGATCCACTCTCACATTGAACATCATATCGATAGTTCTTCTTTGCCACTGGTCAAATTAAGAATAGTTATGGCTTTCATGAAGCAAGCTAATTGAATATTAAAAAATACACTTTAAACGAAGGGAGTAGTATTTTTGGAGCTTTAAAACCAGAACTCCATGACTAGCCGCTTGGGCGGTGCCAGGTGTTCAAGACTTTAACTCGTTTTTTTATCTGAGTTATTGATATAGTTGTACGACAAGGTGTAGACTAAAGCGTTTGAAATGCCGAAGAGGCTAGCCAAGGAGTATAGAGTTGCACGCTGCTGATTCAGTTAGTAGCAAACTGAAAAGGTAAAACATCAAAATTTCTTACAGTGCAAGAATTCATCACAAGAAATCGTTATTAAACCCTAACTAATTTGACATGGAATGGCTCACTTAAGCAGACAAAAGCTTATTGACCTTTAAAAGCTTTTCATATTATTATTGAAACTGACATTTTCGACACAGGTTTGTGAGGTGGAGTGTTGACGACGCTGCGATGATGAGAGCCATGTAACGATAAGGCGTTCACTAGACGCCAACGAATACTAGGGAGGAGAAATGCTTTCCGCAGCTGCAGTTTCCTTTGTAATAAGTAGATAATAAAATTAAAATACATTTTATATTATCTCACAATTTTAAACATTCGTTTTTAATTTCTTCATTTACCACAATTGAAATATTAAAAGATTTGCATAAGCAGGTCACGCTCTTTGTTGTACTCTCTCCCCCTTTTATAAATTATGCATTTTAATATCATCTGGCATGGCCATAAAGCAAAACTTATAATGACAAAAATATTAATTTAAAATACTCTGTAGTGTACCCAAATAAAAAAAAATATGCTTATTATTTGAATGCAGTTGTATATAACTAGGGCAACAAAAAGTTTGCATTTGAAATTTTACAAGTTGACAATTTTCTTAAAACTAAGCATTTAAACTAAAAATTTGTTCCGCTTTTAAATTAATGCTTCTTATAATTATTTATATTTTCTGGCAAGCACGGGACCATTTTTTTAGACTAGCGGCGAAATATAACCTATTATTTAGGAAGTAGTAGAAATATGTCTGAAAGCGACTACATACTTTTACTTTAAATGGTCATCTAACCGCCTGGGCGATTTTGACCGTCCAACATAGCTCGCCAGTCGTTTCTTCGTTGCGCCAACTGGCGCCAATTGGAAACACCGCGGGATCGCAAAATCGGTCTCCACTTGGTCCTTCCATCGGAGTGGTGGTCTCCCTCTTCCTCTGCTTCCACCGGCGGGTGCCGATAAGAATACCTTCTGGGCTGGAGCATCTTCGCTCATTCGCACTACGTGGCCTAGCCAGCGAAGCCGCTGTGTTTTAATTCGCTGAACTATGTCGGCGTCTGCGTAAAGTTCATACAGCTCATCATTAAATCTTCTTCGGTACTCGCCGTCGCGACTACATACTGCTTATTAAATTTTTGTGCAAGAGTTGAAAAGAAGCAAACTTAAAATAACAAAACATTACATAACTGTATTAGAAGCTCTGAAGTTGAGCAGCGTAAAATTTAAAGCGCAGAAAATTACAGTTAATCTTTCTAAATGCAAAATACTATAGGCTAAATTATAATACAAATAGCACAAGTTGAGGGAAATTGTCCCACTTTATGGCCAAACTATACATCAATTGCATATGTATGGATAGGTGTGGCCAAACTGCAGTGCCGTCAATAAAAAAACTTTAAAAAAAAATTAATTATAATATAGAAAACATACTTTAAAAATGACACCAACACAAATGCCAAGCATGTATTCGCACTATAGAGCCGCTGTTGTGGGAGTAAACATGGCATGCATTTTCGCTTTAGTTTTTTGTTATTGTATTGATCACTGGTTTCGATGCCAAGTGTCAGCGGCCCACCTGATACAAACAGTATTTAGAAAACATAATATAATATATTATTCATAAAGACTATTCAACACCGTACCGTTCAACACCTTTGTTTTCGTAATTTTGGTGGTTAGGTTTTTATGAATTGAAATAAAAATAGGAAATGAAAGGATAGGATAGGTAGTGAAAAGAATGGAAAGGTAAGGAAAGGAAAGGCAAGGAAAGGAGAGGAAAGGAAAGGAAAACAAAGGAAAAGAAAGCAAACGAAAGGAAGGGAAAGGAAAGGAAAGTAAAGAAAAGGAAAGGAAAGGAAAAGAAAGGAAAAGAAAGGAAAGGAAACAATAAAATAGAGACTCCAGAGAGAAGAGGAAATCAAAGAAAACGAAAATATAGTAAAGGAAGGAACAGCAGACAAAGGAAGGGAAAGAAAGCGTATGAAATTAGTAGGAATAATGGAAATGAAATAAAGTTTTTTAGTTGAATTTCAACCACTGGGCGATCTGTTACGTGCTGGTTCGGCGGGCGGGTGACCTATTCTTCCCGGATATCGCGCCCTCGTGTTGCATGCCTCAGGTACCGCGCAGGTATGCTTGCGTTTAGCACGAGCTAGCTCGCCGGACTGTGAAGTGGTTCTTGCGACCCCGATGCATGCCCATTGCACCCTACACAAAAATTTCATACCTACTCACACCTCCGCTCCATGGACATCCGCGCGACTTCTTCGTACATCAACCTACCCCAATTCATCAAGTTGCGGCAAAAAGAACTCGTTGATCATTGCTCTGTAGCGCTCACCATTCACAGTAACCGTTTGGCCCCGACCGATTATTGGTCAAATAAATAGTCAGCAATATTCCGCGTTCTGGAGCAGTGTAGCGTAACATTGTTTATTAACGTGTATTTCGCATGTGTTTACTACACAAATGTCAAAACAGAACTGACTTTAGGGGCCAATCGCAAAATTTATAGCATTTTCTGATAGGAGGATTACTTTTGCGCCACCTTGTATATCAACGTATTTTCTACTCTAATATGGCTACCAAAAATCTGGTTTATCGATGGCGCTTGTGGCGGTTGTGCTGCCTGATCTTCGTTACCGCGCCTCGGTGGCGACTCTGTATCGAAATGACGTTGGATAAAGTTCCGCCCCTTCCGCTTCTGTGCGACATATAGAATATGCCAGGGGTCTTATGTCTCCTCCTCACCTTGCTCTCTTGCAAACTGTGTGGTTGTGAGTACTCAATCGGAGGCGTCCCACTTGACGATGGGTCTAAAATGTGGCTTCATTAGACTCGCCTCCGCAAATACGCCATGAGTACTTACCCTATTCTCCGCGCTATTGAGTGAAGTTGCCTCGAATCGGTATTCTGGTTTCTCCCTCTTCCAATATTATTTGGCGCTTTCCTTTGCGGCCTTGCTTCCTCCTTGAGGAGTGGATTTTTGCCTGGCTGCACTAGCAATTCTCGGATATTCTTTTCCGTCTTCAGTTGGTTGCTGCTGTCTGCTAGGCTGTTGATAGAAAACAAAGAAGCACATGAACCGGAAGTATTAGCTGCGGTTGCTGTTTGACATATGTCAGATGCTGACGTGTGCAAAACGGAAGCGTTCCGAATGTGGGCTTGCCGGACGGTATTTTGGGGATGGGCCACAGGGTGACCGCAACACAGTGGTGATAAAAATTCTCCTATGCTGAAAAGGTTTGAATAGTAACACAGTCTCATGCACAGTCTCTCGCACTTACTATGTATACGCTACCCTAGTTTCGTGTGTCATAAACGGACAATTTTTGGTGTGCCTAGCTGTAACAAATATATGTATATATATGAAAATTCAGCCATTGGTGGTTGCATAATATAAATTTAAATATAATTGTCTGCGGAAAAGGAGGATTACAGTCAGCAAAGTAATTATACACATTTAACTTCATATAATGCAATAGCTTAGAGCTATGCTGTGACATTTTTTTTTGTTTTAACCCCTACACTTGGCTTAGCTTCTGTTAAACGTATTCAAATGTCAATGACTTAAGCATTAATTTTTTATACGTTTTTAGAGAGCATTTGATGATAAAGAGATAAAAAATACTTTTTGTTTGGGAATGGCTGCTGCATAAATAATAATAACTGCATTCCAATGACTTCAAAAGCCAGTGCTGTACTGTTTGTGTTCTACAAAGAGCGTTTATATTAGTGGTCTAAATCAGATTGTAGGTCTGGTATTTAACGAGATAATGAGTACTGTTCCGAAAAGGTATAACAGCTCAACCGTATAAAAAGCACAACGTGAATTTTTGGCCAAAAATGTCTCATGGCAATAGAAATTGTATGAGAGCAACCGAAATTTATTCCAGTGCGTTTCAAGCCAATTCAAAACTTTTGTGCGTTTATATATGGTTGAGCTGCAAGGAGTATTAAATGTAGAACAATGTAAACTGGAAAATAAGTTCGGCTCTAAGGCCAGAGGTACACATTTATATTACTCCAAATTATTATTATTATTAATATCAGGATGGATATTTGGAAAACAAGAGGTTCGATTGGTTTTTAAATACGATACTGAAGACTTTTATCATGCTTTGCTGATTTTCCTACAGGGTGGAAGTTGTATGTATATTGGAACGATTTGCCGTCATCCCTTGTCAAATTTTGGTTTCTAAGAAACCGATTTCGGCGTTTCGCCATCCTCCGTGTTAAGTTTCATTCTCGGCTTTTAGGATTTTGATGCTTCCTTTTATTAAATAAAACCATACCATAAAATCATTGAACTGGAATAACCAATATTACGAATTTGCCTTTATGTATGTCTGGACATTTCTGTACTATCGGAATTATTTAAAGCACCTTTTGAGAGCTGTTCGGAATATGTCCTATATGAGTCTTTCCATGACAACTCGTCAGATATTTGGATTGGACACTTTCCGCTTTGAACGAAATTCTATAACGAGTTTTCTTTTATCATAAAAAAAAGTCCTATTCCATTGAATTCAAAATTTCACTTTTTTTCATGTTTCGTAAATGTTGTTTTTTCAATATCTCGGAAACTGCTTTATTTAAAAAAATCCACTTTAGAAAATTTAAAATTTTTCAAAATTATAAAATTAATTATGACTTATGGTTAGGTAAGGTAGGGTGGCGGTTGCCTCTTTAGGACACGTTCACTGTCCTTTGTGGTACCACGGTGGCTAACGGTGACTCGATTTCTTAGCTATTTATTTTATGAACCGCTGCGTGGCAGCATATAGTTCCGGATAAGGTTCACTTCAATCCGGCTACTCCTTCGGCACTAACTTTTGGACAAACATTTTTTTGTATAATTTTTTTTTTTAATTTTTTCAGCTTTCTAGGTGAGTTCAATTCGAAAAATACAAAATTATCACTGATTATCCTGCTAGTGGAATGTAAAAATAAGAACTGTTTCTCAGTTGATATTGGAGAAAAAAATTAAAACGATTTGCAAATGTTTAAATTTCCAAATTTCTTGAAATATGTGAATGAAAGATAATTTATTGGTTATATGAGTGACTTATTAGTTTCTACTATTGATGCCTTCGCGATGGCTGATTCCATTATGATGTATAGATGTTATTGTAAAACTTTCATAAGATCTCAATATTAAACGAGGTAATCGAAACATTCTTGTACGGTGGCCGTTGTTGTCTCGAATAGTATTGAAGTAAAGAAGAGATCGTCCTGAAAGAAGTAGCGAAATAATCTAAAAATCATACTGCAAATAATTCAGAATCGAACCCTTAATGAAACATCACTCCCCCGATAATAACATAGCCAGCACAAAAACGTTCCCTCTTAAAAAAATTACAACTGTTCTGGAGAAAGTCCGATTAGGCTTGAGTAGCAACATAAACACTAGCAAGTTGGGTTGTGTATATATAGATATACTTGTGTGTAGCTTCTCAAACTCTCGCTTAAAAGATACTTGTTTATTTATAGTTGTAATTCTTTTTATTGTTGAACTTCTATACATTGTACATCAAGTAGTTTTACTTTACATGTAAAAAAACGTATTGCTAAGTTACTCTGGAATGAGATATATGACTTCATTATTAAAGAACTCTCGAACGAAGCAAACGCATTGTTAATTTTGTCGGCATCCTGTAGGTTTTTAACAGCGCTGCCGATTTCCAAGTCGTTAGTCGAAGAAAGTCCATTATTCTGAGATACTAGTGTCTTGAGGTATTTAGGCGACTGACGTACTAACGATTTGGAGATATTATATCTAACATTCTAAGTTATCACATTCTCTTTGTTCTGTAAGGAACTTGCGGTCAAAAGTTCGAAATATCTATGCACTTCTTGATTTTGATTTTGTAGATTTGCCTTTGAAAAATTGTATGAACCTCTTGCATTGATGTCACCTTATTATAAACAAACTAGCCTATGTGAAATGTTTTAAGATATAAGCCAATAAAATACCGCCTATCTGCTCTAGTAAAAGTCGTAAAAATAAAAGAAATTCTTGTAATAAATAGCTAAATATTTCAGCATTGTTTGTGGTTGATATTCCTTAATAAAATTGGCAGCAACTTTGGCGCAAAATTTTATTGCCATATCGAATTACATTGGGGAGCGTAAAATGCAATCACCGAAAAGTGGCGATTATTATAACGGAATTTACCTATTCATACAGATATATGAATATAATCGCCCAAAACAAAACAAGGGAGCACTAGGGTGGGTTGGAAATCAAAATAAAAAAAAAATACTAAAAATCCACCTTTAGTTTTAAATAAATTAATATTGATCTTTGAATCGGGATATATTTTAAAGGTGCTCTGTAATATGTGGGATGTCTCCTCGAAAACGCAAAAGGAAGTCACAAGATTATGAAAAAATTATGCAACAAATGAAAAAAAGAAACTTTTAATCAACATTTCGATGTAACCCACTTGCTTTTTAAATAAAAAAATGGATTGGACAATTTTTTCAACATGTGTTTTATGATATGTCGCCTCCACTTCCAACGGAAAACCAAAAGCTGAAAAACGCATTTTCGTATATTTTTGCAATTTCTATAAAAAAAAAAAATTTTATGGTATATATTTTTTACTACATTTTGAACGGATTAATAAAAATCTCATTTCGCAATTAAAAAATTTTTTTGGACCAAAAAGTTATTTTCCTTGACCCTACTAACTAATAATCAAAAAATCGAGTGGACTAGCTCTAACCTAGATATTATGTTTCTTTAATTGTCTCTCTTTTAAAGAAAAATTTATACCCCTAACCAAAAAAATTTTTTTTTCCACCCTCCCTAATCCGTATGAAAAAATACTTATAAAAGTCATGAGATTAAGTTGGAAACCACCACCACCTTTATATGTACATATGTAACTGTACTCAAACAAGAAAACGATATCCAATTTATTTGTAACAAATAAATGCCAACTGCCATCTATCAGTCTCTCTAAATTTACTAAGATCTTTAATGGCGTATATGTATTACATAAGAAGATTTTCTTTATATTTTTGATTTACTGAAGCAAATCCGCAGATAATTGAATGTGATTTGTGACATCTCGTTTACTTATTGAAGCGACTAAAGCACAATTGGATTGATTGAAGAGTGGAAATTCAAACTATGCCAACATAGGTGAGCTGGAGGCTGGAGTTGCCCTTAAAATTACAATGATTCTGCGCTATATATTCTATATGATATGATATGATGTCATATGATATGATATGATTTTTTCGTCGACGTAGTTTCAACATACAGGGACACTTCTGAATAGAGGTCAGTAACTATAAAATTGTATCTCTGCCAGGAAAAAGCTGCCATTGTAGATGGCTTGGGCTGGCACAATTGGCACAAGATATCTTCTCATAGTTATAATTATTATTATTATTTGTTCTCCCCTAGATTTCTAGGATTATTTTTGCTGATATTTCAATGTCTCAAATTTTAAACTGTCAACTAGGCTACCAAAGTCAAATTTTTAATATTTTCTTTCATGACTACAATTATATAACTTTTTCATCTTTCATCCCAGCAACATCAAGTCATCTAGTAATCAGGTCTGCTGGTAATCAACCATATCGGTGCGGTGTGTTGTTCTTGAGCCAGTATATTGTCATGCCATCTTCGCCCTAGAAATTCGCGTGAATCATCTCGTTCACTATTTAGCAATCGTCATTCATTTACGAAATAATTGAATTTTAATTAAATTGAGTTTGAATAGTAATATGAAGTTGATTGTTCTGTAGATTAATAGTACGGTATGGTTTTTATAAAATTTCTTGTTCCATGTCTGCGTTAGTTCTGAGGGATTTTGGCCCCAATTGTGATTATGACATCTTTGAGCTCAAAAAACTCGGGAAACAATTCCAGAAGGGGGTTCTGTGCAGCTAAATTGTGGATCGCGATAGTGCGGACTTTTTTGCATTGTGCCACAAGACCTGCAGAATTTTAACACCTAGTAAATGCATTTTAATCGGGAAGGAGTGTCATGAGCCCAATTTTTTTACTTGGGATTTTGCCACCTGATAACTCAATATAGGCCATCATTTTGATGAGCTTTCACTTTGTATTGTATCAGAACAAAATAACTGTAAATAGTACTACTGGGTATAAAAAAATATATTATATTTATGAAAAGGGTTGCCAATTGTGCAAAAATTTATTTTAATAGCATAGTTAATTTAATTTTCAAATTGGATTTTCATACGATAGAATTAATAGAACAAAAGATGCGTTATAAAATATCACTTCCGTAAAAAGTGTTGCCATCTGCATAAAAATTTATTTTCGATGTGTTAGTTACTTCAAATACCCAAGAAAGGCTTGCACAATTTTGATGTTTTTAGCTTTGGATTTTTCTTCATCGGGAATGCTACTTTACGTTCTTGAGAATCAGTTTAATGATTGAGTACCATTACTTTTAATTTTTAATTCTTATTTTCCAGTTACTTAAGGAAATAATAAAAAAAAATTATGATTTTTTACGATTGTTAAAAAATAACAAAAAAGTCTGAAATAATCAAAAACAAAATTTTATTTTTGATTATTTTCGATTTTATTAATTATTTCTGTAGAGGTACATAAATATACACATCAACAATACTGAAAAAAAATAGAAAAAAATAAAAAAAAAAATTCAAAAAGTCAAAAATAATCGAAAATAATCAAAAGTAGTCACTCAAATTTTTTTGATTATTTTAGATTCTTTTGATTTTTTTTAACAATCGTAAAAACGTATAATTATTTTTAAGTTTTTTTTAAGTGTAATCAATTAATAATTGCCTTTTCTTGAAAACAATTAAAATAATCATTACGAATTAAAAAATCCGTCTAATAAAGTGATTACTAATTTCTAATCAAATTTAACTGGTCTGAACTATAGAAATATATATATGATATTCAAAAGGGTTGCCAACTGGGCTAAAATTAACTTTACTCTTACCAAGTTTATACAATTTATAGAAATGTATAAAAAAAATGCTTCATTTAAAATTATTTAATGCACAGTAATATATTTCCAGACCACGGCAGAGCAGAGTTATCCAAATACCACTTATTTCTAAAAAAATATATTCTACAATTGAAGATTATGACTTTAAAGATGTTGCCTCACACGCAAGAAAATAGACACCATATAAAAGAAGAAATATTTTTATGTACTCCATTTATTTATATTGAACAAGAAAAATTACTGCACCACAAGCCATTATCTCAAAAATTGCGTTTTGCTCAAACACGAACAGAGGCGTCTAAAAGCTGAGGGATGCTATTGGACCACAATCATTCATGTCGTAGTACAATCTTTCGAGCTGCTTAAGTAGAAATAAATTATTCAGTAGTCCCTCAAAAGTATGGAATTAAGGAGTAAGTACGGTTTGTGAAACTGAACTCAGCTATTTTTCAATGGTTTAGTCGTTAGGTATTGTATGAAGAAACGACAAATCCTCGCTAATTCTAGTAAGTGAAAAGTGAACACGCGTCATATCAATCAACCCAATCAGCTTTGTATTTTATTGTATTTGCTATTTGATGGCCACCGGCCCCTCCATAATTCAAACCCCTGCGCCCATTCTACATAAACCAAACTACATAACAAAAATTTAAGCAGCTATGCGTATAGGATTTTTACGGCCTATTTTCTATTTCCGCTTTATTCCCTTGTACGTTACCTTCAAGCGCATTTTTTTGTTTTTATTGCTTTTGCTAGCCTTGTTGTTTATGCTAATGAAATTGCCGAGATGCCATAGGACGTGTACTTTTACATGTGGCATCAACCCCTCCAGCTCACTACTTTATCTGGTAAATATATAATAAAGTAAACCAAATATCAGCAAACAACTTTGCATACTTTGAGGGGACTTCACCAACTCAACCATAAATGAGTAGGTACTTGATCTTCAGTCAACACTTGAGGCATACATTGCGAAGCGAAGCGTAGTGCATGTGAAGTTTAACGATATTTGCTCATATCATAATAAATAAATATAAACAGCAAAAATGTTGTAAGGAGTTATACAAACACTAGCTTTTTTGTGGGCATTTTTTCGAGCTGGGTGTATTTTACAGCTGATATAAAAATCTACATACTTTAACGCGCTTCCGCAGACCATATTAAACAAACAAAATTGTAGCGTACTTCGATATCCGCAACCATGTAAGTCGATATCCGAAACAATAATTTCGTTTTACCTGATTATCAGAAATCAAGTAGGTCTCACTTTTTATGACAGGTGTCTTATCCAACAATAACTTCATTTTACCCGATTAAGGCCGTGATACTCATATTACTAATATATTTCCCTCGCAGAAAACACATCAGTGTACCAAAATAGTTTTTGTTATAAGCAGTGTGGCTTTGCAGTATACAATTAAGCTTCTTAAGCATTTCAGACCATATTTTTCATTAATAAAATAGCCCACAAATTTTATGTTGGCTACTTACTTCCACATCTACATCGATATATCCGGTATGCACGCAAAAATAAAGTCAAAATCTAAGCGTGTACAACCAAAAAAAATAAAAAATTGATGTGCCTTGAAGCTCCTGTCGATGCCAGCTTAGCGAATTACTTCAAGGAAAATTGAGCAGGGTAAAAAAGTTCAGATCTGCCTTGTAATCAGATTTGCCATTGGGCAATTGCGAAATGTGGGTTATAGCTGAGCACGCATTAGCCATAATATTGAGCGGTTTATGATAAATGATTGCAAAATGTTAGTAAGCATTGATTGGGATGTTCTCACTCCCACACGAAGAAAAAGGCATAATATAAAATCGAAAAAATTAATTCCAGTCACTCCCCAATACTTATAGACTTTAGCGAAATGGCTGTGGCATTTGTAGCGGAGAAGAAGCGCTTAGAAATAAATTGGCAGGTTCAACAGTTTGTATGCTATGCACCCCGAGTAGATGTTTAAATGTTAGAAAGTTGTCTGGAAGTATGCCTTTAAACTTTTGCAGAAGGTTTGCTCTTCTTCTACTGCTCTACTTGACATTGCTGAAGTTTTATTCTTTGTAACCGTTTCCCTCGGTCACGCTGCTAGTCGTACGTGCTTTTACTTCTTTTTTGTAACTTTGCTACGCAGTGATTTGCTATTGATTGTTTATGTTTTGTACTGATTGCTAAGTGTAAAGTTGTTTCTGTCCACTTCATAGTAACAAAGCTTCAAAATGTAAAGTATTGGAAACGCCTACAATTTTGAAATAAAATTTTTTTTTTGTTTTTTGTTGTGCTCTCTTACAAAATCGGGAAACACAGTTTTTGATTTCGTTTGATTGGTGTACTTAAATGTATTCTTTTTAAATGACCTTATTATTACTTTGTGGCTTGTTGCGTTCCAGTGTAATAATGCAGAGCAGGAGCTCGCTCGACCTTGGGTAGGTCTCTTAGAGAACCGACTAAGAAAAGGCGAAAGTAACTCCGCCTAGTTTTGGCAAAAGTTGGATAGATAAGCGTGAAGTGACTTGATGGTTCCACCTCCGCATTCTCCGAAGAACTTTAAAACGAAAGAAAGAAACAGCTTTATTAAAGCCAATGAGTTCTACTGGCCGCCTGAAAAAGCACCTCCAAACAGAAGAAATGGATAAAAGCAGTTCAGCGTAAGCCTAGCGGACTTTGCACAAGAACATAATACATTTGGCTGTTGGATGTTCGTATTCCCTGCAGCCAGGCACATCTTGTTCGCAAGTTCTTAATTAATCTTATTCTTTATAGTTTTAGTAAATCCAAAGCAGGGCTAGGCATTTTTAGATCACAAACGAATACACCACTTAATGCATAAAATTCGCTGCAACTCCTGATGTTGTCCAATTACGTTCCGCGGAAGTTGTAAAGAGAAAAAATTGCATCTCCAACATGGATCTGGCAGTGAACCACTCCACCAATCCACTGCATATGCCTCTCTGAAGAAAATAATGGTATGCAAACTAAGAAGGGGGAGAGAACCATTTTAACTAAAGAAAGGGTTGATTTGCTTTTGATATATGGGAAAAATAAAAATAAAAATAAAAATTAAAACTAAAAAAAAAATATAAGAAAGTAAAAAAAGACAACTAAGAAATTACTGAACGTTTTCAGATGGTACACTCTATTTTTAATGAAAGAACTTATCAGATGGTGAAGTTCCTACTAAACTATTTTTTTTAAAGTATTCATGAAACGAGCTCAAGGCCAAGAATAATAATTTTTCACTTTTGGAATTTTATGAAAATTATTATTGTTTTTATTTATTAATAATCATTTTATTTATTATTAAAAGTTTTTTGGATTGAATAGAGTAGGAAAAATGTTTAGAGACAACTGCCATAGCTTTTCTTATAGATCCATTTCGGAAGCTGCTAGACTTCACTCATCAGAGAAATTTTGGCACGCATTGCTAACCATTAAGCTAACAATACGCTGGTTTTGATGTCATCTAAACTTCCTAGTTCTATTCATCTTTTTACCATATGCATGAACCACTTCCGCCATTTGACAGTTAGTAGTGTGATCATGATGGATTTTTGACAGCTCTGTTTTATCATCAGAACTGCCTTTCCGTGTGCTCTCGGTTTTTGTTATTGCTTTTTTTATACCAACAATTTTTGTTGATTTACGGCCTGTACATTTTCAAGTATTCATGAAACGAGCTCAAGGCCAAGAATAATAATTTTTCACTTTTGGAATTTTATGAAAATTATTATTGTTTTTATTTATTAATAATCATTTTAATTAATTATTAAAAGTTTTTTGGATTGAATAGAGTAGGAAAAATGTTTAGAGACAACTGCCATAGCTTTTCTTATAGATCCATTTCGGAAGCTGCTAGACTTCACTCATCAGAGAAATTTTGGCACGCATTGCTAACCATTAAGCTAACAATACGCTGGTTTTGATGTCATCTAAACTTCCTAGTTCTATTCATCTTTTTACCATATGCATGAACCACTTCCGCCATTTGACAGTTAGTAGTGTGATCATGATGGACTTTTGACAGCTCTGTTTTATCATCAGAACTGCCTTTCCGTGTGCTCTCGGTTTTTGTTATTGCTTTTTTTATACCAACAATTTTTGTTGATTTACGGCCTGCACATTTTCAAGTATTCATGAAACGAGCTCAAGGCCAAGAATAATAATTTTTCACTTTTGGAATTTTATGAAAATTATTATTGTTTTTATTTATTAATAATCATTTTAATTAATTATTAAAAGTTTTTTGGATTGAATAGAGTAGGAAAAATGTTTAGAGACAACTGCCATAGCTTTTCTTATAGATCCATTTCGGAAGCTGCTAGACTTCACTCATCAGAGAAATTTTGGCACGCATTGCTAACCATTAAGCTAACAATACGCTGGTTTTGATGTCATCTAAACTTCCTAGTTCTATTCATCTTTTTACCATATGCATGAACCACTTCCGCCATTTGACAGTTAGTAGTGTGATCATGATGGACTTTTGACAGCTCTGTTTTATCATCAGAACTGCGTTTCCGTGTGCTCTCGGTTTTTGTTATTGCTTTTTTTTTTATACCAACAATTTTTGTTGATTTACGGCCTGTACATTTTCAAGTATTCATGAAACGAGCTCAAGGCCAAGAATAATAATTTTTCACTTTTGGAATTTTATGAAAATTATTATTGTTTTTATTTATTAATAATCATTTTAATTAATTATTAAAAGTTTTTTGGATTGAATAGAGTAGGAAAAATGTTTAGAGACAACTGCCATAGCTTTTCTTATAGATTATAGATCCATTTCGGAAGCTGCTAGACTTCACTCATCAGAGAAATTTTGGCACGCATTGCTAACCATTAAGCTAACAATATTTTTTTTAAGTTTTCTAGAATCTGTAAACGTGCCCATCAAAGGAAGAAAAGTCAAAAGTTGAACAAAATTTGTATTATTTTTTTAATTTAAGTAAAAAGTCTGACGGAATGCACTTTCTTTTATATTATAATGAAAAATCATGAAAATAAATATTATTATACAATTTTAAAATGTATTTCATTATTTTGGACCAAAAAAAATTTTTTCCGTTTGAACTAACGTTGAATAAAGTTTGAAATTAAATAGTTTTTAAGTGTTCATGAAACGAGCTCAAGGCCAAGAAAACTAATTTTTAATTTTTCGAATTTTTATGAAAATTATTATTGTTTTTTATTTTTTAATAATCATTTTTAATTAATTATTAAAAGTTTTTAATTGAATAGAGTAGGGAAAATGTTTAGAGACATCCGTTTTTTTTTATTATGTTTATAATAAGTTAAACCTTCATATTAGCTTCTAGTCAAAACTAGATGTTGTTGACATGTATGTGATTTAGTCCAATAACTCATTGTTTGTTGGATTTTGTCTTTGTTGTGAAAAATAAAAACGGGAGATTGGCAAAACGTAGGAAAAAATTTTAAACAGAAACGAATGTTTTCGTTTTGGAATTTAAGTATTAGACCGAGCCTATACACAATTTAAAGAAATAAATTATTCATATTTTAGTAAGTTATTTTATTTTTTACTTTATTTTATAAAGTACAAATTGTAACGCTCTTACTCTATTGTTAATGGCATAGGCGAATGCGAATATCCGCAACATTTATAAAAATTTTAGAGACATTATTCCTACTGTGATACACCGATATATACAATCAACTACTAATCGCTGCTGCTGTAAAATTTTACTATCGTTCTATCTACACATATACTATACATATATATAAGTCAACCCATAACCCTCTATGCTCCTCATTTGCTCGCCAGTGCTATTTCAATGGTTTTTGTTTAAACCAAAATAATTTACAAATACCTTTAGTGCGGCTATGAATGCTTTGTTGTGTTGACTGGCTTGGCGTCTGGTTATTTGACATTGACGAGCAAAGATCGGAATTTAATATTTATAAAATGCAAATATTAAGCAAAGAAAATCTAAACATGCCAAGGAATTCACGATGCAAGATAATCAACCAATAGAGCTTGAGTTGTTGTTTAGTATGCTGCTTTTTTTATATTAAAGTTTGTGTGTAGAGCTTTTAGTTCTATTTTATTGATTTTTATGTAGTGGGAAGGAAGTATTTTATTTGTAATACAAGTGTTGTGACTATCACCACTATTGGGGGTTACTTAAAAAAAATAATAACCACACAAAATTTACAGTTTTTGTTTCAAAGTTTCTTACCAATTTCATGACAACTTGAAAAGGCGATTGCAGTAGTCTGTTTTCGGCTTAGTTTATTTGTGATAAACGCTCAAGTAGTTTAAAAATAGGCCAATTTTTTTTTTTAATAAGAACCAAGTTTAGTGATAGTTAAATATATAATTTTTTTGTCGCTGTTGAAATGACTTTGCTTAAAAAAACTACTTGAAAACTTTTTAAAAACCGCCAAATTTGTTTATCTTGTTCGATAACTTCATAAAAAATAGAAAAAACTGGTGGGTGAAATTTATGGTTTTTGATAATAGGTAAAGTCGGTATTATATCTAGCCGATGACAATACAAATCAACGAAAAACTATCGAAACCTGGTACTTATATCCCCACTTGCTTGTAATATACCACCGAAAGACAACAGTTATACAAGCAGTGAAGTTAGTTTAAAAAATAATAAAAATTTGTAAACCTTCAATGGATGAAGTCTGCCAACAAATTCAATTAGATATGAAAAAAAGGTATGAAGAACACAAAAGGCATGAATATTAGCAACAATGAAATCAGATAAAAATGCGTAGAAATAACAATAGAGATAGCAATAACAAAAAAAAAAAAAAGAAACGAGAAATTAAACATCAAAAATATGGCATACAACAAACGGCTATGTTGAAGAAAAGGAGATGGCTTAAGTTATATGAAAAGAAATGATTTCGCCAACAAAAGCTAAATCAATCCCACTACCTCTTCCGCTCTTGAAAATATACAAAAGTATTATAACTGAAATCATAGTGCAGACAATTTTCTAGAGATATGCCTTTAGGCGCACTGAGAAGTGCAGTAAAAGAAAACAGTACAATGTATTATACAATTTTACTAGGGATGGCAATTTTTTGTTGATTCTAAAATTTCGGTATTTAGAGATTAGTTCTGGTATTTAGGTATTCGCTATCCTCTAGCGGTTAAGGTTTAAAAAAGTTAAGACATTTTTTTAGAAAACATCCAACCTTAATATATATGTATAAGAAACAATTAGATTTTGAATAGCTTTTTTTAGTTTAAAACGAAAGTTCTTTTATTAATAACAAATCAAAATAGAAAAGTCCAAAACAGGTCTGTTAATTTTGATTAGTAATTTTTTAATCGGTAGTTATTATTTTAATTATTTTTCATGAAAAGGGAATTTTAAATTGATTACGATTAGAAGAAATCAATGACTACTCATCCTAATGATTACCGGTTTGATTAATTACTTTCTTGAGTATCTTTTAATTGATTGAATACCAATTACTCTTAATTTCTAATGATTATTTTTAAATTAATTAAAAACATAATCAAAAAAATCATGATTTTTTACGACTTTAAAAAAAAAGTTGTTTTGATCACTTTTGATAATTTTTGATTTTTTTGGATTATTTTAAATTTTTTTCAGTATTAATGGTGTGGATATTTTTGGGCTTTTACAAAAATACTGAAAAAAATCAAAATTAATCAAAAGTAATCAAAACAATTTTTTGTTGATTTTTTTAATAATAGTAAAAAAAACATTATTGGATAGTAATCATTAAAAATTTAAAGAAATTGGTAATCAACCAATTGATGGATTCTCAAAAAAGTAATTATTCAAACCTGTAATCATTAGGATGAGTAATCATTATTTATCAGGTTTGGATTTTAAAAGTTATAAATTTTTCAAGCACATTGTTTGAGTTGGTTAAGGGATATCTTTATGGAGTTTTAAGACGGATCATCTTCATAAACGAAAATAGTGTGTGTTAATGTTTTTAAATTTAAAATTGACAGAAAAAAGTGTCACTTTTATAAAGTTTAAAAATTGTGTTAACTCAGGTTCACTTATAGAAGATGTCACATTTAAATAAAATAAATTGAAAACTTTCTATTCGGGGTGTGGTAGACGCACTGTTGTTGTTCGAACATAACGAACACAAAAAATTGAAATATTCAAAACTAAGATAAAAGTCATAAATAAACCTAAAATTTTTAGGTTTTGGTAACATATGCGTGTCCAATACTGAAAAATTTGGTATTGTAAAAAGAAATCTCATGATTTTTGAATTGGCGTCCTCAATACCTACGTAAAACTTCACTGCTTTGCTAATGTGCACCACTGCGTGTACGCAACAACACCATTCGGAGAGATTAATGCAAGCGCATTGGAGGCAGCATAAATTGCAATGTGAGGGAATTGTAGTTGAACTATATAAGAAATAGGAGAGCATAACAAGAAGTGAGATTGTGTTTTTAAAAATGAAGTGTGAACTAGAGCAGAAACAACATCTAAAGGGAATAGATGAAGTGCAAAGAAGAAGAAAGTAACAGAGAACGCTTTCACGCTGAAAAAATGTTACCTACAAAGCTATGACTGTACTTATGTATGTTTCAAAGATTCTTCGTTATGTAAGGAACTTTTTGGTTAGCCCTTCAATGCCTTTATGCGGAAAAATATTATTTCCTTTGTGAAAAAATCTGACATTTTCGTTTAATTTTTGCAAGCAAATTTAGTGTTGTCAATGATTTCTGCAATTTGTTTTGTTTGTGGTCGATTTGAACCATAAAAATTTGTAAAATTTATTAAACCTCAGCCCTTTCTTTTCTTCATTGATATAACCACGAAAATTGGTATGCACCGAAGCTACGATGAAATAAACGCTTAAGATTCATTTTGTGTATTGCAACGCATGCTAAAGAAATCTCTAGTCTGACTGCAATAAAGTCTGCAAACTCGCAGCTGACAGTCAGGTTATTCCACATGCTATGAAGTCATAAGCTTTTCTTTTCTACTATACAATTGAGAGATGCAGATATTTTCAATTTCTTTACATCCATTCATAGAAAAGTAAATTGACTTGCTAAATTAAAACTGTATATGTGCATTATTCAAAAGTTTCATTCAAAGTAATCTATTCTTAATGTTAATGAGTTCAACAGTCATTCTTTTTATACATAAATACATTTAAGAATGAGAAACCAAAACACAACAACGCAAAGTAGAACAATTACCCAACTGACGAAATCATTATCACTAACTACCACAGCTGTTTGAAGAACTGAAGAAAAATAAATCCATGAAGATACATACCCAAATTTAAGTAATAAAATAAAAGCAAAAAGTCAAAAGGAATAAACAAGTATAATGAAGTTGAAATTTTTACAATGGATATACATAGTTACGCACATATATAAAAATGAATAAGTGACAACGCGCTCATAAAAATAATTAGCAGCGAAACACTAAACTGGTTAGAAAAAATACTAGTTTGCAACAAAATTTTTTGTTTCATATCTCCTTAAAATATAACTTATACAGTAAAAGTCAAGAGGAAAACTGAGACAATTAGTTTTAGCTTACACTGATTTTAAAATAAATTAAAATGAACTACAATGAAATTAAACTAATGTAAAAAAATAGAAAAAAATAGAATAAAATAAAATGAAATAAAATAACATAAAATAAAATAAAATAAAATAAAATAAAATAAAATAAAATAAAATAAAATAAAATAAAATAAAATAAAATAAAACAAAATTAAATAAAATAAAATAAAATTAAATAAAATAGAATAAAAAATTAAAAGAAGTTAAAAAAAAATTAAATAACATAAAATAAAATAAAATAAAATAAAATAAAATTAAATAAAATGGAAAAAAAAAACAAAAGTTAAAAAAAAAAAAATAACATAAAATAAAAAAAAAAAAGTTAAAAAAAATTAAATAAAATAAAATTAAATAAAGTAAAGTAGAATAAAAGAAAATAAAAGAAAAGAAGGGAAAAGAAAAGAAAAGAAAAGAAAAGAAAAGAAAAGAAAAGAAAAGCTTTTAAAAGAAAATAAAATAAAATAAAATAAAATAAAATAAAATAAATTAAAACGAAATAAAATAAAATAAAATAAAATAAAATAAAATAAAATAAAATAAAATAAAATAAAGTAAAATAAAATAAAATAAAATAAAATAAAATAAAATAAAATAAAATAAAATAAAATAAAATAAAATAAAATAAAATGAAATGAAATGATAGAGAAATAAAAGGAAAGCAAAGGAGGTAAAAACAAATGAACAAAAGCATTATAAATTAAATGATAGGAGCGAAAGGAAAGGAGAGAGAGTAAAGAAAATTAAAGAGACCTACTGACATGAAGGCAAAGGAAGGGAAAGGGAGGAAACGGGAAATAAAATACAGTGAAAATAATTAATGTAATAAAATAAGAAGTACAGTTGGCGTACTAATTGGGCTTGGTGTGCACATTACTCTCAAAGTAGTTTACAATTAGTTGGTTTTACTGCAGGGTACTTCTGCCCGTATGCATAGAAAGCAAATATTGTGGAGAACGAGCGGTTGTTCCACTAGCAGCACAGTAGCAAGAACAACTCCACTACAATGACAAAAGTGAAAACAACTACAACAAGTACTAAATGACAATTGAAATGCAAAACAAAACAACAATTGTATAAATCAACAATTATTTAATTGCAACAGCCGGTAGTCAGCAATCAACAGTCAGTGGAGTCATTGGGACAACAAGACGCCTGAGAAAGCAAATTAAACTTTGCTAAGAAATAAAAAAGAAACTTAAGTAATGAAAATAAAATGTGAAAGCACAACAACAAAATAAGTAAAAAAGTTGCAGAATAAAAAAAAAAAATAATGCACTCAAATGATTACTTGGCTGCGCGTAGCTAACTCTTTACTTTAATTATGTATGTTGTCGTTGCTGTTGTAAAAGTATGTTAGTTTGCTTATATTGTGGGCATGTGTGTACGTTTGAAGGTACCTACAACAATGTTTGTACTTAAATTGCTAGCAATCAACAATATTGCGAATTGTATACGACGACAACAAGGACGTAGCTCTCCATACCAGAACTCACAAAACACTCAAGAACGAGTAAATCGTCGACAAGAATGCATTTGAAATGGTATTGTGGCAACGCTATTTAATCTTTTTATATACATACGTACATATTAACATACAGAAATGATTGTGCATATTCTTGGTATCTCTGAACGTTTCTAGTATAACAGAGACATTAGTAAGCTCATTCAGTGTTGAGTGGGGAAAAAGCTAAAAAGTAATCTCCTTTAGTATTTTGATACTTAGTTCTTAGCGCCGCCTAGATAACGTGAGAACGTGACGGCTATCAAGTGTACATCAATAGCACCCAGGCCACCTGGAATTGTGGGATGTTTTTTAAGGGCCGCTGTTCTAGAAACTCATCAGTCAAGATATTTTGGTCGTTTTTTCATCTTCGCGATTCACTGCGTCACAAATCTCATAATAGATTGAGTTAGATTATAATCGTTCGTTTGTTACAATCATAATACATTTTAAATTAATACCATATATTTAAAAAAATGTTGAAAAAGGCGTGTTAATTATTTTCAATAATTTCGAAGAAATGTTTGGAAGAATAAAAAAAATCGCCTTAACAACTAGAAGTAAAAACCAAGTACTATTTAAAAAAGTTTTATGTATTTTTTATTATTTCCCGCTATTTTTATTTTGTAATCAAAATCTTTTAATAATTAAAACAAAATGTTATATTTCAAATTTTTACAATGTCTGCAAAATGTTAAAAAAAAAAAATCTGTTTACGAGTTTAAAAAAAAAATAAATGATATTTTTTAAAAGTTTTTTCATACAGCTTTTTAATGATTTTTACTTTTTTTATGAATCTAAATTAGTCAAAATCTAATTAATTCTTAAAAAGTGTTATATCTTGAAATATTTGTATTTTTTTTTTTTTTTACAAATTTTGATCTTTCTGGTGAGGCGGCCGCCGTGGTGTGAAGGTAGTGTTGCCGGCCCTGGTACAGGTAACATCAAAAGTGATTTGAAAAAAGTTTTTCAAAACGGGGTCGCCCCTCGACAGTGGTTTGGCAAACTCTCCGAGTGTATTTCTGCCATGACAGGCTTCTCAGCAAAAAAAATCGTCTCCTTTGTAGATGCCGTTCGGAGTCGGCAAAAAACTGTAGGTCCCACCAATGATGACATACCTGTTGTATATCGCGCCATAGAGAGAGAGAGAGATCTTTCTGGTGAAGCTTTTGAATATAACTAAGAAATAATGATAAGAAAAATTAATCGGTTTAGCGATTTCACATGTCAACAACTTATTGCAATGAGAGGTATATTTACTTTAAAGCAGAACAAACTTTGAGTCGATAACAAACGTAATCAAATCAGTTAAGAACTTTCAGAGTCCATTGAAGCCAAAATTTGTTACACAAGAAATATATATACCGGCTTTTTAGCACTTATGAACAGTGGAGATCTGCATAAATAGATTTTAAAAACATTACTATTTTAAGGATATGTCGCGAATCTACTTGTAAAGATTATTGCTTAAATACGATGTAAAGTAGCTTTCATTTGCCTTTAAAAAAATTTCAGATAGATGCAAAGTAGGATTAGAGGGAAAATTTCAGTTAAGATATATTGGCAAGGTCTTAGTTTAAAATTGAACATGGTTATGGCCTACGAGTTGTCAACTGTCAGATTTCGGATAGAGATATACGAGTATAATCTTTCTTCATTAAATTGCTCTTAACCACATAAAAGATTTAGGCCGTCCGAGATCCCATGTAGAAAATGTGATAAATTTTGGCTAAGACCTGACTAGATTATCCCTTTTGAAATCATGTTTTAATGCTCTTTAAGATGTTCCTGCAATGCAAATAAAAAAAAAATTATGTTGCCTCTGAGGCAGCATCGAAATTTGCCACATCATATTCCTCTTCTCTATCCATTGAGATATTACAATCAATGGAATTTTTTTTCAATTGAACAATCACGGAAAACAAGGTAGGCTCATTACAGCCCCCGTTAAATATTCCAATCAAAGCTTAACCTTAGAAAAACTATGTAGGCCCCTTGCAGAATATAGGATAAATTGTCCGTAAATTGGAAAACATACGGTTTCCATGAAAAATTCCTGGTAGGCTCTAGGTCGGGTTTTCTATTGTAGGAATAATCAAGACATTGCCTAGGTTAAGTATATATTTTCCTATATTATTAATTAGTCATTCATTGGCCCAACAAGGCCAAGCCAACGAAGCCGATGGATTTTAATCGCCCCCTGGGTGTTAGGGGTTTCAAATACGCCCGAGGTAGGCATACCGGTCGTAAGAGGCGACTAATATGCACAAAGGTAATGACGCTCAACTCGATGGTTGATCTACAGATATGGTGCTATAAATTTTGGTATAAAAATGTACACAAAATTAGTGGAAATTCAAAGGAATTTTATTAAAATTTTGAATTTTTTTTTTCCAGAATTTTTAGAATTTTTGTAGTATGCAGTTTTGTAGCTCATTTTTAGTATAATGACGTGTTAATCTTAAGTTCGTAACAGATTTCGCTGATTTTGTAAATTTTTTTTCCAACGAGTATGTAAAGTATTTTCTTTCATACAAAAAAAAAATTGCGTTCATAAACTTGTGTGTAGGAAAATACAGAAGCCTTCAAGAAAAAAAATTGTCAAAAATCAGGGAAATGCGTCACGAAATAAAGATTAGAATCTTATTACACTAAAATTTAATGGCCTACAAAAGTGCATACTGAAAAAAATTCTAAAAATTCTGGAAAAAAATTATAAATTTTAATAAAATTTCTTTGAATTTCCACTAATTTTGTGTACATTTTTATACCAAAATTTATAGTTGTTGTATTAGACCCTGACACATGTTTTTCTCAAGCTTTGTTAAGATAATTTTATTAAGGCCAACATTTTTGAAAATGGCAGAAAACGACTGTATGTACACTTATGTCCGCCACTGTATATGTTGATGATTTTCAATATCTCCATTAAAAACCAAAAATAGTTAATAATTATTATTATCAACTGGTCTTGTTAAATAAGCAGACCGTAAAACCAATAACAAATATCTAAATTATTAACGAATGGTTTCAATAATGGGATCGAGTAAAGTCATCACAAAAATGAGTTCATCTTCATTGACGCAAATTGCAGCAAATTTAATTTAAACAAGTAAGGAAAGGGCTGTCTTCGACTGTGCCGAAGACTTTATACCTTTCATGAATACGCATCACGGTTTTAAGTGTCCGATTCTTACTCACAATTATTACAAACTCTGCAAAACTGATAATTTAAAGATACATAGCCCAAACCCCATTTATCGGAACAATCGGTTGTATGGGAGCTATATGTTATGTTGGTCCAATCTGGCTTCACTACACACATTACATAGAAAATAAGTACCAAACCTGCAAAAATTTTACATTCCTAGCTTTTTAATTGCAAAATTTATAGCCCAAATCCCATTTATCAAAACTATTGATTGCATGGGGCTATGCGTTGTATTGCCCTGATCTTGCAGATTCCGACAAATGATTAATCTCATGCAAAATGGCGGTTCCATACCAAATTATATCAAGATATCTCAAAAACTGAGGGACTAGTTTGCGTACAAACAGACAGACGGACATGGCTAAATCGACTCAGTTCATCATCTGATCATTTTGGTATACTTATTGGTGGGTCTATCTCTTCTTCTTCTCGTACTTACAAACATACCATTTCATGTTCATGAAAGGTATAAAACCCAATTTGAGGCCACCAAACACTTCAAACGCTAACGAATAAAATTTAAAATTGTTATTGCTTTCTATTGTGGTGTTGGTGTTTTTTGGCTCTTTCCACAATTAATGCTGTTCTCATTTTTCGCTTGATGCCTAAAATCTATACAATCTGTCCAGCTGCTGTTGTTGCAAATGAACGAGGGTGAACAAAATGAAATGATGAAATCGAATACATGAAATAAATTTATAGCTTTGAAATAAATCATTGATTTGAGTTCAATGCAATTGAATTTCAATTTCTGTTATGACAGGCGACTACAGTTTGGTTGCGAGTGGTGACTGCGACAAACGATGACCATGACAATGACGAATGCATGCAAAGAGTGGTGCTACTCTTAGTGACAAGTAGGTACAGTGGATGCAAGTAGTAGTATGTGATCTAAATGCCGAGGATGACGAGGATAATATTTTTGAAGAAAGACTGATCTCAGAGTTTGCTTCACAAGCCATAATTTTTCAGAAATTTTTTCAATAATACCTCCAACCCAGAATTTGGTTCAAGAATGCTCTGCCGCATTATTTGATAGAAAACGGTCCTATTCAAACTTAGAATAAATAACATTAACTTTTGAGCTAGTAAGTTTTTCTGAGATATGATAATTTCCTACTCAGCCTGCGTTATGTATTTGTTATGCAAGTATTTCCGTGTTAAAATTTCACTCTCACTCTTTTATAACTTTTACTACACGCTATAATTTTTTTTTTAAATATTAAGCGCCTTTGCATTGCTGAAGAGCTAGACAACTCTCTCAGAAACAACTTCAGAATTCGAACTACGCTTCAACAATTCGAATTTAATTTTATGTAGAAAAGCAGTATCTTCGATTCACTTCTTGCATAGTTTTCTTCCTTTTGATTTGTTGGACCAGCTACAAGGGCCTTGCATTGACAATGGCAGTAACAGTGCGCATAACGAATACCAATCACAACAAGTCTACACATTTTTAAGGGCCATCGATCAATGCCAGAAAAGCAAATGGAGTAATGCTGCCAAATATCATTTCTAGCGAAAAAACGAGAATTATATAAAAAATAAAACAACAAATAATTTAGTAAAACTCGTTGAAGAAGTACTAGATAGTAGCACGAAAAGTGAAAAAAAAAAAAATTGTAAATTAAATTGGAATTGGAAATGGAATTGCTGCAAATACTTGTATCAAGCGCATGCTGGCAGACAGTCAAAACACTCAAATCATCGTCAGCGTGCAAATGCCATCAGCAACATTGACGCCATCACTCCGACCGCCAGCAGCTAGCATGTTCGCTTACAAAACACTGCTTCCCAAAAACATAACGCAAGTAGCTGACAGTAATACATATACATTAGGGTGGGTCGATTTGTATGGACGAAAGTTAACCGATATCGCATCGATTTTTCGATAGGTTTTGGGCTCAGTAAAAAAAGTTCCACTACGCATACCCAAAAAAATAATTTTCGAGCCTGCGATTTTTTGACCAAAAGAAGTTCCAAACCCCGAAAATAAATTTTTTTTTCAAAAAAACCCTTATCGCCAACGTTTTTAGCGCATAATTTTAAGTGGGACAGGAAATATGAGACAATTTGATTTTCATCGAAAACATTTTTGCAAGTATGCTGAAAAAACCCTTAAAAAAATGGCGAAAGGGTAAATTTTTTGACTAAAACACTCCCAAAAAATATATTTTTTTTTTTCAAAAAACCGTTATCGCCAACGTTTTTAGCGGCCTTTTTTGGGTTGGACAGGGTATACATGAAAATTTTAAAATCAAATGAAATTTTTTTTACTAGGTCATGAAAAAAACCTTAAAAATCATAATCGAAAAAAGTAAAAAAAATGAAATTTCGCAGGCTCGTAGTGGAACTTTTTTCCTGAGCCCAAAACCTATCGGAAAATCTATGGCGCGATATCGGTTAATAAATCGACCCAGTCTAATATACATACACACATATTTGTAGATTTATTTATTTATTTATTTATTTTTTTTTGCCTTGGTTACAATCGAAATTTTTCCATACGTGCTATATTGCGAAATCCTAAAACCAAGTAATATTAGTCTGAAAAATGTTTGGCGAATAAATGGAAAATTTGGCGCAAAACAGAGTTGCACTAAGTGTATGCAAAGTTACAAAGTGCACTTTAAGCTGCACTGAAAATGAAAAGCAAATATGTATATATAAGAGTATGTATTAGTCAACTATATAAACATGAATAAGTGCGAATATGTGTATTATTTGCATAGTTCAGATGTATTGGTATACAAAGTGAAAAACTACTACAATTACACACATAAAAGTGATCAATAAGAATTGGATGTAAAATTTGTTCATTTGACTAAATTAATGTGAAGGGCTTTATGAGGCTTAGAACTTATACATATACGAGTATATAGGGATATCTTATAAATAAAAATGAATGTGTGTCTGTGTGTCCTTTATAAGCGTCCAAAGTACTCAACCGCGGCCGCCGTAGTGTGAAGGTAGTGTTGCCGGCCTACCGCACCGAAGGTCCATGGTTCGAGCCCTGGTACAGGTAACATCAAAAGTGATTTGAAAAAAGTTTTTCAGAACGGGGTCGCCCCTCGGCAATGGTTTGGCAAACTCTCCGAGTGTATTTCTGCCATGACAGGCTTCTCAGCAAAAATTCGTCTCCTTTGTAGATGCCGTTCGGAGTCGGCAAAAAACTGTAGGTCCCACAAATTTGTAGGGAAAATTCAAAATCGGCACACCACAAATTGGAAGAGAAGCTTGGCGCAAAAATCTCTTAGGAGGTTCATGATGATATACCTGTTGTATATCGCGCCATAGAGATAGAGATAGAAAGTACTCAACCGATTTTTATGAAATTTTCACAGTACATTCTTGGGATCATGGGTTAAGGCATAGGCTATATAAGTGGGCGGTGCCACGCCTCCAGGCTATATAAAATTGCAATTCGTCATAACTCTGACCGTATTTGGTCTAAATTAATGATATTTGGATATATGTGTGCTTAAGTCAAGACTTACATAATTTTATAAAAGTGGGCGGTGCTACGCCCACATTTTTTGTGTTTTGTTTTTGCTTCATTAATTATCGTGAAACTTTCACGATCGGTTCAGAAAAGCCCCCAGGGCATTTTAAGTAGCAATTCGGCATAGCTAGGAATTTATTTGGTTCAAGTTGGCAACAGAAAGCGGTACCAGGAGCAAATAAAAGTTAATTTGATATATCTTCTAAGCTGTGGGCGTATCAGTACCCGCAGAGGAAATGGGAGAAGAAGGGAAGTGGGAATAGAAATTTGAAATGTAGGTGGTGTAAGCCTTCCTCTGATACAATCGTAATAAAAATAACACTTTTCTGAAAAAATTAGTTTATATAAGAGGAGCCACTTTTACCCAAATTTTTGTGGTGCTAGAGATTAACCTCCCTGCAGTCAAAAGTCAAACTACTCAGCAAACATTCTAGTTAATATTAAAATGTTTGTGTGTGTATTCATAATAGCTCATTTCTGACTATTTTCAAACCAGTTGTAAAAACCCCAATGTAAACAAGAATCTATATTTCAAATAATGTTGGTTTATATTTGCAATGAAAGTTACCTTTTAGAGTTATGTAGTTCGCGAACGAAGTAGTTCAGTTGAACTAGTCAGTTCTGTGAACGAACGAACTACATCGTTCAAATGTTTTCAACCTCGTTAAGTGATTGGTAATGTTGCACCATCTTTGTGTATAACGCTGACGTAAGTAGTTCCAATGCTCCTGTGGCAAGTTGCAATAACAACCAAAGGCGAACTAAAATTTGCTATGTCAACCCAACTCAATATTGGTTAGGAAAAACAACTTAAGTTAGTCGACATTGGCTTTTATTACCAGAGTAAATTTTGCCATCGTTCTGTGTCCACGCTTTTTCTTTTGTTTCCTGTGCTCATGGATATACAAATTGATTAAAAAGAAGACTTATTATCGAACGGCTGACAACTGAACGAAGTGAACTACCTAGTTCACTTTTTAAAAAAGAACTAGTTCGTTCTGCTTCTAAAAACGCTTGCACAAGTAAGACCGATATAATGCAGCAGCTCAGATTCTATATTGCCCGGGCTGTACGCGAAAATGTCAGATCAATGTTCTGCAAGTGAACTATGACCGCATAACACCAATCATATAATCTCACTATCTCTATGCCATTGTTCTTAGGTGGCCTGCCTTGGAATTATCCGGTTAACATGCATATCTATTTTTAGAGTTTTGTGGCCAGGAAACCTTCAAATATGGCACTTCCCAATAAATCAGACTTTTGGCCTATTAACACGAACGCACCAAATAGGAAGAACCCCTAAGCACTTCTAAATCCTGACCAAGAAACACAACAAAAATCAATTACCTTTCACGATAACGCCGTTGATGCCCTCCACACTTCGTCGTAGAGTCTACACGGTTTTCACTTCAGAAAATTACTAAACTACTGAAGAGTGTAACAAATTATTAGTTAGTATTACCTAATGAGAGACCAATTTTTTTTGATTTTCTTCTATTAAAAATGTTGGAGATTTGTTATAGTCAGGTTTAACCCGTTATTAATGCCAACATATTTGGGATGCAGATAAATCTATATACAAAGGTTCCATATCTATTTAGACTTTTACATGCTGTTGCATACAACCTTTCGAAAACATCATTCATTGGCGCTAAAAGACTACTCCATTTGCGATTAATGTCTTTGATTCTCTCAAAAAAGGGTATTCCAAAAGAAGTCGTCTTATAACACTTATCATATTTGTGTGCGTATTGATAGCATCATCTCTTCTTCTTACAAGAATCGAACCAAATTTAGTTAAGTTATTATAAAATTTCATGTTTATGGAAGGTATAAACACGCAAACACTCAATCGATATACTTTCAGCTATATAAAATCAATATTTTTTAAATGACTTTAGCATCGACTCTCAAAGCGAATTTCATATCAAAGGCTTTGTATTGATGAATTTTCGTCAAAGCCACACAAGCACATAGAGCATAAACGCCGACGTTCGAAAAAAATGCTGCGCTAAATGTGAAATAAAATCTTTAAGCTGACAAAGCAATAGACAACAACTAAACATACATACATATACTCGTACATATCACATGAAAACATTTCTTCCATCGGTTTCCAATTTTTCACACAACAATGATGTTGATTTGATGATTCACTACTGTCTGTTGCCCAATGTGATTCAACTGCAATGCCACTACAATGCAGACCATGTAATACAACAAACATACACACATAGTTTATACCAGGGATAGGACTAACGAAGAGCAAAACCGTAGTAAATATAGGAAAAATGTGCTATAATAATAATGATAATTTTGAAGTAAATTTTTAAAAATTTTCAAAAAATTATGAAGTAATAAACCAAGAAATTCATTCATATTTAGTACGCAAACTAAAGTTCAGCATCTAGGCTGAAGAAAAAATACGATTACTTTAAAGTATAAGGATGATTTTCGCTACCACCAAGTAGAATTTCAGGTATTTGAGAAGTCTTTGTTGCAAAAAATAAAAGAATTGGAAAAATTGTAAAACTTCAAAGTGGCAAATAGCGAACTCGGTAACTAATTAATATTTCATTTTTTTTATTTTTATTTTATTTATTTTAAGTCGACACTAAAAACAGCGGTCGACTATTGAAGTATAAAACATGGCTTACAAAAGAGAGTACAATATTAAACATATAAAAAAAAGAAAAGTATAATTAACAAAACAGAGGAAAGCATAAATTTAATTTATTAAATACTAGCTGACCCGCCGAACTTTGTTCCGCCTTAAAAGCACAAATCATACAGTCACCCTGGGTCCACATTTAGGTCAATAAATTGGGACCCGGGTAAAATATCGAGGTGAAAGATATCTTAAATTTTAGAAGAGACGTCTAGAGAATGATTATTGAAAGTTTCATTCATTTCTATGCAGTTGTTTTTGTGTGACGCGGACTTTATGGTAAAAACCCACATTTTTGATCACATTTTTCCCACATTTTGGTCAATAACTCGGGAACTGGATGAGATATCCAAATGAAAGTTGTCGTAAATTTTAAGTTAGACGTTAAGTGATAGAATGGTGAAAGTTTCATGCAATTCTATTCAGTAGTTTTTGCGTGATACGCGCACAATCATACAGACGGGCAGACAGACAAACAGACAAAAATTCTAAAAATTGTAGATTTGGGTTCCGCTGGTCCAATAACGCTGGTCAGTTTTTCTTGAATATCTTCAATGTACAGACATCGACCTGTTACAATTTTATTATATGTAAAGATTATTTGTGTGTTGCTAACTGGAAGATCGAAGAGGCGGTGTCTCCAATCCACCCTCTCGTTCGGTCGATTTATTCGTTTAAGGTTGAGTGTAGGAATCTGAGACAAAACTGGTGGTTGTAGGGGCCTTGTCTCCAATCCACCCTCTCAGTCAATGGATATATTTATTAAAGTTGTGTGTAGAAGTCTGAAGGCCTGAATGGATGGTTGGAGAGGCCGTGTCTCCAATCCACCATCGCTTTCATCAATTTATTAGATCTATTTAATAACTTGCCAGTAATGACATTTATGTAAGAGGAGGAGGGGAATCCTTTTTTGTTTATCAGCCGGCGGTTAGGAATGCAAATATTGCATTAGATAAAAAGGCAAAAGAACATTACAAGCTGATACAGCTATATAAGTTCTTGTAGTATAAACACCAGACATTCAAAGGATTGTTTTTGGCAAAGTTTTGACGATGAGTGGGTAATTGAAATGGTACATAGTGCCTCGACGTCCTAGCAGGAACAGCGAAATCCAGTTAACTAACAAGATCAGATGAGTCAATTTGGCCGATAATCAGCTTACGGAGGAACATTACGCCTCATAAAGTTCTACGATTTTCCAGAGAAGGTAAACTAATGAGGAGAAGCCTCTTTCTATATGGGGGCAGGTGTATATTTGGATTACAATTGAGACCATAGGAGATATGAATGGAATTCAACTAAAAACCAGTAATGAAAACGCTGTATCCGTCTGTAGTTATAGCCCAAACCCCATTTATCGTAACAATCGATTGTATTGGAGCTATATGTTATGTACGTCCGTATATCGGGCTGATTTTCACTAGCCACATTACGTATATAAAATGTATGAAACCTGCAAAATTTGACGTCCTCAGCTCTTTAGTTGCAAGGCTTATAGGTCAAAACCCGTTTATCGGAACAACGGGTTGTACGGGAGCTACGCGACATATTGCTCCGATCTGGTTGGTTCCGATAAATGATTAACATATTACAAAATGGCGGCCCCTTACCAAATTCCAGCGAGATATCTCAAAAACTGAGGGACTAGTTTGCGTTCAAACAGACAGACAGACATTGCCCTGATTATTTCGGGATGCTTATTGGTGGGTATATCTCTTCTTCTTCTCATACTTCTTAACATCGGACCAAAGTTATAATACCATTACATGTTCATAAGAGATATTAAAAATAGCCTTTTATGGGGCACTACAAAGGCTAGCAGAGACAAATACTCCGTGCATGGAAGCATTCTGATTTTATCAAATTAGTAAAATTTTAAACTTTTTCACTTTAAATCAGCTGACAGATCGATTTGAAACTGCTTGGTCTCGTTTCAACAAAGGATAATAAGAGTTATAACGAGTGAAAAATGGAAATTACGTATCGTGATTTCCGAGTGATGATTTTTTGTTTTGATTTTACGTTTTAACACCGTTCGATGAAAATGTGCCAGGTTACCGGCATCTTGAAAAAGAGAATATGTGTCCCTTCAAAGAAATAAAAGATGTTAATAAAGTCAAAATAATTTAAAACCGGTTCTGCCTTTTGAAATGGTTTTGGTTTCGAAAAATGTATAGGTCTTAATTGATTACGGTTTCGGTTTCGATTCCAGTCCTTGATTTCCTATTTGAAGTTTTGTCTTTGTTGTTCAGTGTAAGTGCAAGTGGTATAAGTGCCACTATAGATGCGTACTTTAAATGTGAAATTTTATACTTTATAGTACGTGGAAATTTAGCAAGGGCGACTGTAAAGTAAGTTTGAACTAACTAAGCAAATTATATAATTAATCGTTATCACTCAATATTAAAGATTTTATACAATTTGTTTGAGAAAAGAAGCTGCATATCGAAATGAGTGTAGGGTTAACAACATTTCTTTGACAGTCCCAACTACCACGCAATTACGTTTCTGCGACGTATCTATAAGGCCAGTAAGGCGTTGCCAAATACCACACAAAAACGTTCCTGCCCATCTGATGTTATTCTCCAATTTTAAGTTATTTAGTCACCCTAGTCGCAGCTTCGATTCTGCAATTTTTTGTGCTATTTATTAGTTTAAACCGATTATGGTTGAAAACTTATTGCGGGATAAGCGAAAAACATAGCAACATAATAAATTTCTACATTTTCGAAAAAGTTAGTAAATCTACTACGAAAGTAGTGAAGTTCTTACGCTGTTAGCTAAATAGAATTTTGCATGATACAAACAGCGGTCAGTTGTATGCACATATGTACGTTTCGCCATCAAATCCAACTTCCAATCACTTTCGAATGCAGCAATGTCCGGCATTTGCGTTTCAAGTGTAAATGAAATATTCGTGAATTTTGCAAATTCCCAAAATTGAAAATTTGTGAATAGTTATTACCAAGAGTGTGTGCGAACGTGGGGAGCGTTATTGTGTTAGAGTCAAAGTGAGTGTGGTATGACTAGTTGAAGGCAGTATTTATTGAATTTTTAAATTTTCAGAGAAAATTTGTATGGATGTATGGAAACGATACATCGAAGTGATGTTGCTGCACCCGGAAATTTGCTTGCCTAATGAGAATTCAATCATATTGCCCTCTACAATGGGCACTGAGAATATGACCGAAACATAAAAGGAGTACACAGTGCAGTAAACTTAATAAAAGAAATACGCTGCCACGTCTATAGCGCCCAGAGCACCTACACATAGAAAAATCTCTCGTAATTCAGTATTCCTACGCATCCTTGCGTTAGTAGAGCTTCTAACACTTTTGTGACAACATTCACAACTCGATTACGTTAACAAGCAAATTGTCCCTTAAAACTCTTTCACGCCCGCCCTGTTGCACATTTACTTCTCTTTACTAGCTGTACTAAAATTGCATTTCATTGCTGATGATTTCCATTCACGGTGCTGAAGTTCGATAGTTGAAATGAAGCAGGTAGGTTGGATGATTATTCATGCACACACTGTCAATCGAGTATTCAGACGATTAACTCGTCACTTTGATATTTCGTTGAGATAAAAGCGCTTCATCAGACATGGCTTTAAGGGTGGGTGTTAGGGGTCAGCGTATAATATGGATAGAAATTTGGCTGCCTTTTACTACTGTTACATGTCAATCTGACAGAGAGCTTTGGCGGAATAGTAGGAAATGAAAATTTACTCGCATTTATATATGTGTGTACGTAGCTCGCTATTAATTTATTTGGACATAGATGTCAACGTACGTATGCTAGTATGTAAACTAGGGTAAGCGAAAAAAATAATCTCTTTTTTTTTAAATTATATTGATCTTGGTTTTCAGAAGGACGAAATACTGTAAAAATTTTAGAATTTAATATTAGCCAATTTATTTTCGTAAGCACTTAGCGACATATGAATAAAATATCAAAACACTTACTTGTATGTATGGATGAATGCATAACGCCTTGCGTCCACTTGTTTTGTGCTGCTTGGCGCTGGCAGGGAATTTATAATTTTCTAGCTGAGCTCAAAAAGAAAATTAAATCTCAAATATGGTTTGTTGATGGTCTCTAAGCATTGATTAAACATATTTTTTATTAGATTTTCAATCAAATACAGGTGTGTTCAATATAATAGTAGTGAAATTGAAATGGATATCGTTCGACGAAACCAGAAGAAGCTGTGATTTTAATAACTTTCATTTAAAATACAGCGGATTCCATAACAGAAACCACACGAAAAGAAATTTCAAAGTTTACACAAAGTTAATTAAACTTAAAAAAAATGGACATCACATTTTCTAAAAAATTGTTGAGTAGGCAGTTTTGTAGACCAATCAATTTTGGTACAACATTGTGCAAATTAGAACTCCCTCAAAAATTTCTTTGAATTTTCAGAACTTTTTTCGTCAAAGGTGTTGAGTGATTTCTTCCATACAACGCATGAAGAAAAATTTATTTTATATGGAAAAAACTACTCAACATTATTTACTAAAAAGAATTCTTTCACATTATAATGCTAAAATTGAATGAGGTATAAAACTGCGTACTCAAGAATTGTATAAAAATTTTTCCCAAAAATATACAAATTTTGATGTAAATTTTTAAAAGTTTAATTAAATTTGTGTAAACTTTGAAATTTCTTTTTATGTGGTTCCAGTTATGGAATTCGCTATATTTTAAATGAATTATTAAAAATGCAGCTTCTTTTCATTTCGTCGAACGATATACATTTTAATTTCACTACTATTATATTGAACACCACTGTATATGTTCTATGGATTTTGTATATATTTAGTATAGAGTAATGATTAATAGCGTGCCCCTAAGAATGAAACTCGCTCCATGAGCCTTATTTACTTGTTTGGATAAATAAGCCTTGTGGGCATTATTTTCGTGGTTGTTATTGCACTGCAATTGTAAACTAATTTTAGAAGGTTTAAGAAAAAGTTATTTTCGGTCCAGTCTAATGTCTACACTTATGGCGCTTTTTATTTTGTACAATTTCATTTTTAATACATATCTACATATTTACTGTAATACAAAAGCGTTTGGTCTAGATTGAATCTTAGACTAGTCGCAAAAGGATAATGCGACTTATACCAGGTTTGAGCTTTTTATACGAGTTTAACTGTTCAAATTTGTTTCGAGAAGTCCAATGGGAAGACCAATTGTACGTGTGCATAAGTCAGAAGCTGGTATCAATAATAACAAACCTTAGTCAAAAGAAATTCATCACCGGTCACTCTCTTTAAATATTAGTCACACAAATTTTATGGAAGGCTCGCCTCGTCCAACCAGCGACAATTTTAAATATTAATTTCCAGTTGCGTTTGCACGAAATTGAACAAAGTGAATAATTTCCATTTTTACCCTTTTCTCTTTCTCTTTTTTCAGGTAAGCGGATTACAATTGCTAGATTATGTACCTATTAATGGAGTTTTTGGCTACGATCGTTCATGTAAGTTAAAACCTAAAGTAAGCTTGCGTGAGTGTGAAGGATAGTATAATGGCATTTTACCAGTTATTAAAATTGAACATGTACATATTGTCTGTTGATAGGTATGTGTGAGTGTATAAAAGCTCTCTGTGCACAACTACTAAAGTAGATTAGGCATTCAATTTGTATTCAAATGTGAATTTGAATAGTTTTATCGTCGAATTTAGGTATTTAAGGGTATTTAAGCTAACATGAAAATATTATCATTAATTTATTTCATGATTGTTATGAATTGGTTGGGCTTTTGACAGACATTAGACTGAGTTCTTAGGGGGAAAAAATACAGTAATTTTCTTTCGGTACATGAGGAGAGTTATGACCTAAGAATATGCCCCTGGCAGGTATGACTGCCGTAAAGGGCGACTAAAATCCACAAAACGTATTGACGTGTAATTTAATGGTTGATTAACGGATATGATGCCGCTCACCTCTCCTCACCAAACTTATTATTTCTGGGTGAGATGGCCTAGAAGAGACCATTGGACATACCAAACCGCAAGGGAGTACTGGAACGTATCGTCTGTTCAAACCCCGCCAAGGACTGTCACTTTCGACAACACACCCCAAAAAAATTCGGGAATGCTTTTGTCGCTAGAACAACAACAACATCAACAACAAAAGATAACTCTCGTTGCATTCGCCCCTAAACCAACGAAAGGTTGTTTCGGAAATCATTGCTAAGTTAAGTTGTCTGATACATGAAACCGATGGTAACATAACCTTACAACTACTCAGTGTAATGCTGTAGATTGGGAGGTGTGAATAGCCGGAGCAGTGGGCAAAATGCAAGTATTCTTTTGCTCACGCGCCTCCTTTTTGGCAAAGTAGTCTCTGTTACAGTACTAAACGTCGATAAGTAACTACAATACACTGTCTGTTAGCACCTCAACGAAATTAATAAAAACATATCGCAAGAAAGTAGAATTACTTACGTTTTGGATAATATGAGCTGCTAGCATTAGCCCTATACCACTATGTGTTCGAAAAATAATTCAAAACAGAAATGTGTTCGCAATTGAATTCAATTGTATATGCATGAAAGCACACAAAAATATGATAATTATACGCTGCCATTCAAAATGCATAAGCAGTGTTGTCGCTGAGTTTAGAAAAAGAATTTAGAGCTGAAACACCGGAGTTGGTCTGATTGAATGAATGAAATATAGAAAAATGAAAAAAAAAATAAATAAATAAAATAATATAAAATAAAAAAATAAAATAAAATAAAATAAAATAAAATAAAATGAAATAAAATAAAATAAAATAAAATAAAATAAAATAAAATAAAATAAAATAAAATAAAATAAAATAAAATAAAATAAAATAAAAGAAAGTAAAATAAAACGAAATGAAATAAAATGAAATAAAAAAGTAAAATAAAATAAAAAACAAAAGCATAATAAAAAAAAATAATAATAAAATAAAACAAAATACAAAACCATAAAATGAAGTAAACAATTAAATTATATAAAGTAAAGTAAAACAAAATAAAAGAAAAGAAAAGAAGAAAAAAAAATAAAATAAAAGAAAAGAAAAGAACAGAAAAGAAAAGAAAAGAAAAGAAAAGAAAAGAAAAGAAAAGAAAAGAAAAGAAAAGAAAAGAAAAGAAAAGAAAAGAAAAGAAAAGAAAAGAAAAGAAAAGAAAAGAAAAGAAAAGAAAAGAAAAAAAAAAGAAAAGAAAAGAACAGAAAAGAAAAGGAAAGAAAAGAAAAGAAAAGAAAAGAAAAGAAAAGAAAAGAAAAGAAAAGAAAAGAAAAGAAAAGAAAAGAAAAGAAAAGAAAAGAAAAGAAAAGAAAAGAAAAGAAAAGAAAAGAAAAGAAAAGAAAAGAAAAGAAAAGAAAAGAAAAAAAAAAATAATATAAAAAAATTAAAAAAAACCAAAATAACATAAAGTAAAATAAAAATAAAATAAAATAAAGTAGAATAAAGTAAAAAAAATAAAGTAAAATAAAATAAAATAAAATCAAATAAAGAAAAGAAAAGAAAAGAAAGGAAAAGAAAAGAAACGAAAAGAAAAGAAACGAAAAGAAAAGAGAAGAAAAGAAAAGAAAAGTAAAGGAAAGAAAAGAGAAGAAAAGAAAAGAAAAGAAAAGAAAAGAAAAGAAAAGAAAAGAAAAGAAAAGAAAAGAAAAGAAAAGAAAAGAAAAGAAAAGAAAAGAAAAGAAAAGAAAAGAAAAGAAAAGAAAAGAAAAGAAAAGAAAAGAAAAGAAAAGAAAAGAAAAGAAAAGAAAAGAAAAGAAAAGAAAAGAAAAGAAAAGAAAAGAAAAGAAAAGAAAAGAAAAGAAAAGAAAAGAAAAGAAAAGAAAAGAAAAGAAAAGAAAAGAAAAGAAAAGAAAAGAAAAGAAAAGAAAAGAAAAGAAAAGAAAAGAAAAGAAAAGAAAAGAAAAGAAAAGAAAAGAAAAGAAAAGAAAAGAAAAGAAAAGAAAAGAAAAGAAATGAAAAGAAAAGAAAAGAAAAGAAAATAAAAGAAAAGAAAAGAAAAGAAAAGAAAAGAAAAGAAAAGAAAAGAAAAGAAAAGAAAAGAAAAGAAAAGAAAAGAAAAGAAAAGAAAAGAAAAGAAAAGAAAAGAAAAGAAAAGAAAAGAAAAGAAAAGAAAAGAAAAGAAAAGAAAAGAAAAGAAAAGAAAAGAAAAGAAAAGAAAAGAAAAGAAAAGAAAAGAAAAAAAAAGAAAAGAAAAGAAAAGAAAAGAAAAGAAAAGAAAAGAAAAGAAAAGAAAAGAAAAGAAAAGAAAAGAAAAGAAAAGAAAAGAAAAGAAAAGAAAAGAAAAGAAAAGAAAAGAAAAGAAAAGAAAAGAAAATAAAATAAAAGAAAAGAAAAGAAAAGAAAAGAAAAGAAAAGAAAAGAAAAGAAAAGAAAAGAAAAGGAAAGAAAAGAAAAGAAAAGAAAAGAAAAGAAAAGAAAAGAAAAGAAAAGAGAAGAAAAGAAAAGAAAAGAAAAGAAAAGACAAGAAAAGAAAAAAAAAGAAAAGAAAAGAAAAGAAAAGAAAAGAAAAGAAAAGAAAAGAAAAGAAAAGAAAAGAAAAGAAAAGAAAAGAAAAGAAAAGAAAAGAAAAGAAAAGAAAAGAAAAGAAAATAAAAGAAAAGAAAAGAAAAGAAAAGAAAAGAAAAGAAAAGAAAAGAAAAGAAAACAAAAGAAGTAAAATAATAATAAAGTAAAATAAAAATAAAATAAAATAAAATAAGTATTCATGAAACGAGCTCAAGGCCAAGAATAACAATTTTTCACTTTTTGAATTTTTATGAAAGTTATTATTGTTTTTGTATTTATTAATAATCATTTTAATTAATTATTAAAAGTTTTTTGATGGAATAGAGTAGGAAAAATGTTTAGAGAAAACTGCCATAGCTTTTCTTATACATCCATTTCGGAAGCTGCTAGACTTCACTCATCAGAGAAATTTTGGCACGCATTGCTAACCATTAGCTAACAATACGCTGGTTTTGATGTCATCTAAACTCCTAGTTCTATTCTTCTTTTTACGATATGCATGAACCACTTCCACCATTTGACAGTTAGAAGTGTGATCATGATGGATTTTTGACAGATCTGTTTTATCATCAGAACTGCCTTACCGTGTGCTCTCGGTTTTGTTATTACTTTTTTATACCAACAATTTTTGTTGATTTACGGCCTGTACATTTTTAAGTATTCATGAAACGAGCTCAAGGCCACGGATAATAATTTTTCCTTTTTGAATTTTTATGAAAATTATTATTGTTTTTTTATTTATTAATAATCATTTTAATTAACTAACCAAAAATTGTTGGTATAAAAAAGCAATAAAATAAAATAAAATAAAGCAGAATAAAGTAAAATACAATAAAGTAAAATAAAATAAAAAAAATATTTAAAAATAAAACGAGATAAAAAAAAATAAAGTAGAATAAAGTAAAACTAAATAAAACAAAATAAAATAAAATAAAATAAACTTAAATGAAATAAAAGCTTTATGGTTTTTTCCATCTTCGCTGTTTTACAAATGTTCTGAGACATTATAGTGTTCTCTACGCCATAACTTTTTTATGAACTTAATACTTTTTCTCTCGAATTTGCTGAGTGAAGTCACTCTTGCTGCTTTTATTAAAAAGCAAAGCGACGAAGATTTAAGTGAGTGTGACAAATGAGGAGTATTGAAATTTGGTACCCGACTGTTGCAGGAGCTATTTTTTCGGCCACGTTCTAACTTCAAATCAACTCACCTTGATATTATGTTCTTCAAAAGAAATTTGGATAGTTAGATGGAAGCACCTTGTTGATACTGACACTTTTTGCATATCTGAGAACCACAAGTGGCACAATTAATTCTTTATTGGAATGCTGTTTCAAAGATCTTTTTCAAATGCAGCTTTTTTTTTGTTAATTTTTTCCTTTTTTTGTTTTAAATTACTAATTTATATGTTTCGTAACTTTGATTAACTCAAGACCAGTTGCTATTGTTATTTAAATTTCTTTTGATTTTCTTTCTTTCTTTAAATGGTCATACTTGGTCCTTTCATCGGAGTGGTGGTCTTCCTCTGCTTCCACCGGCGGGTGCCGATAAGAATACCTTCTGGGCTGGAGTATCTGCGCTCATTCGCACTACGTGGCCTAGCCAGCGAAGCCGCTGTGTTTTAATTCGCTGAACTATGTCGGCGTCTGCGTAAAGTCCATACAGCTCATCTTCAAAAGAAATTTGGATAGTTAGATGGAAGCACCTTGTTGATACTGACACTTTTTCCATATCTGAGAACCACAAACGGCACAATTAATTCTTTATTGGAATGCTGTTTCAAAGATCTTTTTCAAATGCAGCTTTTTTTTTGTTAATTTTTTCCTTTTTTTGTTTTAAATTACTAATTTATATGTTTCGTAACTTTGATTAACTCAAGGCCAGTTGCTATTGTTATTTAAATTTCTTTTGATTTTCTTTCTTTCTTTAAATGGTCATACTTGGTCCTTTCATGGGAGTGGTGGTCTTCCTCTTCCTCTGCTTCCATCGGCGGGTACCTTCTGGGCTGGAGTATCTTCGCTCATTCGCACTACGTGGCCTAGCCAGCGAACCCGCTGTGTTTTAATTCGCTGAACTATGTCGGCGTCTGCGTAAAGTTCATACAACTCATCATTAAATCTTCTTCGGTACTCGCCGTCGCCAACGCGTAGAGGTCCACAAATCTTTCGAAGAACCTTTCTCTCGAATACTCCTAGAGCCGCCTCAACAGATGGTGTTAGTGTCTACGCTTCTGCACCATATAGCAAGTCGGGTGCGATGAGTGACTTGAAGAGTGTTATTTTCGTTCGTCGAGAGAGGACTTTAATTTTCAATTGCTTACTCAGTCCGAAGTAGCATTTGTTTGCAAGAGTAATTATTCGTCGGATTTCTAGGCTAACATTATTGTTGGTGCTAATGCTGGTGCCCAGGTAAACGAAGTCCTTTACTATTTCGAAATTATTGCTGCCAACAGTGACGTGGTTGCCAAGGTGCGAAGTAAAGATACTTCGTTTTGCCCTCGTTCACCACCAGATACATTTTTTCCGCTTCTTTTTCTAATTTGGAGCAGAAGTTACGGCGCGGTTGTTAAGGCCAATGATATCAATATCGTCAGCAAACGCCAACAGTTGAACGCTTTTATAAAATATTGTTCCAGCGCGGTGAAGTTCTGCAGCTTGTATTATTTTCTCCAGCATCAAATTAAAAAAATCGCACGATTGGGGGTCACCCTGTCTGAAACCTCGTTTAGTTTCGAACGCCTCGGAGAGGTCCTTCCCAATTATGACCGAGCTGGTGGTGTTGCTCAAGGTCATTTTACATAGCCGTATAAGTTTTGCGGGGAAACCAAATTCAGACATAGCGGCATATAGGAAGCTTTTTTCGTGCACTCAGTCTGTTCACATCAGGCTTCAGTCCTTCGCACAGTACGCTTGCTAGCACCTTATATGCGATATTCAAAAGGCTGATTCCGCGATAGTTGGAGCATTTTGCAGGATTTGCCTTGAGATTGGACAGAGAACACTTAGCTTTTAATCTTCAGGCATGCATTCATCCGACCATATTCTGCATAGAAGCTGATGCATGCGTTTTACCAGCTCCTCTCCTCCGTGTTTGAATAGCTCACCAGCAAAACCATCAGCGCCAGCTACTTTATTGTTTTTCAATCGGGATATTGCTATTCGCACCTCATTATAGTCGGGTTGTGGAACGTCAAATCCATCATCTTCGATTGTGGGCTCGGGTTCGGTTGATTTTACTAAACTATAATATAGGTCTCTTACTATTCGACAAACTGTGACAACTCTTCTAAGAGCACACCTATACAAGGTTTAAATTATTTAAACTTTTTCACAATTTTTGAGCTGTTCTGCTTTTATTTTTCTCTCAAATGCGTTTGAAGAAATACTAATCCGACATGAGCGTATGTATGTTTGTTGAAATCATACCCATTGAATTTGTGAATTCAGAGTGTAGGCAGAAATAATTCAACCATTCAATTGAGTAATTACGTGAATACGCACGAAATTGCATGTATAAAAATTGGAAATAATCTGTTGCATGTGTGTGAGGCGCGTGTCCAATGATGAGCTATAGCAAGTGAATAAACCCTAATGGCTTACACTCACATCAAAAAACTGTCACATTTCAAAGTGTAGAGGTTTGTGTGTTCAATCACAAAGGGAAAGCCTAGTATATTGGGACGAATGTATTTGTACGTATGCACGATTGCAACATAGCAAACCAAGCCATACCTGTACTCTAATTATGCCTAGATACCTTGTCGGTTGATTGGTGACAAACCATGGGCACACAAATGCTTTTCGTCTACGCACATCAGCCCCATACAAGAATGCAACCCTTTTACAATCTTCAGTAATTATACTGCATGGCTTACATTTTAGGTTTAGCTTTTACGTATGACATCTAAATTTGGTGCTGTCAAATATTTTCCGACTATTGCGCTTTGCATAAACATTTCTATGTATGAACGTATTTAAATATACCTTTGGGCGCAAAACGACTCAGAGTTGCAGCAATGTGCGTATGCAGCTTTGTGTTGTATCAACAGTGGAGCTTTAAAATTGCTGGTTGTATTGAAAATGGAACTCTCTTTACACTATTGTACAGAAAACATTATACTTGGAATGAAGATTGCAAACCTTATATTTTCAGAATTTTTTTTTTTGCTTTTTAGCAAGCGACTAAGTTACACATTTGAAAAAATTTTTATTTTGTAATTTTTTTTGTCATCTGTCGCTAAATGCTTACTAAAAAAATCAGCTAATCTTGGCAAATCTGTAATTAATTTTTACATCTGAACAAATCTATAGTAATCCTAACCATTATCTAGTAACTTTTCAGGGATACCACCAAAAAAATATAGCCACGTTATGTTTCTGCGAATTTCGTATTGTGGACTCTTACTTGTTTTCGATAAAAATTATTACTCAGGGAATCTGAAATAATTTTCTTATAAATTTTCTCTCTTAAATCATTCTAGATTTGACTTTTAAGCCTAATGGGTAGCATCCCTTTCACACAAATGAATTCGAACTTTCTAGCACAGTGTACTTGCAAATAGTCAGACAGCCATTCACCCGCTCATTCATTCGGTACATTGCTTAAAAGAGAATTTCCTTTTCAAAGTCCTGATGGATTGTTGCGTTCAAAGACTGTTTGGCTTTGCGTTTGCTTTTGATTCAATCAATGCTTTTCCGATTTGTTGCATTTCAACTGGTTTTGCTAAGTTACAAACACGCACACATACATGCATAAAACAGTGTCATGTGTGACGATGGTAAGGATACTTTTGAGGTTTCAGCACGCCAGGTCCTTTGTTAGTAACAATAGCGCATTAAGTTATTAAAAGCAAATTAGGGTTGAAAGTTTTTGAGCAATGAGTTAAGTAGGCAAACGTATTATACAGTACGTATTTATATACATATAAATGCATATACGCAGATTAGGGTGGCTTGAAAAATTTTTGATATTTTTCGCTTAGCTATGGGTAGAATTTATTTTTTAGAAAAAAAAGCAAAAAAAATTGTAACCCAAATTTTAAGCTGGCCCACAAGAAATCCCAATGAATCAAATTTTTTTAAAGAGTTCAATAATATGTCGAAATCCAATGTAAAATCGGAAGTGCTGAAATTTATTACACTATCGTCAAGTATTCATTAATTTGAAGAAAAAAATTAACAAAACCGAAATAAGTGATGAAGTGAGCCAAAAAGATATGTTAATGCGTTAAGTTCCGTATAAGTCGCAGTAACCACGGTGACACATTATTGCTACGTAACCATAACGTCAACAAAGAGTTGCCGGATATCTTATAGGAATGTCGCTGGAACGATTCGCTTACCAACAAATTATTTTACGTTTTGGTCGAAATAGATATGTTCCTATTACATTCCCGCAACTGGTAGATCAACACTTTGAAGTTACAGCAATGGTCGCAGCTTCGTTCCGGCCGCTATCTTGGGCTACAAAGAAGAGAAGAAAGAATGCATCGGCGTATTTGTTATGCATACAATTTTATATACTGATGCAAAACTGCCACAAACAGTGATACAGATAAATATAGTTTTCAGTATAAAACTGTTTATATTTAACATTTGCGTACATATTGATAATTTTTTTTTTTGTTTTCTAATTTGTGCACACTCTCGAAAGACGCTGAAAGTTTTTAGTGGTGCTTTGAGAAAATAGGTTAAATAAATTGTATTTTATTTTGAGCCACAAAATAATAATAGATCAAAGAAAATGCAATAAATAGCATTTGGAATACATCGAGAACTTTAAGCAATTTTTGTTGAGAAAATGTTGAGTAGATAAATTTTAATTATCCTTTTTAATAAAGTGCAAATTCTGCTATGCGAAAAAATAGTTGTTTTTCAATCCACCCTAATGCATTTATATAAACATATATATAGCGCATTTTAAGCATGGAAAATTGTGCTGAAAAGTTCCTGGAAGTGTATGCTATGTGGGTGTTAACTGATAACTCCTCGAATATGCTGTCTTTTCAAATCAGTCCTTTTCTATTGTTGTTATTTTATGAATATCTTTGTTGTTGTTTTGATGGTTAGTCTGTCATTTTGCTATGTTGGTAGCGCTAACGAGGTACATGCGGTAATTACAGTGCCGCGTAAGTTCACATAAGCCTACCAGCAAATATACACACGTCCACATTTTCTTTTGGGAGTACACTAACTCACACGCCGTTAAGCCATGAACAAACTATATGATTTGAAAATAGGGTAAATCATACGTTTGAGACATAAACGATTTCATATATCATTAAAGCATTATCTGCAGTTTTTCATGTTCAATTCAAATCAATTTCTTGTAAACTACGAAACCTTTTTGAAAGTAGTGAGGGTGCGATCAGCAAGTGTGTGGGTGCAAGGCGTGCGAGGTGAAATGCGCTAGTTGTTAACATATACTTAAATTAATTTGAATAAACTGAAATGTGTAAACAAACTCATGTGAAATGACATATCTCGTGAGGGGTGTGTGGCTAGCCGTTTTCTATATATTTGTTGTTTACGCAAGCTTCCTTTGTACGTGATTGAGTTTTGTAGCAATTGTAGCTAATTAATAGAAACTGGTAAATACATATGCATTTATATGTATGGAGGTACGAGCACAACCATGCATTCATTATCTTTGAACCTCGCAGGAAAAGTTTGTTTTAATTTTTGCTGGGTCGAATTTGGTCCTTTTAAGACAAGTCTCAGATGAGCTCGAAAATTTTTAGTTGGGAACTTTAACTGATTTCCCTTGACATCGTCCAACTGTTAACACTCCAGTAAAATTTAAATTTTAGGTTAGGTTATTTTTAGATTTATTTGAGATGAGCTAAAAGATTATAGTTGTAAACCAAAATAACTTCTGCTGTAAGCGCTCCAGTATTCTCCAAAACTTTAAATTGTTTTTGGCGCAAACTTAGTTTTTCTTCGAGTAGTTCGAAGATGGCAAAAAATGTTTAGTTGTAAACTAAAGTAATTTTAATTCATTTGTTCACTAAAACTAATTGCTGCTAAGAGCTTTCAATTAAGCCACTCCAGTATTCTCCAAAACGTTTAAATTTTCTCCGATCACATTTGGTTTTCGGACTAGTCTGAGAAGAGTTAGAACATTTCAAATGTAAACTAAAACTGATTTCTGACGGAATCTTCCAACTGTGTATACTTCAGTATTCTAGAAAAATTTTAATTTTTATTGGATCCGATTTAAAAAATTTCCCGAGTAGTTTGGGTTGAGCTAGACAATTTTAGTTGTAAACTAAAACAAATTTTTTTTTCTTACCGACTTCGGCTCGAAAATTTTCATGGCCAAAAGGGTAGTGTTGGACAGATTCCCTTCGCTACCCTACGGGCACGGTCGGACAAGTTTACATACAACACCTAAAAGTAGGCTACAGAAATTAAAATCGACTCATCCCAAATATGCCTATAATAGAATAGTTGGGATCAATTCTAGCCCACTGTAGACGAAAGGTATTGATCCCGAAGCACTCTCTTTAGAGATTTTTTGCAGGGTAGCTAAAAATTTTCAGCTTTAAACTAGTTTCTGTTGGCATCGTCAAACTATGTCCGCTGCAGTATTCTCCCAAAAATTAAATGTTTGCTAGGTGAGAGGAGTTTAATAACTTTAGTTGTAAAACAATACTAATTAAAAAAATGTTTATATTTGTTGGGTCAATCAGTTTCGATATTAAATGCTTAATTGGACTCGAAAGCCTTTCATCGTATCCTCCCTGTTGTATGGCTCTGAATAATAGACCGTGGCAAAAGAAGATGGAATCGCACGTGGATTACTCGTGCAGCACAACGGATTTCCTGGCTACTCATGTTATTCTTATTGGCTTTACTTTTCCGTTCGCATATATGTAATAGGAATCATAAGTTAATTCATATTTATCTTTATTCATTTGGATGAATGCTCGTATTCATATTCGACTTCGAATTTTTATTAAAATTTTTGTTCGTATGTGTCCCCACATTCTCTTCGATTTCTTTTTCTTTAAATAAAAAAAAATCAATAATTTCTTTTTAATAATAAAAGTATTTCATAACTTTTTTATAGTCCGCATGAAATTGAATAGTTTTTACAATTTTATTTCCACTAAAAAATTTTCAGCAAACAAATTTAAATTACTTTCGACAATCTCATTCAAATTGCATTTAAAGTTGGGACCATTCAGAAGAAAATACCAAAAAAAAATGCAGTCGCATGCAGCGGACAAAAATAACACCTTCATAAGTAATTTCTTGCAAACAGCCAGCCACCACCAAGCACCTCCCACAAACCACTCCAGGTAGTTTGTATGCTAACATTAAAAGCGCCCAAAAAATATGCAACTAAATGTTAGACATCAGCAGGTGGTGCGCACGATGCCAACTTACTTTGCAACTAACTGGAAGTCAGCCAAAGTTTTAAATTAATATATCAAAATTCAATTCCTTACGCAAACAGTTTGTTGCACCGAATTCCCCAGACAACCCTTATAGCATGAAGGTATCCATGTGAGAGTGCCTACTTGCGAGGTAAAGGTGTTTGTACGATGTGGAAAAAATATAATAAAAACTAGTTAAAAAAGCGAAAGCTGCATGCTGGCAAAACTCTGGCAAAACTCTGACGAAATTCAACTTTTCAAAGTTTATCCAATGTTACAAATGCCCAAAAAAGATAAAAGAAACGCAAAGAAAACAAGGAAAGCTTGTGGAATAAAAAAGTTTTTTGTAAAATTCAAATGTACAAGTTTTCAATTGACGCAGCGCTCTTACGACTTACAGAGATACAACCACCATGCAACAAACTGCTTTGCAGGTGCAGTACACCGATCCCTTATAGCCTGAAAAGACTGGCTCATTGATATATTTCCGATAAATGTGCAAGTATATATTTATATATATTTAAAAGTGTATTTAATAAAAGGGTCACCCGTCAAAAGAAGACAACGAAGTTAGGTAGAAAATACTTTCTTGAAAATAATATAAAAAAAACCATGGAAATACTGCCAAATAAGCAGACAAACCAATGCCAATATCAACCAAAAAGAAATTTACCTCATAAGGCCATGGCAGCTCGAAAACATGCTGTTACAGCAGTACAGGTGAACTAGGAATATATACATACATATATACAGGAGAGTACGGCTGCTACCGGTTAGTGGTTGAGGCATGTAAAATGCTCCAGCGCTTGCATTTCAACGTTGTTGAAAATTGCCAAAAAGGTTGGCTGATAGGCATGTATATGTTGTACATATGTACTTATATACTTTTTATTATGTTTTTATAAAATGCCCTAGTGTGTCGTGGTGGGATCGATACTTGTGGTTGCCAAATAGCAAGTTGTTTGCTCATTATAATGTGGGTAGAAGAAAAACCTAAGAAAATGTCCCTAAACTGTTGAATATTTAAAGCGACCTTGCAGAAAATTCAATTAAAATTAACGGTTTATTTTTTAAAAAACCTTCTAAAATAAAATAGTGAAATTTAGCATGACTATTTTGTTGTATATAATAATGTAATATGTTCTTCTTCAAATGAAAACTGTTCATGTAGCGACCTTAGCTGCATTAAAATTGCAAACCAGTCTTCAAAAACGACAGCTCTGAGCTATGCACAAAACTGACCAACACTCCACTTTCGACCCCATATAACTAATTTAAAACAGAAAACTTTTCAATTGGATATATTTTTGGGCGCACGATTTTGCACATAAGTCCGATCTTTAATAATTATATACAACGTTTACGACCGAGCTTGGCTTGTAATTTTTCGAGATTCCCACATAATTAATTTTATGCAAATACTCATTCTAGTCGTGTTTCCAGTCGTGTTAGAATTATAGGTGAATTCTGTAACTAGTATCTAGTCACTAATAGAGACCTTTTGTGGTCAACTACAATTTTGAGACAATTTGGTATTCAGTAAGCTGTTTCACATCTCTAGCCTCAAAAAAATAGTCACTAATTTGTCAGCTGATTCTAGGGAGGTCACAAGCAGTAAAATATTGGGTTAAAAATTAAAGAAATTAAAAAAGTAATAAATTTTATATGTAGAAACATTTATATATTTAAAAAAATAATATTTAACTAACAAAAAATAAAATAAAAAATAATGATTTGTCCGCGATCCTGCGCTCGAACCTGGTTCGCTCACTTTGTACTCGAGACGCTTACTACCTGGGCTATCGCGATACCTATACATCTGCTGTCAATTGCTGTGCTTGAAATGTATGCAAGTGTGTTTTCACCACATATCATTGGTGAACTTTTTGTGATTTTCTCTTACAGAATACCGAAATCATCTGAAGTCACAATAATTGTCTCTAATGAAAAATCTCAAATTTAGTGACTTGAGATGAGACATACTTACAGAATACAGCTATTACTTATATAAATTCGTCCAATTAGTATTGGGAAAAGTGGCTAACATCGAAAAAATATGTGTATATATATCTAGGTGGTGGCCTCACCTAAAAGCATATTTTTTTTTTGAAACGTAACCTAAAACCCCATCTTTAAACCCCATATTAGTGTATCTTGCCCAATTTTGAAAAATTTAAAACCTAATAGTGGCAATGCTTAATTCAAATAGATGGAAGTACACCACATTTCCTATTTTCAAAAGTTCATCCATCCAAAGCGGATATACCAAAAAATAAATTTAATATTATTAGCCCTAGGTGGCAACACTACCTATAAATGTTTTTATTAAATAGGACGTAAAATACCTTTTTTTTATACCCATATTAGCATATCTCAATAAATTTTTAAAAATTTAAAAGAGCTGGCAACCCTACAAAAACTTCCTAGTGGCGACACTTAAGTAAGATAGCTGGAAATGTTTTATTTTATCAATATTTAAAGGATCTTACAATTGGTTATACCCTTTTCGAGATAATACCGAATGTGGAAACAAATAAATATAATTGTATTAGGTGGCAACACAATTTTTTTTTAAATACAAAGTAAGCTATCTTTCTTCTGATATCCGTATTGTCATATCTCAGTCATTAGAAAAAAAGGGTGGCAACCCTAAAAAAGCATTATGTGGGTCAATGCCTATGTGGAAATTCTAAGAACATAGTAGGCTTTCTAGATTTTATCAAAATCGGTTCAGCTGTTTCTGGATGTACAAATATACAAACATACAAAGTTATATGATACGTAATGATCGCTACCTGATCGTCAGCGGTCTTCAATGGCTTGATTATAATCGGAGCTGATATATGTAGTAAGCAAATTACTATTCATTTTTACAACTGTGAGATGAAATAAATGCAAAAACTAAAAATATTTTTAGTAACAGTAATTATATATTTCTTGCCATACATTCAATCGAAATACATAGATAATTTTCAAAGTGCCATTACTAATGTCTTCCGATGAGATTATACTTTAGGGCTCTGTTAATTTATTTAGTATCTCTTCCCATGGACAAGTATTTGAAATACTTTGCTCACAAAAAAATCAGTTCCGATATCTATTTGGTAGTTGCAAATACTTTCTTTGCATAAGGTCTTGAAGAGAATTTATGTTGGATTATGATTTTTTCCGACAACTCTCCTGACGAACCAACATCTCCTTATGTAATACTCAGCGAACACTTTTCTTAGGCAATTTAAGTTAGATTCTCCTAAAATTTACAATTTCAAATGATGACATTTTTGAAAACTGGGATTATGAAACTGCATGGGGTGTGTCATAGTCCCAATAAAAAAAGAGGCATGACTCCAAGCCAAAATACATATTAATAATCTTTATTAACCCGATCCAAACCAGGCTTCAATATCCCGAACTTTTTTATGGATAGTTCCCGTTTCTGTAAGCTGCCTTAGCCGATCCAACACCGGCTTTGCGATCCATAGTTTTTCAGCACAAAATCTCCTTTGGATGGGTAGAAATCTGTTAAACTCTTTGATCCTTTTTAAGCTCAAAGGTACTATAAGCCTACGTTAAACAATTTTGATTATGACACTCTACGATCTGTGTCTCTCTTGCTCTTTCATACCTGCTGTGTCATAATAACAATTTGTTTACTTGGGATTATGTCACGACAACGGAGTTTAAGGATCCTATGGCGTTAAAGTAAAGAAGACATCTGGAATATTTTTCAATTATGTGAAATCTATTCCATAATATTAGCTGCTCTGATTAACCTTATCTGTTCGCTCCATATACACCAACTCCTGTACCTTCATATTATAGTTTTTATTGGTTTTAAATTGAAAAAATCTCTACTCCTACTAAATAACTCTCTAAACATTATGGCAGCATTCTGAACTTTCAGAACAACAAGTGTATAAGTTTAAGTGGTTAAGTTTAACTAAGTTAAGTTTAACTAGTATGGAAGAAAGCTTTTATTCCCTTTTAGACCGAATAGATAAATAAATAAGAGCCCCTAGCGATATCCCTTTTTGAAGGAGTTTTCGAGCTATGTGCCAAATCGGTTAAAGTTAAGTATGTTTTGGTAAATCTCAATAAAAAAAATTTCTAAATATTTGTTTATATATATAAATGAGAAAATGTATTGTATGAAAAAGCGAAATATTTGCGAAATAATTACAAGGATTTGGCGAAAAGCAGAAATTAAGGAAGTTTTGTACTCAAAACCTGTGTTTAAGCGCATACTATCAATGCTTATATCGGATAAGCTACTAACAGAACTTAGCTTCGAAAAATATTTAATGGCGAGATAAATAGTAATAGATTGCAAAAATACATATGAGAATGTACATATGTAGTTGTGTGCAAACATATATTTTTCCTAGCATGAAGCGCCATGTCAATTATTTATTTGTGCCTTGTGCCTGTAACTACTAACTGACTCAGAGGACCAACTTTTCACATCGAATTTTCTAGCTCAATAAATTTTTCAACAAAAGTTTGTCATTCGGAAAATGCAGGTGTGCAATGCTAGTAAAAACAACAACAAATGTCTAAAAGAGAAAAACAAAAATAAACTAGGAGGAAATATACAGCGCGACAACAACAACATAAATACATTTTCACATATCTCGCCAACACGAGAAAAATTTACATTAGGCTGTTCCACTCCTTATACAATATATGTATGTATGATTTCTTATAGCGGAAATTATGCAAGGGAACGATATACAAAACAAATTTGGTTCCAAGACTCTTTGAAATCGGCGTTGATCTTTTCCATTGTCATCTTCCTTTTGATCCGCCTGTATCCTCTATCATATAAAAAACTGCTTAATATTTTGATCCAAATCAAGTTTGACTGTGAAATTTTTACGCCCTTCATGTTGAGTTCATCAAACTGGGTTTTGCTGTCAAATAACACAATCACTAGAGCAACATTGTTCGACCAATAAGTTCAAAAACGACTTTCAAAAGTGAAATCCCAACTCTTAGAGACATTTTGAAAACGCTTCAGCTTACATAATTCATATTTTTTGACAAGGGTCATTAAACAAACTAGACTTCGATTAAAATTATTTTTGAAAAAACTTCCGTACTACTGAATTTTGTTAAAAAAATTACGATTTTAAAACAAGATTTAAAAACTCCATTCTTAGTTGAATATATTTTGAATTTTCACTCAGTTATGTGGTTTTGTATGCCCTTTCTTCTCTGGGCGGTTGCTGTGCTGCCAGGAAGAGAAAAAACCTACTAGTCCAAGTGGTCTACTGTGTGTTTTTTTTAATGTACTTTCTACCGAAACCGCCGATTTTAAGTAATTTCGTAAGCTCAAGTGGTTCTGTGCATGAAGTTGCTAATGACTCTTTTTGAGCACTTTGCAAAGCCTTCAAGTTCCGGCATTATGTAACTGCCATTCGCGTAGGTAATGTGCTATTATTTCTTTACCCTCTTCATCACAGTTTCTCCCTTTGTTGTTAAACTCTGACGATTTCTTTCCTTGACCTGTTAGGCAGATATTTTTTGTTCTAGCTTGACCAAGTTTTTTTGGTGGTCTTGCAGGCGTCGATTGTGATATTTGAGGAATTCTGCAGCGGAATTCAGCATTTTCTAACTTATGGTCTTAGAGGATACGGCTCCCCCCTAAGTGCAATGAGCGCTGATTGAGTGTAGATACATATGTCGTATCCTCCCATTAAGGCTTCCGTCAAGAAAGCATAGGTCCTCTCTATGCCGCTTGAAAGATACTAGCTTAATCTGGAAGATGAACAGAGAACGACTTTAGAGTTAGTTGCTATGAAAACACACAATCTCCTACCCCAAACACCATTTTTGACTTATTTGTGTAAAGCGACAAGGAAAACTTCACTTTGATTTGTCAAAACTCAACGCGGGTGCGTAATAGTCTCTCGTTGTCGAACCCACAAAGAGAAGTTCGCGGAGGACACTACTGTAACCATAATGCCTCGAGTTCCAGCACTCCGACTCCCACAGCCATACTGCCGAACAGGCCACAGCTCCACGTATGATAACGTTTAGACCATCAGTTCGACATGACCTTATCGATCCACTTACCTCCCTAGGGCTGCCCGCTTCCGTTTTTTGATGTGATATTGCTTGTTCACGGGTGGGCACCAAACGCTGAAATACTTAACTCCCGTCGATAGTGATACTACAACATCATTCAGCTTGCGACTCAAAACTGCGGTATCTTGATCTTGGTTAACGAAGAGTATCCAATCGGTCTTACTAGGGTTTACATTTAGACCCCAATTTCTTACTCATATAAGCGTTCTGCAGAGCGTTCTTCAACTGTATTTTTAAATAGCGCATGTTTGAAACAAAAAAAATCTGAGGTAGGGTATTCTTCAAACAAATTCTCAGATAAGTAGTTCTTAGAAGATATTTTGAATATGGTTATTTCCACTCAGCCTTTGACTTTATAATTACAATGGAAACTAAAAACTTTTTTGGAGCCACCCTAATAATGCACATTGTTAGAAGGGAGCACATGCATATCCGAGTTTTGCGGCTATCCAAAGGAAGTTTCGCACCAGCGCCCAGGCGTGGTGCTAGCGCTGGCACCTACTTACTTTACTAAGCAACAACACCATCACATTTTTGAAGTGCCAACATGTTTAAAATATCGTTCTTGTTTTTGTTGTACTAGTTGCAGGTGTTGTTGCAATTATTTTGAAACAATTTTTGAGTCTACTTTTTTCGAGTGCTTCTATGTCTAAGTTTGGTTTGTTTGTTGTTTTTTTTTTGCTTTGTTCACAAATGTAACAGGCGAGCACTTAAAAAGTCTATGCGAATATGCTTATGTATGTGTGTAAGCATGTATCGAGGAATGTGACATACATTGTACCTATGTACAGTTGTGTTCAATATAATAGTAGTGAAATTAAATTCTATATCGTTCGACTAAATAACAAGCAGCTTTGCTTTTAATAATTTTTATTGAAAATATAGCAAATTCCATAACAGAAGCCACATAAAAAGAAATTTCAAAGTTTGTACAAAGTTCAGGAAAGCTCGTTAAACTTTTAAAAATTTATATCAAAATTTCAATATTTTTGGGCAGAATTTTTAGATAATTTTTGATTACGCAGTTTTATAGCTGATTTAGTTCAAGCATGATAATGTGCAAGTTAAAAGACCCAAAACCATTTTCCGTAAATTTAAATTTTTTTGTCAAGAATGTTCCGTACTTTTTTCCATGCAAATATAAAAAAATTCTGTAAATTCAGGGAAATTTTTGAGCTAGTTCTAACTTGAAAATTTGAAGATTTTGATCGCTATATCTTCAAGTTTAGTAAAATTTCCGGAACTTTGTGTAAACTTTGAAATTGGCTTTTTTGTTATTTTTGTTATGGAAATCGCTATATTTTAAATTGAAATTAATAAAATCACAGCTTCTTCTTATTTGGTCGAACGATATCCAGTTTAGTTTCACTACTATTATATTGAACACAAGTGTAAGTATGTAGGTAATTTAGCGCCTTGAAACATTGACGGTGTGAACCAAAGCAGTTGCGCCGCTTAGTCTACACTAGCTCCTAAATATGTTTATTTATTTGTATGGACTGATATATGCATGTGTTTTATAGTTAGTCGTTTGGTACTCTAACACTTTGTGGCTTTTGGACCGATTAGTGTCAACATGTGTTGCAACATTTCACTTACATTTGGTGTGTCTGTAGCAGCTATTACCCATACTTATGCATTTGAACATATACTGGTGCATGTGTGTGTGTGCATATAACTGTACCTGCCAAAAAATTCACATTGTATAAATCTGATTTCTGAGTAGTTTAGTTGCGTAGTCCTTATAAATCAATTTATTTTGATGTCTCGTTGCCATCAGGTATGAGGAATGAAAACGATATTTCATTTATATTTATTTCTTTGATATGGAATTTATTGTTTGGTGGAGTAACCAGCGTTACATCCATGTTTATTATTGTATCTTTTGCTTACACAATTTTTTGCTGGGTAGTTGCTTTGCCATAGGCCTTCACTTATTGCCTTTGGCAGACGCAAAAGTTATAAACTTTCACTTAGTCTCGGCGTGGATATTAGCATGCAAACAAATATGCATTTTTTAAAGAAATATCTGTGCATGTAAACATACTTTCAAACTACTTTCATGTACTGTTGATATTATCAAAGTCTGGTTTAGAACTCAGTTCATCGATATAGGTGTATGAGCCTCATGGATGACGAATGGTTGTTGGCGGACAACTGCAAATAATAGATTATCGGTCGCCACACCGCTGTAGCCCAGCTGTGAACTACGAGCTGAGTGGAACATTTCGTTGAATCGGCTGTATGGGATATGTATTGTAGTATGAGAAGAAAAAGAGATAGACCCACCAATAAGTATACCGAAATGATCAGGGCGATGAGCTGAGTCGATTTAGCCATGACCGTGTGTCCATCTGTCTGTTTGTACGCAAACTAGTCCTTCAGTTTTTGAGATATCTTGATAAAATCTGGTATGGAGCCGCCATTTTGCATGAGATTAATAATTTGTCGGAATCAGCAAGATCGGAGCAATAAAACGCTTAGCTCTCATAGAATCGATAGTTTCGATAAATGGGTTTTGGGCTTTAAATTTTGCAATTAAAAAGCTAGGAACGTAAAGTTTTGCAAGTTGGTACTTATTATGTATGTAATGTGTGTAGTAAAAATCAGCCAGATCGGACCAACATAACATATAGCTCCCATACAATCGATTGTTCCGATAAATGGGGTTTGGACTATGTCTCTTTAAGTGATCAGCTTTGCAGAGTTTTTACTAATTATGAGTAAGGACCGGACACTTTAAACCGTGATGCGTATTCAAAAAAGGTATAACGTCTTCGTCACAGTCGAAGACCGCCCTTTCCTTACTTGTTTTAAGTTTAATTAACTTTTTGAGCTTTGTATAAACTTTGAAATTTCTTTTTATGTAGTTTCTGTTCTGGAATTCGCTACATTTTAAATGAAAATTATTAAAATCACAGCATATTATTATTAATTTCGTCAAATGGTATCCATTTTAATTTCACTACTTTTATATTGAACACAGCTGTATATTATTATGGTTTAAAACTATTCTAACTTTTTTTTATTGACTGTGCTACTTGAAGCAACTTGAACTTTTCTAACAACTATGTTTATGAAAACATAAACCTATCTTTTTTCCAAAAAAAAAACCAATTATTATTTTATTATAAGCGCTCACATTTTAAGTAGGTTTTTCATTTTCAAAGGAGAATTCAACTTTTTCTAAAAAAATGTTATTTTCCTTTTTTATTCATATGTCGCTACGAAAGAAATTGTCTAATGTCTGTACCTAGCCCAACTCCTGGAAAATAGCGCCTACCCAAATTGCGGAACTACTCCAAGATGCAGTAATATATTGACTTGCAGTTAATTTCCTTGTTGCTTTTATAGTTTCTTATCGTGCTATTTGTTTTATTGTAATGGTTGTTATTATTATTTTTTGCTATACTTTTTTATCCTAATTGATATTCTTTTTTCAAAGTTCAACTTTCAGGTAGATGCCGTGCTCAGTTACTCTTACTCATACGTAGTTATATCTGTCATTCTAAATTTGGGTATAAAAGAAATTTATGATAACATATCTAAGCTATTCAGGCATACATCGCATATACTATTTATGCATACATATGTAAAAATAAAATTTTATATTCTTTCTTACTCTTTTCAATTGAATTTGCACCGCTGCTGACTTTTGCGCGACCCACTTTTATCGTGCTTTATACCAAAAAACAAGAAAGAAAAACTTAGTTACATAACCGTGTGTGTCTAAAAGCATATAATTTGCGGAATACAATTTTTGTTTTTTAAACTATGCATATGTGTGGTAATAGCATGCACTCACATACATATGTATTGTACTGAACACATATACACTACAACTTGTTCCTAGTGATAGCGAGTACTGAGTCAGAAGCATCGATAACTTTAAGAAAATATTGGAGCATATCGTACCAGACAATTTTTACCAAGAATCGCGCAGACTGTTAATTATAGAGTAAGATAACACTAACCTGTTGCTAGTTTTACAACTACATACAAGTGATGCTGCAGAAGTATGAGTAAACTAAATATTTTCCGTGTACCGATACCTTCCTTGAGTATTTGCATTACTTCCTTATATCGATACTTTTCACGATGTCCCATTGCTACAAATGCCTGAATATGCATTTGAATTCATTTATTCATGTCGCAAATGTGTGCCGTCATGCCCATATCTATTTATACACAAAAGTGGCAAATGCAAAATGACATGGCATACAATTTTTACATTTGCTTTTTTCTCGCTCTTATTCTGTATGCAAAAGTATTTACTAAGTCAGTAGCGAACTTTTTAACGAATTAGAGAGTTATACCTACTAGTAGGTGTCCTTTAAAGTAACACAAGGCCTTGAATCGATATAATTTTATTTGAGTATGTATTTATATAGGGATGTTTGTGGTATTTTTAACCCAACAAGCAAAGTAAACTTAAAATAAATTTTTAAAAAGCTTTCCAAAATAAGTATTAAGCTTACAAAATTTAGAGGCGGAATTACGACATATGTTCCGTGATCGTAATCCATTTTGTAAGTTACAACAACGTTGAGACTGCCCAACTTTTTAAAAGAGTAATAATGCACAATTTAACCGACCGGTACTTCTAGCCAATTGCTCATGTATGCCGTCATTCCGAATTATGGTCTTCGAGCTATTTTGATTTCAAAATTCGCTTTCGATCACGGAACGCAAAACGTAATTCGCCTCTGGTTTTTCGTTTATAAATAAATTTGAATAAGTTTGAAAATAAACGTTGTATAATTGAAACGACACGTTGATAAAAAGCTTATTAATTTAAACCTACAAAAAAGATTTTAAAGAAAGCTTTCTAAAAGTTGTTTTTTTTTGAAACTTTATTCAAACCATATTTTGTATGTTACTTAGCTATTGCAATAAAATAAATAACTAAGCTCTAATCATGCATTGAATGCTGCAACTTAAACCAACTATTACCAGTATGCGGTTAAGATGCAGGCATGATTTTTGCTTTTTCGCCGTCCTTCTTATATAAAATGTTGTTTGAAAAGAATTGGAAATATTTTAAGTTGAAAAGAAAAAAACTGACAAATAGTTTTTTCGGAATTTTTATAAGCATTTGCATTTCACTTTTAAATTGAAATTATTTGCAACAATTTTTTCTTGAAGTTTATAAAACGTTTACTTGAAACTTTCGAATAAATTAAAACTGAAAAAGCTTACATATCGCTTATTGTAGCAAGTTTACTTTAAATTATTTTGATAAGCATTTACAAAAATGATTGTTGGGTATAAATTATGAGCCTGCTTACCTAGTCAGACTTAAAGACATTCTACTTGTCTGTGGCATCACTAGAAGGACCAAAAATCTCCCGGAGAATTTTTCTCCCGAATACGGCAAGGGACAGCTCATCGACATTGTCCATAATTTCTATCCGTACATCAGGACATGTACAATGAGAAACTTATGTCGCGTGATCATTGTTCTTTGTGAGAGGTCTTCTCAGTTGCATACAAAATCCAATAAAGCACTTGTTCGCAAGACAAAAAATAGGTGCAGTCCCTTACATTTTTAAAAGCGAAGTAACTGCCAAGATGCAATTGCAGCGCTTCTTTTTTTGATGAAAGTACATTCTCCTACTTATTCTCGTTTAGCGCAAAACCAACTTTCTTCGCTTCTTTATCCAGCCCTTCATTTGCATGCTCTAGTAATAGAATGTACCAGTGCCGTTTAGGTCGGATTATCGAATTATATATTTTCCAGCATCAGGTTGAAGAAATCGCATGCCAGTGGGTCGCCAAGTCTGTTGATATTACTTAACATAATTTCACACAGCCGTATAATTCTTGCAGACATGTCACATTAAAACACGACAGCATACAGACAACTCCTTGTTGCGCCTAGAAGTCTACAAAGAGATCTTGCGTGTCGATTCTCTTCTATCTCTCTCTCTCTCTGTGGAAAGTTGCTTTGGAATTAAACAATAGATGGTGAGTATCGATTCACTTATTTTAGGTCTTCTCGTGGATTTGGCGCATCGTGAAAATCTGACCTATAATATATGGGTTGCATAAAACGGAACTTTTCAGTAAGGTCAGGTCTAAGGCCAATGGGACTTGTGTGTTTAAAAATAAAACGATTTTTCATACCAATTTCAATGTGAGGGTTTTTTCAATATTCCAACTCTTAGTTGCCGCTGGTTGATGACCTTGGTGTCAATATACAATGTTGGATTAAAAACATTATTTCTTACACTTTTGGATCTCTTTTTAATTTAAATATTATTTAAATCTACATTTTAAAATGTTTGGTTCTAGCAAAATAATCACTCTTCAGTGAAATTTAATTGGTAGTGCAAATTTTCAGGTCTATGTCACATCCTCTAGTTCAAAACAACTTTTGTGTAGCTTAGCGCAGCTTATCTTAAAGAACAATTTCTTTCATTTCTATCAAACGGTTAAAGGTGTAACTTTAAACATATTACGCTCATACTCACATACCTCAACAATAATTCAGCACTGAGAGCGAATCAATAGTGCAACAGTGCGTATGCGTAACATTTTGGTACTGGCGTATGAAACAGAAGCGAGCTGATATGGGCTTGGCACACTTAAATAAATGAGTTTAAAAAAATACTTAGAAGCCGAATTAAGACTTCCCCCAAGTTCAGAAAATATTATATTAGTATATAAACACACGCACATTTTGCTATTTTTTAAGGAAATGTCATTTTGAAAAGCTTTATAAAATTTTTTATTTTTTATGAACTTGGGGGTATCACGTTTTTTATTCGTCATATCAATGATAGATGAAAATTGTAAAAGGAACAAAAAAAATAACAAAGCAGAAAAAATTATAAGCGCTCAGAATTTTCTTTGCTATCGCACAAGTTCCTATATGATTTATAAAGGAAATTTTAATTGTTTTTTAAAAATTTCCATTTTGATATTGTATACATCGCTGCTTACGAAAAAAAATTCGGCTGTTGATAGACCAGTAAAAAAAAAACTTAACTAAAATCAGTATAAAATACTCAAGTCAATTTAAATTCCGACCGGTACAAATATAAGCTCTCTATCTTCCGTAATTTAAAGATTTTTGCATTTATTCATTATTCCCCTCACATAAGGATTTCCATTATAGTTGACCTCATATTCATGTACATATGTAAATAAAGAATTAACGATAAATCACACAAACATATATATTGTCAATTCTGCTGAAATAATAAATATAAAATTTTGATACAAATTTATTTAAATTAGCATCACTAAAGTCTCAACATACTTTATGTGCATTGAGTGTTTAGTTAGAAATTAAATAAGTACATTAATAAAATACTATAATAAATAGCGCAAATGAAACTAAAATAAAATGTATTAAAGGAATATCATAACTCTCTATACGTATGTGAGTTTATAACTGTATGTTAACGAAAAAAAATTCAATTATTTAACTAAGGTATCAAATGTGAAAAACCAGAAAAGGCGGGGAAAAAAAAGTTGACAAGCTCAGGTTCCCGTAATATTTGTACTTCAAATTGGGCGCATAATTAAATGTGAATTGTAAGTAAATGCAATTTTGGGTTAACAAGAACCAAATACCATGCATATGAGTTTGCGGGATATACAATATATACTATATGAGCACATACATAGAAACATATAAATCCAAATGCATTACATCAGTATGTCTATTACCTTGAATAAATATGTTGAGTAAAATTAATTACATTATGCAAACATGCAAATAGCAAATGCAATAAATTACAGCAAAAGGAATTTTGGGAAGCAAATAAGATCATAACATTTACTAGCACGCACACATATATACGGATGTTTTGCACCAGCAGTAGAGGATGTGCGCTTCGTACTTACGTATGTATAGATGTGTTTAATTCATGAGCCAGTACGTTGTAACTCTCTATATTATGTAAGGAATTTGTGGCAAGCACGTACGACTGTTTGACAGATGAATGAGTGATTTGTTGGTAAAGGCTAAAAAGCTGATGTATGAAGTAAGTAAAATAGTAAGTGAGCGAGCAAATGCTTTCCACATACAAGTCCAGTGATATCGTCGGTGACACTGCAAAACCACGTAACGCACAAATGCAAAACCACGTAAGTGTTGTCACTGAAATTTTACAGGAGAAGCAAAAAAACGGTTTTTCTTCAGCACAAACAGGTATCTTATGGGATATATTCCAACAAAGAGATTTTTACAATATATTGCCAATCCAAATATATCTTTTGGTGAGAAAAGCGTAATCATGGTTATATTCCGATTCATTGCACCAAACGCGGATTTACAAATTTTTTTTTTGGCTCATTGTGTACAATGTGTGCATTACGGTGGGTCGATTTGTATGGACGAAAGTTAACCGATATCGCGCCATCGATTTTTCGATAGGTTTTGGGCTCAAAAATCTACTTTTCCAAAACCCGAAAATAAAATTTTTTTTCAAAAAACTGTTATCGCCAATGTTTTTAGAGCATAATTTTAAGTGGGTCAGGAATTATGAGAGAAATTCATTTTCATCGAAAACATTTTTCTATGTATGCTGAAACCCCTTAAAAAAAATGGCGAAGGGTCAATTTTTTGACCAAAACACTCCCCAAAACCCAAAAAATATTTTTTTTTTCAAAAAACTAAAGATTTTGTTAGTCAATTTAAATGCTAGGGCTTGTCGAGGGTGTTTTGTTCGAATACATTTTTATAATATAAATTACACTGTGTAACAAAGTAATACAAAATTTAAAATACTTTTCTTGCTACTCAAAATCGTCTAAACAGTTTAAACCTTATATAGCTGAAAAACTGCAAACATACTAAGAATCTCGAATACCTCCTCATAATCTTGAGTTGATTAGCAAAATACCCCTTTTCGTAATGCAAGCCCTGAAGGAAGTTTTTTATAGTTTTTGTAATTTTTTACATTGTGTAATTTTTTTTTAGATAAATAAGTATAAAAAACGCTACGAAAAGCCGTGCGGCTTTAGGTGACTTGAACTATACCGTGAAATAACGGAATTTGGCCCCCAACTCTTGATTTTAAGAAAATATTAAAACTTCTATGAATATAGATTTTTTATGCCAGATTCAGCTTACAATATAAAAAAATGGGTTTTAGTTTGTTTACTCTGCTACACAGTGTATTTTTGACAGATAATGAGAATTAATTTTATAATGAGGAATTAATTTTGTAATGAGGATTTAATTTTTGCTTTTAATGGGAAAAGGCAGATCACCACACTGATGGACCAAGTGATTACCGAACTGTTTAAAATTAGTAGAACGTATAGGTAATAGATGAAGCACCATTAACCTGAATAGTTGACCGGTGTCTGTAGAGTTTAGAAACACAACGTCAGAATAAAGTAGGATTACACTAGCGATTACAGCAGGTGGTGTTGCCTAATTTCTACATATCACAAATCCTATCCCCAGCAAATGGAGATGATTAATGAGATTTGATATTATATTAAGAGTCCTTGATCTTTTAGGTTCCAAAAATGCTTCTTAAAACCAAATATGTGAGATAAATGTTTGGAAATAATCTTAGGCGATCGCAGTAGTGTAACGCTCGTGTTGCTGGTCTACCATACCGAAAATCCAAGGTTCGGGTCCTGGGATAGGTAATATCAAAAGTGGTTTGGAAACGTTTTTTCAAACGAGGTCGCCCCTCGGCAGTATTTTGTCAAACTCTCCGAGTTTATTTATGCCATGGAAGGCTTCTCAGCAAAAATTCATCTAATTGGGGGATGCCCTACATACCTCGGCGGTATAACTCGCAAATTTTTTATTTTTTTTGAATCTTAGTTTTTTATTGATCTGCAATCTTTTTTAACCACACTCAAATATTGATATTAGTTTCTACTTCAATTTCGCCCAAAGCTTAAAAGCCTCTTGTTATAACGGCAGCACTCCCCAAAACCTACGGGGAGTGTTTTTGTCGTTACAACAACAACAACCTCTTGCTATCAATATAACGAAAACTCAATCGGCCAGAAGCTACTAGTCGCCAATATGATCTCAGAGTTCAAACACTACAAATCGTATGAAGCTGCTGGTCTGCTAGAGCACAGTGGTCAGGAACAAATAAAAGATAGGAACAAAACTAGCTTTATCAGGGGAAAACTATGCAAGCATAGCGAGAAGATAAAGAAGCAACTTGTTGAAGTCGACACGCATCCAAGAATCATTTTTAACATTTTATACATAACTCAGCCGATTAAAACGAAGGTGTAATTGGCAGACTTTCAAACACATCTACCCAGAGTTATTCAGTATTCCTTTGCTAACACCCAGCGTATGAGCACCGTAATACAGGCAAAATAATCAAGTGCGCACAACCTATTTTGCTGCTATTTGTTCATTACTTCTGGCTCCGTATCAGTTCAGTTGTATTTCCGTCAAATTTCCTTCTACTTAGGTTTGGTGGGTAGCACAAATGAAAGCATATCTCCATCTTACAGTACGCCTTGTAATTAACGTCAAATCATAACCACAAAACAACAGTTGCACTGGCTTTCTGGGAAATTTCCTGTAAACTGCCAAACTAAGAGGCAGCCACACAATACATACATACATGCCATTCACATTAACCTATACTTGCATACTCTTACATATTCCTACACTTGACTCACACACATACTAAGTTTCTTCTTACGGCACCTTCCTTAAGCATGCAGTTTGCTATGTAAAGGGATTTGAAACAAGCGTGCCACATGTACATACAATTCAGTGTTTACTTGCACCGTTAGCTTCCCTCTATTTTTCAACTTATACTTAAACAAATTTGTCACTTTGGCATGCATAGTGCTTTTCAACACTTTGTGGCAAATAGTGGCGTACAACTGCTATACTACTATATACTTATTTAATGTTTCACAAAATATATATTTTATGCTGCTACTATGCACGCCACATTCGCCGCGTGCCACATTCACTACATAAATGCGTGAATGGATTTGAATTAACAACAAAAAAATCTGACAAATTTCCACTTATAACTTTAAATATATAGGTGAGTGCAGTGGCGTAGCCACGGGGGATTGGGGGATAGATCCTCCCCCCCTTGTCAATGAACTACTATTTTTTTTACTTTCGACTGAATAACACAATACCATTTTATGCTTCTGATTTATAATTTTCTTATTTTACTAATGACAAAGGACAGTTTTATGAATATTTGAAATTATCGGTTAGTGGATTATGCGTTTGAGTATTAAGCCTATATACATATAGGCTTCTTTTCAGAACTTCTACAAAATTCACATGGCTTTCAAGACGATAAAAGCGGTTTCGAGGTATGCATTCCATTCATGTTTTTTATCCATTCATGCATTGGCCAGGCGATTCACTGAACATAAAAGGATCTTCAGAGATTTCTCTTCAGTTTTTCTACAAACCACAGAGAAGAAAATGACAAAAATGTATTTACGCTTGCTGAACCACTTGTTCAAAACCAAAATAAAGTGGCCGAAGCCAATTTATGGAGAAGGATCTTAAAATTGACATAATCTTCCGCGAAAAACTGCGTTTTATGCACTTCAGAGCTGCGACAAAACGTCATTTCATAACTTATACAAATTGCTACAAATATTTTAAACTCTCCCCGTTTCCACTTCTACATTAGAACTCACCTCCTCAACCCTTCTTCTTCTTTAAATTCCTCTGAATCGTCTAAGCGATTATAGCCCTTAGCCATAGATCGCCACTCCTTACGTCTTTCTGCCAATTGGCGCCAATTGGAAATACCACGGGGTCACAAATCGGTCTCCACTTCGTCCTTCCATCGGAGTGGTGCTCTCCCTCTTTCTCTGCTACCATCGGTCATTCGCACAACATGGCCTAGCCAATTAAGACGGTGGGTTTTAATTCGTTGCGCTATGTCGGGGTCTGCATATAGCTCATAGAGTTCATCATTAAATCTTCTTTGGCACTCGCCGTCGCCAACGCGTTAGGGTCCGTAAATCTTTCAAAGAATCTTTCTCTCGAATACTCCCAGAGGCGCCTCATCAGATGTTATCAGTGCAAGCTTTTGCACCATAAACTAGGACTGGTGCGATAAGTGACCCATTTATTTTCGTTCTTCGAGAGAGGGCTTTACTTCTCAATTGCCAACTCAGTCAGAAGTAGTACTTTTTTTGCGTGAGTGATTCTTTGTTGGATTTCTAGGCTGGCATTATTCTTGGTTTTAATGCTAGTTCCCAGGTTAAAAACTCTTAATATTTTCTTTGCGATTTCTGTATTTTCCTCAATACAAGGTTATGAAAGCAATTTCTTTTATATGAAAGAAAACAATTTAGCTCTTCTGAAAAAAATTGCAAATAATCAGAAAAATGTGTCACGACTTTAAGATTGACACGTTGTTGCATTAAAATTTAATGAACTCCAAAACTACATCCTCCAAAAAATTCTAAAAATTGTGTAAAAAAAAATTTTAATTTTGATAAAATTTCTTTGAATTTTCGCGAATTTCGCGTACAAAATAAAATTTTTTGTGTGTCTCAAATTTCAGGTTTCGAGAAAATTTTTTTTCACGCCCCCCTTCCCCAAATCCTGGCTACCCCACTGGTTGAGTGTATATGTATGTATCTATGTTTAACAATGACAGGATATAGTGTTGGTGAACAAACCATACCTAGCACCATACAATACTACATATCGTGGTCCTAACCAATCTCTCAATAGTTCAATGCCCCCCGAGCACCAAACCAATCTTAAAAACTTCTTTCTGTTAATTGGAGAAAAAATATATCGACTTTCCAGGTTGACGGGCCGCCTTCTGCACGAACCCACCAGCTTCGATTTTATATTTACTGATCAGAGACCCCGAAGTTCCGCTTGGCTCTCAGAGAAGATTACTATAATTTTACCAGTGATGTGTGCACACATTATTACACTACATTCTTCCTGAAGAACATAGATGGCTTCTGAAATATATTCGCTGTGTCCGAGAGATGCATAGTTAGGCACATGGATGGAGGTGTTGCAAGGTTTCCCGCTTCTGTTCCACCGTTGCTTTTTAGGCCTTGGAACAAGCTTCAGAGTGTCCTAATATTTCAGAAAACTTTTATTTGCCAGAAAATAAGATTTCTAATCGTATTGTACTACTCCAAGTTGGGTGGAAACTTGAAAGCCCTTATTTCTCTTCGTTCTAAAATCAAACGGGTTCCAAAGCTCCGAAGTGAAGTAATCCGTCTTAAAGAACACGTCTTTAAATCGTCCTGCATGGGGCGGATATCACAATTTCTTTCACAAAACTTTTTGTGGAAACAAGAAGAAATAATTTAGTCCACGAACGATTGGCCTATCGTTACTATTCGGTGTTTTCCAGGCGCTAGCACATCCGTGCACAGTGCTAAGGGAGCCATTTGAATGGAAAAACGTTTGTTGTACGCTAAATACGGCCATGTTAAAACATTTTGTAATAGTATTTCTTGAATTCCTTTGATGTAATTTGAGTAAAATTCTATTACGAAATACCACGAAATAATTATTTCCAACAAATCGTTTAGACTTCTACAGATCATACAACCTCGTTGGCTAAATAAAAGAAGGGAACCGTTGTTTGAAATTATTTGAAATACATCGGCGTGGTTATTGTGGCTCACGTTTACTGCGAACTTATGGTTTTTACAACACATTTAAGGAAAAACAAGACCTACCTTGTTTTGGTGCTTTCGTTTTGTCGCACACATTTTTTAGTTAGAATGAAAAGTGTAATTAATTTTTTTTAATGGCCCATGAAAATAATTCTTCGCCGTAAAAACAAATACAGAATTTGATACCTGCACAAAGATTGAATTTAATCATGTTTAGCAGAGGGACTTTTGGTGTTTTAGTGTTGTTGTACACTGTATATATGTGCTAATTTTACCAAGCCAGCATATAAAATATATGTCGCTACTCATGTCATCAACTCTGTATTATATTATGGCAAAGCCAATATTATTATTAAGTGGTTTAATATGGTGGTAAAACAAAACATTGTTGCCAAATACATAAAACAACAAATTTGATGGCTTTCAATACAAATAGGGTTACATACATATATATCAATAAATTTCTAGTGTACTGGTAAAGCGTTAGACACCAATACATATGCGTAATATGCGCCACTTTTAGCTTTGTTATTTATGTTGTATTTGCATCACAGCTAGCGTGCATTGTTGTATTTTGTTTTGTTTAAACTGTAACGCAAATAATTACTTTAATATATATGTTAACACATAAATATGCATATTCTATCTGCACATATGTCTCATGCACCAAAGCTAAGTAACTACACTGCATATGAGCAAAATTTATTGCTCCAAACATATTTTATGAAATCAAATCAGATCCTGTTGTGGATAGATTTAGTGCGTTTTGCGCAAATGAGCTTATGTAATCTGCTAGTTCTGTTCCTCTTGCAGTTTGATGTTTGTAGGAGTCAGGTTATAAATAAGCTCATACGCAAATCTGGCCAACACTATTTCGTGCACACACACTGTTAGTAAAATCTCTTGTGCTGAATAGCTGCGCCTTCGAAGCACATCCATATAATTATTCCATTGGTTCCTGTTGCTCTTACTAAGACTATCCATATGCAGTTTCTTGAAATATCTTTTAAAGGCAGACATTGGCCTTTTAAAATTAAAATACGTATGAAAATAACTGTGTACTGTATAAGAGAGAATAAAATATTTCCTTGCTGCGAAATTGATTTGGAACTTTAAGGTGGACATTTAGAAATATACTGGTCAAAGTTGCACTCAATTCCATGGAAAGGGTTTTAAGTAATGAGCGTGCAAACATACACACTGACGGACAAAGTTCAAAAAACTACTGTTTTGGCTGCAAAACTTCTCTATGTATCTTTCTATAATACACATAAAGTACAAGGCACTAATAAAATTTTATTGCTATTAAAAATTACTTTTATTGTCAAATTAGATTCTGACGATTTTTGTACTAGTAAAGATGTAGTTACGATCAAACTAGTTCCTTTTTTTGGCACCGCAGCTTTAGTTCTCAGCAAAAACATTTTGACACTGGCTCTTGATTTCCTTGCAGGGCTAGAATGCATATATATAAAATGTGAGGAGTATAATGAGCATAAATAAATAAGCACACTCATAATTATGTAGAGCTGCAACAACAGCAAAATGCATAATTAAGTTTTTTGTATACATATGTAAATATAGTCTTATTATATACATAACTTCTTATATGCACATCTCTTGTAGCTCCTTATCATCAGTATATAACAATTGCATTTGCTTCCTTAATTAGTTTTGCTTAATAGGCCATTTGTGTCGTTCAATTCTGTAGGTTAATATACCTTGCGTGCGTAGCACATCACCTAATGGTAGTATGTAACGGCATGAACGGATCGAGATAGATATTGATTTATATGTATCAAAATGTTCGGGAGGAAAAAAGAAATTGATTAAGCCAAGTACTTCCGTCCGTCTGTGAACACGACAACTTGAGTAAATTTGAGATATCTTAATTAAATTTAGTATGCAGGTCCCTTGGCACTCATCTCCGAGAGTTTTTTAAAATGGACGAAATCGGATGATAGCCCCGCCTACTCATTATACATAGAATATTTTTGAAAATACAAAAAAAGTGATGACTCAGTACATAATACACTTATAAGGATAACATTTGGTGCGTACATTAACATTAAGGCAGAAAAGAAATTTTTTAAGAGATTTTTGAAAATGGGCTTGTCACTGGCCACTTTTGATTAACTCAAATTTAGAAATAATATTAATCATAAATTAAAAACCGTTCAAGATATCAAAACGAAATTCAGCACAAATATTTATATTAATATAAGGAATGTTTCGGAAAAAAAGGGAGAAATCGGTTCAGGTCCACGCCCACTTTTATATGAAAGACTTTGAAAAGGATCATAGATTTATTTAATAGGCAATAATTTTACGTAAAATAGCTTTATATCATTTCTATTTTATTTTAAAAGTGTCCGTAAACAAAGAAAGTCGAAAAATATAAATTTTCAAAAATTGTTTATCCAAACGTTATTTGTGTATTTTTGTAAGTTTAACGAGCTCAGGACCAGTTGATGATAATTCTTTGTATTATTATTTTTGATTAGAGAAAAAATTGAAAGCAACAACCATATACAGGCTATAGTTATAGTATTATTTCGAAAACAGCCACGATTTCTCGTCAGACTAATTCGTGTTTTGTTATTTTCAGAGGATCTTGTGGAGAATCGAACCCACTCACTCTAATTGCAAGCGCAGCTTCCTAACCCATATGCTATGCTGTGTAGTTTTGCAAGCTGTTTAATTCAAGTTTTCCTCTTGTTTTTTGTTGTTGTTTGTTATGTTGCAACGGTATACACAATATTTTATACATTCTGTCTATATGTAAATCACGTGTGTTAGACTTTGTTTTTGTACATTTTTCTATCTATTTTTAGAAGATAGTTATTGTACATAACCGCGTGCTCCGGTATAAATTTATTTTTGTTGTTGGTTTTATGGTCTGTTGGTTGAATATATAAAGGTATCTGTTTGTTGTAAAAATGGGCGAAATCGATTAACGGCCACTCCCAGTTTTTTAAGATAGTTCTAAAAAATTTGTTTATAAAATTGAAAACGCGATATTTCTATAACCATGCAAGCTATATCAATTAGATCTTTAACACATAATAAGCTTTTTAATCAAAACTCCACCACAAACAAATTTTATGGATTTCAGAAAGTAGGCGTGGCGCCGCCCACTTTTCAGCACAAAAATTCTGCTCTCTCAAAGGCGATTGCCTGTAGTTTGAACCAGATATTTCAATCAAAATTGGTCGGCTGCTGCTCAATGGTATGTGGTATACTTCTGCCAAAAATTAAGAGAATCGGATAACAGACAAGTAAAATATCCACGAAAGTTGTTAATACCCCACTGCAAAAGGGAAGTTATATACCGTTTTTCATATTCGTACCTTTAACACACATGAAATGTATGAGAAGACGAAGAGATGGACCCATCAATAAGTATACGGAAATAGTCAGGACGATGAGCTGAGTTGATTTAGCCATGCCCGTTTATCTATTTGAACGCAAGTTTTTCAAGCACAAAATGTGCATGCATTGGTATTTTGAAAAATTGTGGTCAGCAGTGTTTGGTAGGGAAGCTATTAATATACAAATAAATTTATTTGCCACTCAAAACTCATAACAGTAGTGCTTTTATTGGAAACAATCAGCTGGCTTTGTAATACGAACTGAAGTAATTAAAATAGACAGTAAATTGGGATGTCATAATAGATCACTACTAGGTATATAATGTTCGGTTCCACCCGAACTTAGACTTCCTAACTTTTGTTATTATTAAGTTATGAATTAAAATAGACAAAGATACGTAATGAAAAAGATATATGATTACAAAAAAAAGTGCATGATTAAGCAAAAAACAAGACGAAAATCGATGTTTGTGGATAAAGTTCCCCGAGAGTCGCAATTACCAAGCTGTTACATCTTTGCTACGTTACCATAACGTCAGTAGAACGTTGCCGGATATTATTATCGGAATGCCGTTGGAACGTTTACGTTACCAAGAAATTATTCTCAATTTTGGTTGCAAGCACATAACTGACATGTTTCTAATATATGCGCGTGACTAGTGGTCTCACACTTTAAAGTCACGAAAATGGTCGCAGCTTAGTTTAAGCAACTTTTTGTGCTACTTCGATGAATTTTTAAAATTTTGCTTGTAAAATGGTTTAAATGAATAGTCGATGCCCGATTTGCTATCTAACAGGCTTTATGATATATCATGAAATTCCGACCCGATTGCTTAGGGTTATCTAAAAAAAGGTTGTACGTAATGAAAGTTGCTTGCAATTCAAACTGATACTTTAATAATCTGTACAATAAATTCACCGAACGGTTATAAGGTAAATACATTTTTGAACAGAGCAATGGCGGCCAGATCTATTTGCGTTGTTATATAACTTCAACGATTACTGAAAATATTTAAATTATAAATATTTATAATTCGCAAACAATGTTTATCTCATGTTTATCTGACTTTTTGTAGAATAGCTCATAAAATTCTTTACAAAGTTACCCGCACACACCAGTGACCAACACAAACATATAAAATCTCACGACCTACTCACTGAAAATTTTTCTTGTTGAATATTCAAAATTGAAATACCTAAACAAGCAGAAATTAGTATGCAAATCAGGGGCCTATGCAAGTAAGATTGACATCTGTCAGTTCGTAATTAAGTAAAGAGAGAGCATATTTTTCAGCAAAATACAACAAAAAAAATTAAGAGCATAACAACACATTTCATTTCTACTGCGCCTGCATAGACTTGAGCAACAAAATTTTCTTGAAAACAAATCAAAAATCTATGTGAAGATATTAATGCTGTTGTCATCATCACCATCATTATCATCAACATAAGTGCGTGCGATCAACAATAAGGCAAATGCTTGCACCCTTAGCGTTCATCCAAATTTCTTGTCATCATTCAAGCTCTCACACATACAAGTAGACACCCACTTTGTCTCTAATTAGGGTAAATGCTGGCGGCAAATGACTGCTCCGAGATACTTAGCTAGGTAAATAAATAGCTAAACGGGTGTTGTGCAGTGGGTGTACGGACCAGCATGTTACAAGCTTAGAAAGTAAAACTTTTACACAGATGAAAGGGCCAGAATACTTTGTAAATATATACATACGAGTATTTACATACTTTCATGTCCTCAGAAACAAACAAACAGTATAAGACGTAGAAGTAAGAGAGAGAGAGAGAGAGAGAGAGAGAAAGTGAGGGCTTGTACCAATTGAAAGTGTGTAATATCTCCTGCTGTTTACTCTTAGATACGGCAGGATGTCCCTTTTCTCATACTACCATTTGTGTTACTTAAATTTAAAATATGACGCAATTAAGTATAATTGAAAATTTTCACTTGAAAATATGGCAAAAACGTGCCACAGCGTTGAAAACGGGCAACGAACTTTATTAAGCGCCTGAAAGTAGACTTTATTTACATAAGCGTTTGAAGGTGGTTAAAGTGGTTTAGTGAAATCAACAGATACGAAAACTTGGCCACAGAGAAATGCATGAGATGTAACTAGGCGATTTTGACCCTAGTTTGCCAGTCGTTTCTTCGTTGTTCCAATTGGAGACAGCACGGAGTCTAACTTGGTCATTTCACCAATAAAAATACCTTCTGGGCTGAGCAATCTTCTTTCATTTGCACAATTTGGCCTAGCCAACAAAGCTATGGGAATAGAAGCGGTACCTTCATAACCTTATTACTCTCTCAGCATCGTTCATCGGGTCGCCGTTCTGATTTTTACAGGAGTTCGCTTCGGTTTTAAATCCTTTCGTCATTCGTTGAATTTTCGAACATTTTTCATGTTGGCTAACATCTCAAGGTCATATTGGGGCTTATCTAACTTTCATTCTTTCGTCGAAAAAAGTAAATAATTGGCACTTTCGATCGGAGAGGTTAACTTTATATCCATGTTTAAGTTGTTTCTCATGTGTGAAGTGTTATGGCTGCATACTTTTAGGCACTTGTTTAACTTATAAAATTTAATATCGTAATACCGGTTGGTATTGTTGTTGTCGTATTTTCCGCCATCTCAAACAAGGGTCTAAGTATAGAAATGACTCGTCATTGACCCAAGTAAGCAGTGTTATTTAAGTTGAAACGAGTTTAATCTGCATTTGTGAGGGCAAATGCCTAATAGGCGCGGTTATGTCTCAACATCTTTGTGTAGCTAACAGTACCAGCAGTACTTATTAAGTCTTATGCCTCTTTCGGATGAACAAAGTGATCAGTAAGTATGTAAGGGACACCATAACCAACCACTCTTAGTATAAATAGAAGTAAGATATTTTGGTTAGTTGCGGTATAAATCCAGCGTGGACTATTCGAAGCTCATGCGGTGGTGAAAGAGGCGGTAGATGGGGTACCTTATTGGCGATTTTAGAGCTAACTGCGGTAGGAAAATATCATTTAGAGAAGACAGCTTTTTCTAGAGTCTTTGATAGCTCGAGCAGTACAAGCATTTATAGCTTATTATAACATTATCGAGATATTCATATTGATTTTAAAGTATATTCCTTTCAAACGGGGCCGATATAGTTGGGCGGCATATCCAGCTTTGCTTTTATGCATTTGTCAGTTTTCTTGCAATACATTTCCAAAGTTCAGGAGCTCTGCTATCAAAACAATACATTAGTCCTAATTGGAATCAGAGGATACTAGGCACATCAATTATGTATCAAATACCATCCCATAGCATGTGTTGTAAAAACTTGCCTAACCGCCCTTATTTAGCTCCTCTCAGCTTCCCAACGAGATTTGAAATGTAAACTCTTAGCTTATGCGCTAATTTCTTTAGACTAACACTATAGCCTCTCTATCTTCTTATTACCATGTAACTCTAAGAAAAACGATATTGAAATCTATAGACGCATTTCCTTTGCTTTGGGAACTTCTTTGTCATACATATTTGGATTTTATTGTTGAAGCAGCAGCTTTAAAGTTTAGTAAGCGTAATCAGATTGCGACAAAAAAAATACCACACAAAATGGCTTAACTTCATGCATCCACACAGAGCTAAACAACTTTGATTCATACTTTGTTATTACTTTAATCAAGTTAGCCTTAATGAGAATTTAAACGCCCAAAAGTATGCCACTAGAAAAGCATATAAATCCTTGTCGGATAGCGATTTTAAACAAACACAACTAAAAATGAGCAAAAAGTAAATAAAAAACAAATGAAATTTTGCTGTATTTGCTTGGAAATACATAGTTATTTCAACGCCACAAACCAATGGATGCCGCTAGCACAGAAATCCGCTTTAAATCACTCAGAAAGTGACACACTAACACAAACAGATGAAGCATGAAATGCTCACATGCAGACATACAGCACTCATAGGCATGGATGCTAAAAACCCGAAATGCACAAACAAGAAGGACACCACAAAAATTCTAATTTTTCTAAGAATTTATATACAAAACAAATAAATGTTGGTTTTGTTTGAAATTTTAGTTATTGTGAGCTGCTGTTGTCACCGCCAACGCGTTGAACCACGTACGTATATATATACATAGTTTCTTCATTAGGGTAAGCCTTACGAGCTTTGTAGAGCGAAAGCGTGTCACAAAAAATATAAACTTTCAAGGTTAAGAAATCTAGCTGCCTCCGAAATGGATGTATGACGTTTGTATCTAAGCTTTCCTCCTACTAAAATAACACACATTACTTAACAAAAAAAACCATCCCAACTAACACCAAGGTAACAGTAACAGGGACGTCGACCGTTAGCATATAACGATTTCGTAACTGCTACAAAATGTGTAACTTTGATAAATAAGTATTTTTATTTAAGCAATTCGCTGTCACTGTGAGGTTGTTTCGACCATTAATGGTTACTTGGGATTTAGATTTGAAGTAGCATTACCGGTATTGAAAACGTCGTGATTACTAGTAAGCCAACCTTGAACTTTTTAAAGCTTTAAAGTGGCAAATGACTATAGCGATGACTAACTCAAGTTACTCAAATGCCACTTTATAGTAGAAGCTACTTATAAGTAGCTGGAAATAGCTTAACTGACCTGTGAGGGTCCTACATTGTGGCTGTAAAGTTACGGAACTTGTAAGTGATATAAAGTAGGGATAATACGGTTTCATTTACCTGCAGGGATAGGTATCAATGTCAATGGCTGCCACTAAGTGCGCGCGACTTCTTTGTATAGTCAACTATCTTACTTCGCTCCCACTAAGGAGACTAATATTACATAAAATTTGTGGCAGTCATAGCTTTGCCGAGACTATGAAGTGACGCTTTCGTGACATTTGTTAGTTTGTATTAAAAGTCTATTAAAAATTATTTATTTGCAGAATCTAAAACCACCATTTAATTAATTAAATAATTTTAATCAAATAAACATTATTTTGCAAAAGTTAATATATGACCGCATAGTAATTAGGAAGCCATTGAAACGCATTTTGAAGTGGATCATGTGCTTTTCTTGCATGTAGTCAGATATAAAAAAATATATTTTATATAAAAACCTAAATTTGTGTGGCGATTGAAAAATTAAAGCACTTAGTAATGTTTGACAGTCAATTTGCTTTCATTTCAGTTGTTAACCAGGCTTTTTCAAAGAAACGAGAGTCTATTTATGAGCTTTTAGATTATAAAATAGAATCGACAAGGATCCACAAAAATATCTAATATATAGAACAAAAAAAGGGATGTTTGGGCATAAAGTTACCCGAAAGTAGTAGTTACCGCACTACTACAAAATTGCTACGTAACCATAACCTTAGCGGAACATTGGCGGATATCTTAAAGGAACGACGGTGGAACGTTTCTACAACCAACAAATTATTCCATATTTTTTTTGCTAACACGTAATAGATATGTTCCTATTACCACGACTAGTGGCCACACACTTTAAAGTCACAGCGCCAATTTGTGCTAGTTGGGCATATATCAAAAGTTATAAATGTACTGTAATCAGTTAATGCGTCATGACTATAAAAAGTCATATTTGTACCGAAATCAAGAAAAAACCAAGTGAGCAGAAACAAATCGCACCGATTAGCGAAAATAACAGCGCGGAAAATATATGTGTTCCGTAAGGGGGTCTTGAATGCCCTATACGATACAAGTTTGCTTATGCTGTATAGCCAAAATGCACCCTAATACAAATACAAACATAAATATGAATGTGGACTGACCAAATATATAGCCTAGTGGAGCTATATATTTGGTGTGAATGAACCTACACAAGCACTAATTCACTTTGGAGCACTACCAGGCGTATAAGCAACATTGAAGTGCTATCCCTGTGCGGAAAATCTCTAGTTCTAAACTGATGCGCTTAAAGTGCCTTTCGCACCCCTACTAGTTCGCATTCAATCTCTTTTACATGTAATCAACTGGCGAATTAAGCATGGCAATGTCCTAGGCGGTGGAAATCGTCCCCCGCTGAATTACCTTTTCGAAAGTTCGTAGTTCGTTTATTGCTACTATTGCTTCATTTCGGAACTATTTCCAAATTCTGCAGCTTGGCTATAGTCCTAAATAAAAAAAAAAAAAATATTTTGAGAAGCCTTCCATGGCAGAAAAACACTCGGAGAGTTTGCCAAAGACGACCCCGTTTTGAAAACTTTTTCAAACCACTTTTGAAGTTACCTTTCCCAGGACTCGAACCTTCGGCCTTCGGTGTGGTAGTCCAGCAACACGGTCGCCGCACCATGGCGGTTAGATTATGCACGGCTTATAATTTGAGCTAACATTTTAAACCATTCATTTATAATGTATACATATGTAACCTTTTCTCACACTATTGATGCGTGCGCCGTAGCTCAGTGGGTAGAGCACTCGACTCTGATGCGGGACGCGTCGGTGCGAGTCCTGCCAACTGATATGATTTTTTCTTTGGTTTAAAATTTTAACTTTCTTTCAAGAATAAGGTTCTAGGATCAAAACATTTTTACAATTTCGAATCCAAATGCCGTTGAATAAGTACACAACTGCCGTCTTCGATCTAGTGAAAAGCTAGTTCCTATCACACTTGTTTTATTAGCCACTCTATCGCTAGTTCTGAACCAGAAAATGTTCTCACTAGTTACTGACTTCTCCACATGGATTTTCGTGTACCACACACACACACTCATACATGCATGCTTACACAACACATATACACGAAAAATGTGCTGGATTATAATGCTAAAGTCGTTCGCTGAAATTGCAAAAATGTTAAAGCGAATGTATTGTGAATGCATGGAGTTTATGTCTGCTCTTAAGTTGCAATTCTATGTGGGCGTTTATGTATTTTGCTCCGATATCTGACTGTCAGCCAAATGATATGAAACTTTTGGACAATTTCAGTTATTTTGTGTTGGTTTTTGGAGTGCTGGGTTTTTATTTGGCTATATTTATGTGCGATACACATATGTGCATACATATATTCAACAAATGTTTGCCATGTTGACTGTTGCTATTATTCCACATTATAGTTGTGTAACAATTTTCTCGTACGTGACGAGTTGAGTTGCCACTTCTCGATGATCCTTCGCAAGCAAAGCAGTTTGAGTGCTATGAAGAGGATTACAGTGAAGTGGACATACTCTGAGTGATCATTTATTACGAACAAGCCAGGGAAGTTATACGCTGTAGGGAAAAACATTTAATTCTGTGTTAGTTCGTCATAAATCTATTTGGCTGTTTTGAATCAATTCAAATTTCTTAAATTTAAAAATTTTTTAGGTGATATTATGTGGGTTCCTTTTGAATTTTTGATTTTTGAGCTACTGACGTTCTAGTAGCTATAAAGCTAGTTCTACTATGATTTAGTTGCGCCACAGAATTTTCAGTCTCTGGTTATTGATTTCTCTACAGGGTATGTACGTAGATAAAGAAACACATGGTAGTACCTAAGTTCATTTTTGGGGTATTAAATTTGCACAATAAAGTGGACAATTTTTTGTGCGAAAAAGGAACAACATTTCTTTTGGTATTAAAACAATTCACTTGAACTATTTTTTTAAAGACCTGTGCCTTTTTAAAAGATTAATTTATATAAACGAGCGCAAGGAAAAGAATAATTTTTTTTTTATGAATATTATAATTGTTTTTTTTTTCTTTTTCAATAATTATTTTTTAATCAAATATAAATTTTTTTATTTTATGAATATATTTTAATATTATTTAAAGAAGGAAAGTTTAGAAAGTTTCAAGTTTAAAGTTTAGATTTTCATGCTTTAAATTTTGAGGGTTAACATCCTTTGTAGCTCCTTGTAATAAATTTATATCTCTGCTTTTCTAAGTATACATTCACAAAAATTTGGCCTAAGATTTGAAACCATTCATTGTATTTTTCTCAAAGAGTTTTCAAATCATTGAATTAATCTCAAAACATTTTTGTATTTCGCAGCTCAGTGAGTAGAGCTTAAATTATTTCTAATATTAGTTGAGACTATTTGACTGGGGAAAATGAATGGACTTGCCAAGAATTCAGGGAAATTTCATTTTAACAAGTAATACAAAGTTGACCTGCTATGCTTTGGATGGATGTGTATTCGACTTCGGACGACGGGGTACAATACTGAGAATCAATGATTATTGTTGAGATCTGCACCTCATAATATTATAATTTAATAAACTGCATACTCAAAAATCATTTTGAAATTCTTGACTCAAATTCGAAAGTTCTCGGCCTGGCTTTTTTGATTTTCCAAGAATTTTTGCAGAAAGTTGGAAACACTGATTGAAAATAATTCTATGAAATGTGAAATTAACAGTGATATTCATTGCTTAAAGAGTTTCCTGAGCAAACCGGGGAGTGTGACTAAAATTTTCTAATTGGGCTTTCAAAACCATTCAATTTCATCTTGGCTTTAGTACTTGTTAACAGTGTTGGGCACAATATGTGAGCTTCTGTTAGCTTTAAGCGCCCCTCTCCCACACTCTTTTTAAAAATACTTAAAAAAAAAATAAACAATAAAGAAAGTATTACTTCCCTGTTTAGCAGCAAGTCGCCCACTATTTACTTATGGTTTACACTTCTGGTGCCAGTTGAAGATGGCCATTTTTTGTTAACTGCAGCGCATTTCTATATGTATTTCCCAACTAGCTCGAAAGCAGCTGCTAAAAATCCTAGCGGTTGTTGCATTTCGTATTGGTTCATACTTTATTAATTTTTCTTAAAAAGATTGCCAGTCAGTTGTATTTCCAACATAGTTTAAGAAGGTTAAAGAAAGTGCTACGGTTGTGGAAAGTCCTTCTTCGGGTACGGGTAAGAAACACACCGCTAGTAGCAGCCCTTGGTACATGGCAAAAAATTTTAGCCTACATTTAAAACTTTTCGCCTACATATATGTCCAAGGAAATTTGGTTTAGAATTTAAATTATGCCAGTTTTCGAGAAAATGAGCGTGAAGAAAAGAATTTAAATTTTAAACCAGAAATATCTTAACAATTGAAAAAACATAAAAAACATTTGTATCAGTTCGCAGGATTCGAACCGACGCACTTCGCATCAAAGTTAGCTATGGCGCACACAAAATTGTAATGAGAAAAACTTATTGACTTGTAAAAACTTTCAGAAATAAATCTAAACCGCAAGAAAATTAAAATTGGTGTAGGTAATTGAAAGTTTTGGAATTTATACAGAAAAGTTTAAAACATTGCTTAAAGAAAAAAAAATTGCTTAAGAAGAGTGGCTTAAAATTTAAGCTCAACTTTTTAGCCGTATACTAAATTGATTGTGGACTGAAATCGGAAAACTAAGGGGTGGGACTTTTGAAACTAGTATGTTTCCAAAATTTTATTTATCTTACACAAAAAAAAAAAAATACTTTGTGTAGGTATGTAATTTAAACATATATATTTACCAAAAATATTTTCCGTACATATAGCACTCCGCCCTCACTCTCAGGATCTCTATTTAAGTTCTTTCTGGTTGAATAAAGTAACAAAACTAAGCACAGAATTTATAGTCGCTAAATGTACCTATGCTTCTCAATATAAGTAAATTCATTTTAGGGATATCAAACCCCGTATCCCGTAGTTTTTATGTGCCGAAAATCTCGGGATTCACACAATCACACGATTTTTGTAATGGGAAATATGTTTGTAGGAACCAAATGTGTGTAATTTATATATGCAAATTATCTAAGTTTTTTTGTATATGAATTTGAATAGCTTCATTTTCTATGTTGATTGTGCTATATTGAGTAACATGAACCTTTTTAGAAACCAACATGAAAATGACGGGTTTGCGCACATACTATAGATTTTTTTTTATTTATTTGTTCAAGATTCCACTTTTTTAATTAGTTGTATCGTCTTCTAAAAGAAAATAGACTTAAAACGGATTTTAAACATTACAATAGAACCATTTGCCCTTGTCAATTTTTATGTTGTCTACCTGATAAATAGCAATTTATTTCATAAAAATATAAACGGCTCTTTTTTGAAATAAGTTGTGTTTACCTCAAAAAAAAAAAAAAACTTACAAAAGAAAAACCCCCGAAAAAGTTAAAAAATCTGCTGAAGCGTCTTTTATTGTACGAAATTATTCTTTTACACGATATAATTTTTTTTTATATGACTAGCCACTTTTTCTAAACTCACGTAATGTCGTATGACTTGCAACACTTCCAACACTTCAATTTATCTGATTCCTTTCACACAGTAAATAAATAACTCCAAAAAAATTAAAATCAACAAATTAAAGAACAGAAATGTAAGTCAGAACAAAATAGGAACACTTCTATTTCGTATGTGCATTTTTCTGACTTGTACAAAAGAAAAATTTAATTTGTCTTTAGACGTTATGTTGATTTTCATACGTAACCTTTGACATATACACATGACAAAACCATATCGTGTAAAAGGCTTTTAAGAAAATTTAGAACATTTGGAAAAGGAAAAAGAGAAATCACTTTAAAACCATTCAATCATTTGTTATACATTTTTTGAGATCAAATAGTTTCTTAAAAAATGCCTGCCTAAGCTGTTGGAAAGTGACGAATATCCAATGAGATCCCGAAAATCATGGGATGGTTAAAGTCGACAAAAATTGGCATTTCTAATACATATATAAATACATGTAAATACGATTGTTTGTTGCCAGTGTTGTGTCACTACAACACTGGCAACAAACAATCGAAACATGCAAACAACTTAAAATTAGAAAGTGTACGTTTCAGGAGACTAACTCACCCAGGAGATAGCTAGAAATTTCATGTACATAAATATGTTTTTATGCAAATTCGTCCAATTATGCTCTCACTTATATAACCGTATATCTTTATAACCATGCTTGTGAAGCTTGTAGCAATTACTCTGCACTTTGTCCAATTACAGATAAGGCTCTTGCTTGAAATGACTACAACTATGGGGTTTTTGCACAAACGCCACCGCAACAGAAATAGTTTTTCGGACAAAAATGTGAATTTAGCAGAACGTGATCTCACCAAATAATTTTGGTACGAAGGGAAATAAAATAGCACAATAATTTAAATGCTTATGAAAAAAGAAATTTATAACTTTTGTGTTGGCGTTTTGAGTTGTGGTGTTCCCTTGCGAGACAAATGTGCAGATTTATGAGAATGAGATAAAATGAGAAGTTTTGTTTTAGTTTAAGGCAGATCTAATATAAGTTTGTTTTCAAAAGCAAACTAAACATATTTTTTAGCTAGATTAGGGAGCAATTTTGTGTTAAAGTGAAGGTAGAGGTAGAGGTAGCAGGTTTTTTTTTTCCGTGGACGTTGGGGCAGTGCGCTACCCTCAAGTGGCCCAATAAAACCAGGCTTATCCTGTTTGCATCTCCACGCCCTACGGGACCGCCGTTAGGCATTACATCACAGGGGGGGGAAGGCGGTTTAACCGCTACTGCTTAGGGCACGCGTTTCTCTGCGAGCTCTTTCAGCAGCCATTAGTCTTGACATGACTACAAACGCATTCATTCAAACATTCTGGACTTCTGGGTTTTTGCACACGTGCGATACCAAGTTCCTAGTGGAAGGTTCCTCCCCAAAAATCCTGTATACTGTGTTCCTTTCCCCTAAAAGTCGAGGGCAGTGGAACAAGACGTGCTCTGCGGTTTCCATTTCGACGGGGTAGCTTGGACAGAAAGCATCCTTGTCTATTCTGCGCTTGAATAGATACTTCTTGAAACCACTATGTCCACTTAATATCTGTGTGAGATGGTAGTTTAGTTCACCGTGCTTCCCTTCGTACCATGGTGATATATCCCTTATCAGTTTGTAGCTCCGACGCTCCTTCATTGAATTCTCCCACAGATTTTGCCAGTTATTGATAGTACGTGATCTTAGATGGTCGCTCGATAGAGCTGTGATACAGGTAGGTCATTTCGCTTGTCATCAAATCTAGTAGTATTTTACGCAATAGAACAAGTATCGCATCGTCAGACACCGTCCTATAAGCAGTTTAGATCTTTGCCACACAGGCGCTGCATATGATATTATCGAGCTGGTTAGAGTAACAGCCGGGCAGATTTTCCTGGACCACCAATTTTGGGCATTATTCGCGTGAAGCCTCCGTTTACTTTGGCCGTTCTGCCTTATGACTCGCCAATTTTAATCCTACCTACGGCATCATTGCATAATGCTTGGAGGAGATCCAGTTTCTTCGCTACTACTACTACTGCTATATCGTCTGAATAGCCGATGATTAGTGCGCTTTCTGGGAGATCGATCTTTAGGATGCCGTATTACATGGCGTTCTATAAAGCGGGGCCCAGAACAGAGCCCTGTGGGACTCCGCCCGTGATCTTGTACTCTTTTACCTCCTCATCCATATCGAAGATAAGTACTCTATCTTTAAAGCAGCTTCCAATTATTTTACATAGATACGCGGGTGTGCGCCGTCATTATCTGCATCCAATTGGTGGTATTAAATGCGGTCTTAATGTCCAATGTGATCAGTGCAAAGAGCTTCCTCTTATTTTGGCTTCCGGTTATGGCTCCTTTAGCTATATTGACTACTGCTTAGACTACATATATCGTTGATCTTGATTTGCGAGAGCCAAATTGACTATTTGATAAGCCGCCTGGGCTTTCTAACATCTGCTGTAGACGTTCGCTAATGATACGCTCGAAAAAATTTTCTATCGAATCTAGCATAGAAAGCGGCCTGTATGAAGATGGCTGATCAGGCATCTTGCCAGGTTCCAACAGGGGTAGAGGTAGAGGTACAGGCACAGGTAGGGGTAGACTTAGACTTAGAGGTAAAGGTAGGGGTAGGGGTAGAGATAGAGGTAGAGGTAAAGGTAGGTGGAGAGCCAAGAGATGGAGAGGAGAAGGAGAGGGAAACACATGCTAACTTTTTTTTTACTGTATGACGAGTTTCCCAGTTTCTTCCGAAAGTTGTTAAAATTGTTGGGAGAAATATTGTCAGACAATACAATGTCTGCCGGGTCTGCACGTATATTACCAAAGAACGTGAAGAGCGGGACACTTGGCTGTTGAAAAATGGACGTACACTAGGCGGCAGCCTATCGGAAAAATGGTATTCCTATAAGTCGATAGAATTACGTTCCCCTGCCGGAATTACTGATTGCATTCTACCAACGGTTAGCTATCAAGTGATACGTAGAATTTCCTGATAGGCCCCGATGTCTGAACTCAATGAGTAAAATATTTTGTTTTGAGTAAAATTTAAAATAAAGTCAAGAGTCAAAGCTGCTCTGTGTTGTTGAGATTAAGAGATTGGGGGTACCGCGATAAAAGGCGGCTTTTGAAATACATCCGGTACGTGCGAATTTCCGGTATTCTACCAGGCGATATCTGAATCGATAATCTTGTAGCTCATCCGACGAAGGGAGGAGGAAATCAAAGGCGTTATCGTGATGGAAAATTGATGGTTTGCTATGATTTACAAGAGCTTAAGTGCTCTTCTCATTTGGTGCGTTTGGATTGGTGGGCCAATGATGGACAATGGTGGACCTGGGAGTAGCCATATTTGAGCTTTTCTTTTAAAGATATTGGCATTATACTCTTACAATAATTTGATTTAAAATTTAAAGCAAAAGTTTTCTTCAATTATTTTTAAGTACTTCTTTTTCCTTTCCTACTTCTTTCTATAATTTTTTTCTTTCGGCATATTTTCTACGTAATCTCGCTTTCTATATATGCACCATGTATGTTTGAATATAAATATCTGGCCTGCTTTAGGCACGTTCACAAAATGCATATGGCGTCAGATGTTTGCAAAATGTAGCATATAACATAGGCATACAACAACAACTTAGCATTTGCTCGCACAACGCTTTTGTTGGCTGTTCCACTTCTTAACATTTTCCACTTAACTTTCTTTAAATCATTGTTGTAGCTACTTTTAAATTCTCATACTTGTACATATCTACATAAATACATAAAATTTAATTCTTTGTTGATATTGCAGTTTATTTTCTTTGTGACGCTAGTGTGGCGCGCGTGCGTGTTACAAACACCTGACGGAAAAACTTAAGGCAAGTAGCATAAAATACTTTGTTCGTCTTAGTTAGCCTAGTTGTAGCTGGTTGAAGGCAAGACGTGCAAGCCGTTTCGAAAATAGCTAAACTTAGTTGCTAATGGGTCTTTAGTTCGTTGGCCTGTGCGCGCTCTTGTCTTTGTTGTACTAGTTGACATGAGGTATAAACAAAGTCGCACAAAGTTGCTGGCTGCTAAGTTGTGAAAAATTGTAAGAGGCAAGCGTGCGCGCACGAGCGTATGCATTTAACACAAATTTCTTTGTTGCATGCAAAAGTTGTGTGCAACGAAGAAGGGCTGGGGGAGTGCTCTGATAATGTTAACGGAGCTAAATAATTGTCAAAAGGTGGTAAATGTAAACAAAGCACAAACACGCAACTCAAGGCTGCATACATTGATGGCAGCGCATTATTTGGCTTATTTTTTCGTTTTTAATTTTCCTTTTATTTTATTTTTTCTTACTTCTTTGTCTATTAAATACCTACTTTATTCTCGTGTTTATAGTCACGACTTTTGTCATGTAAATTATTGCATAGTTGGAGCATTGTGTCATGCAAATTGTTAAAGTTTGTTGATGAAATAAGAACAAAGAATTTAAATTATTCCTTCAAATTTTCAATGAAAGTTTGCGTGTTGAGCAACGATAAAGAGCAAGGATTTACAAAGCCTTGATGAGCACTCGTGTGCAAGAATGAGCTACAAAGAGAGGTTATTATTTTTTAAATAATTACCTTGATCGTCTTACAAAGTAGAGTTGCAAGGAGTATTTTACCGGCTTATAAAGGATTTAAGTTAAGAATCATTTATGTAGGTGTTTGCGCAAAATAAAGGTTGACTTGTACGTGAATTATAGTTGATGTTAAAGGTTTATTACTTCAACAATCAAACAAAAGATGTGTACGGCGAAAAAAGGAAGGCGGGAAAGTTTCCGCCAAACAGGAATTTGTTAAAACTTCCAAGCAAAACAGCTGTTACTTTTTTAATTGGTTAATAGTTGTTGTTGTTTTACTTTATCACGATCAGCTGTGTTTTACTTCCAAGTCTTACAGTGTGAAATTTCCCAGCAAAAAAAAATGCGCTCTCTTCTATCAAGTTTTTGGTTATTTAGTAACATTTTTTTACTCTCTGTACAGAGCTATAAGGATTTCAATAAATACAAGACAAGTCAAGTTAGTTCCATTGGACCTGTAGTTTTCTTATTCTTACCGATTCAATTTAAATACCTAATGCTTTCAGTACATCAAACATTCCATAAACAGTTGAAATAAATTGTATGCATACATGGATTATGCATGCTTTATGAATGAAAAAGTATGTAAAGTGTGGAACTTTCTAATTAAAAATTTCATACAAATTAAGCATGCGTGCTGAATGAGTTCTTTACATCATGAAAAAGGCATGATGTACAAGCGAAAAGTTGTTTAATTTGAAATTATACACCTTACTATTTCATCCATTCTGAATAAGTAATTTTGTACGTATAAATCATTTGTACGCACTAGTATTTCTGTATGCTTTTTGAATTAATACAGTCACATGCATAAAAAGTAGTACAAAAGAAAGGACAGGGTATGCATGCTCCCTGAGAAACAATACTTGTAAAACGGAAACGAACGAGCATAAAATGAGCGGTTGATATACGGCGGGCGCCGTGGTGCGGCGGTAGTGTTGCTGGCCTACCACATAGAAGTTTCGAGTCTTGGGACAGGTAACATCAAAAGTGATTTGAGACTAGTTTTTTCAAAACCGGGTCGCCTATAGGCACTGGCTTAGCAAACCCTCCGATTGTATTTCTGCCATGGAAAGCTTCTTAGCAAGAATTCATCTGCATTGCAGATACCATCGGAGTCGCCAAAAAACTGTAGGTGCCATCTATTTGTAGGAAAAATTAGAAGCAGCACACCACAAGTTGGCAGGGAAGCTCGGCCTTCATTTTTTTCTTATTTATATACCCTGACAAATTAGATGAGGTTGGAATGTATTAGGCAGCTATATAAATATGACCCTGTTTAGCAGGGCTCGGATGCGCTTAAACTCAGTATTATCAATAGAGGACATATCCACATCGGCCGCCGTGGTGTGAAGGTAGTGTTGCCGGCCTACCACACCGAAAGTCCATGGTTCGAGCCCTGGTACAGGTAACATCAAAAGTGATTTGAAAAAAGTTTTTCAAAACGGGGTCGCCCCTCGGCAGTGGTTTGGCAAACTCTCCGAGTGTATTTCTGCCATGACAGGCTTCTCAGCAAAAATTCGTCTCCTTTGTAGATGCCGTTCGGAGTAGGCAAAAAACTGTAGGTCCCACCAATTTGTAGGGAAAATTCAAATCGGCACACCACAAATTGGAAGAGAAGCTTGGCGCAAAAATCTCTTAGGAGGTTTATGATGATATACCTGTTGTATATCGCGCCATAGATAGATAGACATATCCACATCTTTAGATGGTATTTAAGAATTTACAGTCAACAGCACGCCACCACCGGTTCTGTTAAAGCGATCTTCTTTACCGTTAATTGAGTCGAAGTAAGAAAATGTTGAACTGCAGGGTTTCCTTTAGAAGAAGTTTGGAAGTTTATAAACACCAACCCTTAAGGTCCAGGAGTATTCTAATTGGGGTTTCGACTTAAATCATTAAGCGAACCACCACAAATCTTCCAAACACTTAATTGACTTAAACAAGTATTCGTAGTCTGCATTTTTATCAGCACCAGAGTGAACCCCTTGCCAACATTTATGGGAGTAGCGTTCAGATTCGCTTTTTATTTGGCAGTGTACGTCTCTAAAATACATTTTTAAAGAGACAATCAATGTATGTAAAAAATACAAAAAAATTGAATTTAAGATTAAATAACAAAAACTTTAGTTAATAAGTAAATAAAAGCAGCTGGTTAAAATAAAAACCAAACATAAAATTTGAAAAACAAGTCTAACAGTTTGTAAAGCACGTAATAAAAGCGAGCAGTTTGAGAGCCACTGCATTCTGAAACTTAATAAACAACACAAAAGCTTCATTGCGAAGTACCTCGGAAACAAACCAATTGTTCACAATTTAACACAAAGTCTTTGGACGTATTTTTTTCATTATTACAATCGGGAAAAAATATATATTACTTTGTATTTCACAATTAAAAACGCAGCTCAACGTTAATACAACGGACCACCTCAAATGACGTTTGCCTTATTGCTCTCTATGCACAAACGCTTACTTATAATATATTAAAATATTCACTTTTAAAAATGCATTTACGTATAGCCTTTTGTATCCCGAATATATTAAAATATTCACTTTTAAAAATGCATTTACGTATAGCCTTTTGTATCCCGAATATGCCCTAGAACCAGCTTGGAAAAATAACTACAAAACAAAATGGAGACATTTTAAATAACTTAGATGTTTTGATCAATCAACTGGTATTTTTATTAGTCACTTCGACGTTTTCGTTGCGCTTATATCAATTGGTTTTCTTAAAATTATTTCACTCATAAAATAAGTCTTCTTTTAAGAATAGTAAATTGTTCAACTTCCGAAATATTTATTTGTTTGTTACACTAATTTTAGTTGCTCATTTAATATTGTTAAACAAAATTCAGTTACTTGACCTTTGTTCATTTGTGTATTGGGATTTAAAGTTGGGCTTTTGTTGATTGCTCTCATGATTTATTTATTTATTGTTTGCTTTGGTTTCATTTTTTTTTTTTTTCAATCTTACCTATTGTAGCAAAAAAACTTTATGAAGCCAGTGACAAAAAATAGCAACAAAGCCGAAAATAGTAAAACTGAGCCAAACTATGTACATACAATAGCATTCATATGTCAAACGAAAAGTAAAGCCTCGACTTACTAACAATAAACAAACAGAAACCTTACCGGTCATTGATGTCACAAAAAAACTGTGGAGGTACAAAAAATGACTCCCAAATTAAGTAACAAAAGAGAATAGCAGAAATACAACGGCGGCGCTTTTATGTAGTTAGGTTAACGGAAATAGCTGTAAATTTCGATGTTTTTGTTGTTTTGCAATGTTTACATTTTTCAGTTAACGGTGTATGGGAGAATGCCCACAAATGTGTTATACTTTTTATTGAACAATCCTCTGGAGTATACCATAGTAGCTTGGGTAATGAGTAAATTTATTTTTGAAGAAAACTAGTAACTCAATTTTAGAGCGATCTAACTAAAATTTGGTAAGGGGTCGCCATTTTGTAGAACCAATTTAACGTATAGCCAAAATTATATTTTAACCCCCGAAATGATTCAGAAGAACTTAATCTTTGCGTGTGATAAGAAATCCGACTTTCGATCAGGCGGGATCTCAGCAAAGCCCCTACTCGTTGTTCGATGATTACTAGAATGCCTGGTTACTCTTATACCGGCACAATGAGTTGACTGTAATTCCCTTCATGCCTAATTGATATAAAAGGTCTTGGACTGAAACAATATCCCTGAATTCCTTCGTTGATTTATCATAGACGACCAAATAGAGGTATTTCAAAATATTTTTTAAGAAGCCCGATGTTAGAAAAATTTTCAGCAACATCCAATCGCAGCATTTCATTCAAACCGTCTAGGATAGGTTAGGTTAGGTAAGGTGGCGGACACTTGGCTACACTTTCACAGTCCATGGTGATACCAAATTGACTGACGGTGACCTGACTACAAATTATTTCACAAACCGCTGCTAACCATCGATATAGTACCGAATAAGGTTCACTTCGATCACGGAAAGCTCCTCCTTTGCATCTCAGCATGTAGTAACTTGAAGATTGCACCTCGCTTTGCTCCATGCAGTTGCGACTTTGTAGGCTATTCTATCGTACCGCATATACTGTCATCAGTAAATGTTTCGTGACAACTCCAATCATCATGGATAGATGGGTATTGGTAAATGCTATCAGTTCCGGATATTGCTTGTAGTCTACATCCTCTGAGTAGCATTTCATCCACTTAATCCTTGACAGCCATCTCCGCGTGGATGACACTGAGATGACCCGACACAATCTTTCCGTTGGGACCATACCGTGATCAGGTTCACCAGACTCCTGCACTAGATAATTTCCGCATCCCACAGCTCTGTCGAGGGTATGAGAGTGTCACACCTGGCGACCAATCTTTATCAGCACAAAATTTCATTTACAATTTTCGTCACCAGTGTTACCCATACCTCCTCTGCTTTGCTCTGAATCTAACAATTGCAACAACAATCTTCATGGAAACATATGCATATATAAATTTATTACCTTTACACTCGCCAGTTCATCGGGTTTTGGTTTGTTCGTTCACGGGTTACATGGTTCGTTGATTTTTTTTTTGTTTATCAACTGGTTGTAGCTACGCGGTTGCTTGGTGGGTTGGCTCGTTGTTAGTCTGTTGTTAGCTTAGTGTTTTTGTTTTATTTTTTTGTTAAGCTGGGTGTGCCCTGTGGCTATGTTCAACACTCTGGCCATGTATTCAATAAAAACAACCACGGTTTTGTTGATATCTACTTAGCTTGGAGCAATATTACGAGTGAATGGAATAAAAAAAATTTTTTAGGAGACTCCAAACTCAATATTTGACATTGAAACTTTTAAATTCGGTAAAAATTAAGCGAATATTGGATAAACATAAAACATAATTTAATACAAATTTGAAATCTAACGTAGAAAGCGAGATTTACACTAACAACGAAACTTCTATTGTACAATAACTAGGAAATGAATAGTATATTGCGCAAGAATATAAAGCTTGACTTGAAGGAAGATACGTTTTTTTTTCGCCAAAAAAATTGGGTGATGAAGCTTTTAGTGTTCAATACATCAGTAGACTTTTAAATGTTTTTCCAACATACTAGAAGTAACTCTTCTACACTCCCCATATTAACTCGAGTCGTCTACATAAAATTAGCTACTTTAAACTGAACCACAGGGGGCTGTTGCGCTGAACGAGATATAACTTGATTTCAATGAGAAAGAGTTTAAAAGTAATAGAAATCGAGACCTCGAACCCACTAGAACGAGGGTACGCTTTGAAGGTTGCAGAACTGGCCACAATCACAGGTTAAATTTTAAACCCGCTAAAATTGTACTGCCAAACTTCAGTAACAAAAATCGCTCACTTTCAACTTGCGAAAACTATCGCATTAAACAAAAACTTATCAAGTGGCTTAATGCATCTGCCATAGGGCTAATGGTGGGCACCCGGAGAGATTGTATGAAGCCGTCCCGAGACAAGCACAGTGTAAACAGTTGAATGGAATACACTTAGATCCTGCCCAACAGACGCGTTACATGCAATTTTGGATCAGTTAGCAATTGCTCTACGCTTACTCGTAACTGGGACAAGCTCAGCCATAGAATGCAGAGAGTCGGGGAGCAGGAAAGTGAAGATGTATCGCTATAGTGCTTTCTAAATTGTTTAAACCAGGCGGAATATTTTGAGCTCTGACAAAAATCAACTGACTAGATTTGCATCATAAAGCGAATGGAGATCAGAAAACTTTTCGCCGTCTACATAGCAAGACCCAAAGACCTTGTCTCAAATGGTTGCTTGTCGACAATCCTACAAGTACAGGTAGCCACAGCTTAGAAGTCACAGGCAGATTGGGAATCTCATTCAATAATGAGAGCAGCAATTGTGGCTATTTATTTACTTACGTTTTAATCTTGCAAATATAAAAACATTTTGGACTCGATCGTAAAAACAGTGTATTCTAATTAAGAGCCCACAAGAGAGGTATATCGCAAAATTAATATATAAAAATGTGTAAAATCATAGCTAAAACGTTTCACAAAGCCAAGCAAAGATTAATTTAATGCAAAAACGTACTCAGCTAAATTTGTTTAACTTCAACAAAAACGTAGTAAATCCTCAAACTAGCTATGAAAAACCTCTTAAAAGTAATAACATTAAGATCTCACATTTTTAGAGTAGTTTTGTCAACATTCTGGCAAAGGGTAGTCATTTTTTATTCCTGAGCACTTAGCAACATGTGAATAAAATAAATATTTGCAATTTTTTTTGCTGAAAATTTGAAATTTCCTTCGAAACTCCAGTGGCACTTATAATCAGACATGTAAAAGATTGATTAGTAATTAGTAATCAATTAATTAGACGTCCTTTTTAATTGGTAATGATTATTTGAATTATTTTTCAAGAAAAAGCAATCATTTATTGATTACGATTAGAAAAAGATAAATAAATAAAAATTAAAAATAATCAAACAAAAAGTGGTTTTGGTTACTTTTGATTATTTTTGATTTTTTTTTTATTACTTTTGATTATTTTTTGATAATTTTTGATTTTTTTTCGCTATCGTTGATATTTATATTTATGTGCTTCTACAACGATACCTACTGAAAAAATCAAAAACAATCAAAAAATTAGTTAAAAAAAAAATTAAAAAAAAGAAAATAAAAAATTATCAAAAGTAATCAAAACAACTTTTTTGGATTTTTTTTTGAATAATGGAAAAATCTTGATTCTTTTTTTTTTTTAATTAATTGGAAAATAATCATTCAAAATTTAAAGTAGTGGTATTCAATCATTAAATGGGTTCTCAAAAAATTTATTAATCAAACCAGTAATTAATTGCGACTAGTAATCATTATTTAACAGGTCTGCTTATAATATTATCTGCTCGCTTTTTTGGTTGTTCAACATTTTTTTTTGGGGGGAAGCAGGACAGTTTTGAACCCACATCGAAGTGACAACTAAAAACGGCCAATATAAATATATAATTAAAAAATATGTTTATCCTAACTTGTCTTATGCCCATATATATAAACTATTCATGGATATTCTCTAACAATTGAGTCGAATTATTACGTAACTCAGTATTCTTGTTTAAACACCAGCAAAAAAATTAAGTTGGTTGGTGAAAATATTACAACAAAAAATATTTTACAACATGGCATTTACGACGCACACAATGCAACACCTAATATTTACCATTTATAAACAAAAACATATGTAAGTAGAAGATCTAACACAAACAAACAAACAAGTAAATGAAGCGTCATCAAAACCTTTTGAAAATTTTGAAGGGTGGCCAAAACCAAGCGCTGTGACGCAGACATATGACGAAAAAAATTAAGAATTATAAAACATAAAAAAAAATAAGAAATAAAAAAAAATGTTTGTTCAATTGGTATTTACGCCCTTTTGAAGTTTTGTGTTTCATTGAATCACCTAGACCACCAACAACCCCAATGACGCCCCTTTTCTGTTGCAATCATTTTTTTTGGGCATAGTGCTTGAAAGAAAAGCACGCCTCATATCTATGTATATGTGTGTTTTATGTTTCTGTATTTGTTCCTATATGGATGTGTATGCTAACTCTTCTGTTGAATATTGGTTAAGAGGGGGTTGATGTCCTTTGCAGTGTTGATTTGATTTTGTGAAGTCATTGTCCGGTGGCAGTTTTGTTGTTTTTATAATTTGATTTGCTTGCACCACTAGTTTTTTTTTGTTTTTTTTTCCTTTTATTTATTTTGTATTGTTTGTTTGGGTTTGTTTTCATTGTCATTTCGTTATGTTAACAATGATTCATAATTTTTTCTGAGCTTTTGGAACATTTCACAAAAACACTCCTCAAATACGTTAATATATTTGTTTGTTTGTGTGTGTTACCGCTAGTTGGTTGATGGTGTTGACACGCGTGATATGTCAACAATTATCGTAATTGAATGAGTACTGACTCTCAGGGTGATAAGTTAGTTTATTGAGTAGTCTGTCTGTCACATATTTTCACTTTTCTTTTGTGAAAACTACCATACTTTCTATGCATCAATACATATGTATGTTTTTATGTGCGTGTAATAATTCTGAGTACAATACTTGTGTGAATTGAATGACTCATATTTTCGTAATGTCGATTAGACATTTAAGATTTGACAAGAGCGTTGCGGTAAATATCATGATGGAAAGGCAATAGCACTCCTCAAAAATATTATTTAAAAAAAACATAAAACAGACAAAGAGTATTTCGAAAAAGAGAAAAACAATAAGCCCAAGTTAGAACATTATTTACCTACATAGAGTTATGTGAGCTTCTTGGCAACCTCGTAATACATAGATTTATTCAAAAGTGATTAAGTTTTCTATAAGGTGCAAGTTACGTGTAATCTTGTTGAAGAAACCAAGTCCACATGTAATCCACATTCTGCAAATCTGCGATAGATCAACCTACATATTTTAAAATATTTCTCTAAATAGTCTCAACTCATAATTTTTTGGAACTGGTTATTTTTTTTTATTGACGCCCTTCTGCAAAATTTGATCTATGAAAATTGAATACATGTTCATCTGAGATGCGGCATACATCAACCTAATTCTGAAACATTTTGAAATATCCTTCGAAATGCTATTGCTTTGAGACCAAGTTAATTTAAAAATAAAAAAAAATACTATCAGAATTTTTGCAACATTTTTAAATTTTCTAATATGAAGACCATGTCTGCAGTCATGATTTTTTTTATTGAAGTGTTTATTTAAATGTTCTCTTTTATTTTATTTAAACTTATTTTAATAAAAAAAAAACCTGATAAAAGCGTTATACTTTACAAAAATAACCCTTTAAAGTAAGCTGAAAGCTGTAATTAAAATATGTTAAGAAAGTTTTTAGAACTTTATTCAAAGTTTTTTCAAAATAAATTTCAGTAGTCTAGCTTTTTGCATCAAAATGAGCTATCACTTTTGTGGTGCCCCGTTCAAACCTTCGGTCACGAAAAAGCCGAGTCACTGCGGTACGGTAGAACCGGCTGCTTTGCTCAAAAATTAACTCATATCTTCCGTCCTGATCCCGTTTCTTCGCCGGGCGAAACCTAGCTTTGTCACCGCCTTTGTCCACTACCACCCTATTAACTACTCGGTAGGGGGCAAGTGCACATGGAACTGGAGGTATACGTCAACATTTAATTAATTTAATTTAAAATTGTTTTAAGTTGTTTATTTACGATTAATCCTGTTTTATAGAAGCCTCTACATCCTTTTCACTCTAATCGCATCCTAGAGGTGTTAAAAATCATTCCAATGTAACTTTTTACCATTTTATTGTCAAGCATATATACTTCTAGAGATATGCACTATAAATATGGGGTTTGTATGGAATGTGCCACGCCTTCTTTTTCCTTTTCATTCATTTTTGGGCAGTTGTTGAAAAATAATTTCTTATCACTTTGTACCGAATTTCAGTAATGTAACAGTATTACTTCCAGAGATATGCAGTATGAAAATTCCATTTGTATGGGAAGTGCCACGCCCCCTTACTAAAACGAAATTATTTTTAGTGTATGACTATCCCGTGAAGGTTTACAGTTTTTGCTAGAAATATGAATATGAGCTGTCAATCCGTTTAAGTTGCACCTTGAACCGCCCCTACATGCGGAAACAAGTGGGAACAGTAGTCACACGAATTTTTATGGATTTTCCTCCAAAAATGAAGATTTTGTAAGCTGGAAATGAAATTCCAATGTCTTTTTTCGGCTCTCATAAATTTGCAAATAATAATTTACCTCAATAAAGGTTGAAAAAAGCAGCTTCAATAATTGAATCAAACTTCATTTAATTTTGTACAGGGTGTTTTTTTTACAGGTTTGTTTTTCGAATAGAGATAAACCTGGCATTTTGTGGTCAAATCTGGCAACTCTAATGTCATTTATGTTCAGTTTGGTTTGCCATTTCATCATGAACAGGTTGACAAAAGAACAACGCTTGCAAATCGTGCAAATTTATTTCGAAAATAATGGTTCAGTTCGCGAAGTTTACCGTGAGCTCCGTCCATTTTATGGTCGACATAATCGTCCATCAGAGCAATTAATTCGGTTAACCATGGATCGTTTTCGCACTACGTTTACTCTATGTGATAATACGCATCCGCAGAGACGTCGAACAGTGCGCACCGAAGAAACAATTGCCGCTGTAGAGCAAAGTGTTGAAGAGGACCCGAATGAATCGATTCGCCACCGTGCACAGCAATTGGAGCTTTGTCCATCAACTTTATGGAAGATTTTGCGCAAAGATCTTGGCTTGCGACCTTACAAGATCCAGCTTGTGCAAGAATTAAAGCCGCGAGACCATGCAATGCGTCGTGATTTTGGTGTATGGGCCGAAAATGAGATTGATTTCGATGCTGATTTTCATCGCAAAATTTTGTTCAGTGATGAGGCTCATTTTTGGTTGAATGGCTACGTCAACAAGCAAAATTGCCGCATTTGGAGTGAAGAGAATCCACATGAGACCCTTGAAACGCCATTACATCCACAAAAACTGACTGTTTGGTGTGCTCTATGGGCTGGTGGAGTCATTGGGCCATACTTCTTCCGCAATAATGCTGGAGAGGCAGCTACCGTTAATAGAGACCGGTATAGAGCCATGATAACCGACTATTTTGTTCCCGAATTGGATGGCATGAATGTGGATGAGTTGTGGTTCCAACAAGACGGCGCTACATGCCACACAGCGCACGTCACAATCGATTTATTGAAGGAAACATTCGATGAGCGCATAATTTCGCGGAATGGACCTGTCAATTGGCCACCAAGGTCGTGTGATTTGACACCATTGGATTATTTTCTTTGGGGATATGTGAAGTCGCTCGTCTACACCAACAAACCAGAAACGTTAGGGGAATTGGAAGCCAACATTCGTGGCGTTATTGCCGACATACGGCCCCATATGCTCGAAAAAGTGGTTGAAAATTGGACCTGTAGAATTGGCTTTATTCGAGCCAGCCGCGGCGGCCACATGCCCAAAATCATATTTAAACATTAATGGCATAAAATTATCCTTCCAATAAAGCCAAATTGATGGACCTTAAAACGATTTTCTTGTGTTTTGTTTCAATTCGAAGTTCTATACCCCTAAAAAAAACACCCTTTAGTATTAGTCAAACTAAAACTTGGTTTCAAAAATATAATTTTTTGCTTTTTGAATAACGACGTATTTTAAAATAAGCTAGCCAAAAAAAAAAAAAAAAAATTTTAAAATACTGGTATAAGCTGAAATACCAAAATGTTGGAAAAAAGTATTCCTGTGTAAGCTTATTTCAAGATAGGTTGTTATTTAACAAAAGATTATATAGTAGAAACAAGTTTATCTTGAATTCTTTTAAATACATTTTATCAACCAATATTGTGTTAGGTTGTTATTACAAACTCAAACGAACATGCTGCTGCCATGAAACCTCAAATTTTTGAACAAGCCAATGCAATTTTAAACACTTCGAAAAAATAATTGCGTTAGGCTTTTTGAATTCTACGCCAGAAACAACAAAAATAATTATATTTTTGACACAGAATTCAAAACACTTGATACAAATACTTTTTTCTTGATTATTTATCAAGATTGACAATTTGTCGAGAACACAGAATCGAGGGTGAAAGCATACTTTTTGTGAATCTCCCTAAACATATCTGTGTATGAGCATGTTCCACAACTGCTTGTAGTTTAGTAATAATTTTCGTAAAATGTCCGTTGTAATTGCAAATACAACTTGTTGCTGCATAAAACATGCGATGCATAAATTGCATCCTGAAGGCTTTGATATCACAAAATAATTAAAAAATAGCAAGTTGTTGACATTTTAACTGCTCAAAAATTGTACTCTTAAACGATACAATCCACAATTTCATTTGTACATATGTATCTGCAGCAGCCCCACAGTGAAGCACCAAACTGGTCAGGAAACATACCAGTATACAATTAGAATTTTTTGACTGGTACCAAATCAATCAAAGAAGTAAGGAAAGGGCGGTTTTCGACTGTGTCGAAGACTTTATACCTTTCATGAATACGCATCACGGTTCTAAGTGTCCGATCCTTACTCACAATTAGTACAAACTCTGCAAAACTGTTAATTTAAAGAAGTATAGCCCAACCCCCATTTATCGGAACAATCGATTGTATTGGAGCTATATGTTATGTTGGTCCGATATTGGTGATTTTCACTACACCCATTACATATATAAAAAGTACTAAACCTACAAAATTTTGCGTTCCTAGCTTTTTTATTGCAAAATTTATAGCCCAAAACCCATTTATCGGAACTATCGATTATATGAGAGCTATATTTTATGTTGGTCCCATCTGGCTGAACTAAGCCCGCCAAATCAAAAGTTCCCAGCTCTTAAATTTCAATATTTATAGGTTGAACTCCGCTAATCGGAACAATCGATTGTATGGGAGCTATGCGTTGTATTGCTCCGATCTTGCTGATTCCGACGAATGATTAATCTCATGAAAAATGGGGGCGCCATACCAAATTTCATCAAGATAACTCAAAAACTGAGGGACTAGCTTGCGTGCAAACAGAGAGACGGACATGGCTAAATCGACTCAGCTCATCGCCCTGATCATTTCGGTATACTTATTGGTGGGTCTATCTCTTCTTCTTCTTATACTAACAAACATCGGACCAAAGTTATAATACAATTTCATGATCATGAAAGATATAAAAAGGCCTAACTCAGTAAAAATTTAAAGTTATAAAGACTGGCTAAATGTCCAAAGTTTGAAAAATTAAGGTAAGGCTGCTTATTTAAATTTCACTTTTTACTTCACTGCGACTCGCACCAGTGACCTCGACGATCTGAATCAAGTACTTATCCACTGAGCGCTACGGCTTTTAATAACTTTCGCTTACCATTATTGAATAAAAATTGTTTTGATGTATTTTTAACTAGTTTGAGACTGGTATATTTCTGTCGGAAATCTGACAATTAACATCTCATAGCGCATCGCCATGTTAACAATACCAGTTGCTTATATGAAAAAAAAGATTAGTTGAGCTAGATGTACATACTTGTTTTGAAGTAGTTTGCAGCTATTTGGTTTGACTGCAGGGAAGTAATAACTCACATAAACATTCATAGCTATAAATGTAGAAGGCGCCAACAAAATATGTGCACCTTATATAAGGCTGATTAGGTACCATCAACGGCTTATAATGTCAGAAATCTTTGAGTATTCCTAATGCTATAACATACTGATTTATTTTGTTTTGTTGATATAACAGACCATTAAATCTTTGGCAATAAGCGGGAAGAGCCAAAGTCGAAATTAGTCAAAATTTAGTTATTACCACCATTGAACTCTGCGTGCTAAGATATATTACCACACAAATTTTTATGGATCTAGCTCCAAAAATTAAGATTTTATAAGCCGAAAATCAAATAACCAATTTCGGCTCTCTCGAATTTGCAATAGTAACTCAAGACTCTCTGAGAAAAGCAACTTTAATAATTTAATCAAATTTTATTTTGTTTTGTAGTAATAGCCAAAATAAAATTGGATTTAAAAAATCAAATTGCTTCCTTTAGAAATAATGATACATTTTAAGATAAGATAGCCAAGAAATATTGGTTTTGTAGAATAATACTAGTAAATATAAGTTTAAATAGTATACATAACTCCAAACCAAAATTTTGGAAAAAAACAAAATTGTCTATTTTGTGCTAGATCTCCTAAAAATATTAAATTTACTTTTGAAATCATAGTTATTTTCAATTAATAAGAGATTTTCAAGTTCATCTCAAATCCCTGATTTCCGCTAAGGTTGCACTTTTGAAACGCTCTTTTGAAAACCTATCGAAAATGATTTTGGCAAATGCTACAGAAAGATGCATTTGTATTCATAGTAATAATAAAATATTATAATTTGGGGTGATTTTCAACATGGAGGCTACGGATGAGCTTCAATTCCAATATTTAAAAATTTTAAGCCGAATCCGAACTCCATACATTTTTGCTAAGAAGGGTTTTATAGCAAAAGTATACTCGGTGAGTTGAAATAACGATTAACGGTTTTCACTCATTCCTTGTCAAGTTTGATTTTTCGACAAAAATATTTCTGCGTCATTTCTCATTCTGATCTGTGAAATGTTTGCAATGCAAAATCGGGAGTTTTTCACAGTGAAAATGAAGAGGCCAATTCCGCGCTAATGCCTCAGAACCATAAGTGCTCGCCACCAATTAATATATACAAGGTGTTACAAGTGCCTCGTACCAGTCCGTTCTATACAGAACAAATAATTTAATATTATTCAAAGGTTGTTCCTAAATAATGAAATAATATACCGTAATTAACTTAAATAAGCTACTCGATCTTTCTAACAACAAAGCTTAGATACAGTCAAACGTAACAATTATTACTTAGCTAGCGTAGTTCTATGCTGACATTATTGTTGGCTAGCTATTTAATTTTAGGAGTTATAGCTTAAAACGATTATAGCAATCGATTGAATCAGTGACATGCTATATTGATCCGATCTCTGATTAGAAAATAAATCTCTAAGACTATTGGAGTAGTTTGCGCTAAAAAAGACCGTCAAACGACTCCACTCAGCTTTTTGATCATTCCGCATACCAACTTCTCTATCAAATACTATCAATAACTTCTTCTATCAAAGTTTGCCGTTATTGTCTTTGTGGACGTACACGATTTTTTGTTGGGTGCTTAATATGTACTATATTCGAAAGGAGCGACATATTTTAAAATGAGTGTCATATAGAACTTGACCGAAGGCTATACCATTTACACAAATGACATTGCTGTTAATGTTGTTGTCCCTGTTACTGTTGCTGCTGCTCCCATCACTTCTCCTTTTATGTGGCCAAACAATTCACGTTGCGTTTATTATTGCAGCTGTTGTGAGTTGTTTGTTGTTTTTGTTATGTATTACAGCTGTTTCTGTGAGTTGTTGTTGGTTTTTTGTTATTCCAAATGTTTATGTTACTGCCGCCATTCGTTTTCTCTTGGATAGCATATATGTATTACAATAACAACTACTTACAAAAATACCAAGAACAGCAATTTATGTTGTGTAATGCAATGTCAATTACAATTACTCGAAAAACATACGAAGTAAAGATGAACGGCTGAACATAACAGCAGCAAGTAATGATAAGGACAACGAGGACAACAGCAATGACGTGCAGCATAATTGAAATTGTTGCGCACTTTCTAGCAGCAATCTTTTGTCAACGTGTTGCAAATGTAATATCATCAAACAATTGAAGTAAAACCCTTTTTTTTGTCAACTAAATTTCAAACTGAACTATAAAATTTTTGTACAAATTATAATTCTGGTCGAAGTCTGACAATTGATATCTCGTAGGACATCGCCATATGAAAGATACCAGTTGCTTTTATGCAAATAAAACAGTTGACTGTCTAGTTGAGCTTGGTGCTTATATTAATTTTGAAGTAGTTTTCAACCAGCTGGTTTGTCCCTGCAGGAACAGCCATTTGATACCTTATACGGCTAACACATATTAACTCAATATTGTGAGATTCATTTTAGCTGGGGTGGTGGGACTCCTTTAAAAGTTGGTCTTGTGCTGAGCGGTTATAAGGCGAAGTAGTGGCTCTTCTCCAGAATTTGGCGTAGCGTCGCCTAGCCAGGCCCGATTGTGGCTCCCACCATTTTGCCACTCGAATGCAAAAGGTTATAGCATTTGCTATATAAAATGTTACAAATTGCAGGTTAACGCATAAATATTGCGGCTGGACCATACTCAAAGTGGTGGACGTATGTATACGACGTGAACCTACGCGATTCGCTTTTCTTGATAACCTCGTGGAACCACTGTTTAGTGATTCACCTCAAGGACATCTCCCACATGTTTTTGCTTCGACGTATAATTTCGCTTTTCATTTTTCTTGCCGTTTGCTTGTTATTTCAGCTGTTGTCAGCTTTTAGGTTCACTCTCCATATATTCTGGTATATTTTTTTGCTGCTGTCACTTTACCAGTTTTATCAGTATGAAGTCTTAAAACCTAGCTGAGTAGACATTAAAGTAAGGAAGACAAGTCAGTTGAAGATAACTAAGTAAGAACACAGCAGGCAATGGCTAGTGGGTCATTCTGCTATCGATAAGTTCTAAGAAACTGTTGATGACCCTAAGTTAAGGGTTTACAAAAACCTTAATGACAATTGAACGGAAGACTTTTGTGGCTTCGAAGTTCTGAAAGTAACCTCTTATTAGAAGCGAAACGGCACTCCGCACTGCCCTATTGTTCTACCGAAGTTTGTGTTCAGAGAGCAGATGCGAGTTCTGTCTGAATCAATTAAAAGCTGGTTGTATCGTGCGGCCACTAGAATATGACCAGAGTCGACATTTTTACTTCGTAGACTGCCCTCATCCAGAACGCTGGACGTGCGTTATGTGTGTCGTCGCTCATGGTATGATCAATGGAGACAGCCACCTTTTCATACCATTTTATGCTTTAGTCTGGTACTACAAATAGTTAAAGCAGCGTTACAATCAATCAACATGCTGAAAAACCTTGTTTTGCTTAGCATAGCTTCAAGGAACTTCTTCGTCGTCTCGAAGGTCACGTATACGCCTTTCTTTCTTTTTAATTTTGTTTTTTTGGTTGTTAGAGTTTCACGTTTTTTGGGATTACAAGGGGCTCTGTGGCACCTTCTTCATACCGAAATATCCTAGCTAGTCGGAATATTCTCTTAGTCATAGTCCAAAACACTGTATCTTCTTCTTTAAACGGTCATCTAACCGCCTGGGCGATTTTGACCGTCCAACATAGCTCGCCAAAAGGCTTTGTTGTTGAATTTCATTGGAACGTTGTTTTATGTGGTGGGTCCCAAACCCAACGCACAACCCGTTTCACGGGAGGTTGAATTCTATTACACGTTTGTATAGCGAGCCGCTTGATCCAAGACAGACGCCCGCTTGCAGCCGCACCACATGGTGATCAGACGCTGCTGTTTAAACCCCCCAGCAAGCCCTTAAACCGATTATGTCGGAGTGGCCTTACCAGGTTGTCGCCTTCTCACGTTTAGCTCACCACCAAACGGGTGTTCGGTGGTTACCCAGAGGATACTTGGGCGCAAAGCCCGGAAGTAGTGAGCTGCTTGAACCGCATGCAAAAGAATCGCTCTAGCCATTCCCAGGTGAATGGCGATCAGAAACTTTCCCCACTTGCGTGGACTTTTGCACACGGCCCCAACACTGTATCTGCCGCATGTAAATAAGACCTGAACGCTGTGACATAATAGGTTAAGCTAAGACATATATTAAGTTAAGCCGTCTCATCCTCCTTAAAATAGGAAGCGCAGTAAAAAGAGGATATATTGGGAATGCAATTTTTACCCATTTGTTGGGAGATACATAGTTTAAAATTTAAAATCCATTCTAAACAAAAGAAAATTTCTTATTCCTCTGTATATATGTACACAGTGAAATTAAAATTTTGTTTAAAACTATTTTTTAAATTAAGTGTAAGTGAAACATCTTATATATAAATAGACAAGATGAATGCAATGTAGAACCGTTTTCTGCTAAACTATAATTCTAAGGTATACAAATTATATATATGTAGATAGGAAATTTTGAGGTGTATTGTTATCCGTAAATAAAAAAAATTTAAAAAATCATTTTAATATAAAAAATTTAACATAAAAGTCGGACCACTACACATTCACTTATTCACACTATAGACACGCTGTGTGTGTGTGTACTTGATTTTTGTGTACTATGCTGAATCGTGAGCATGGCCGAGGAGTTGCTTTGTAGGAAAAAATTAAGAGCCGTAGTAGTGTGAGTAGACTTGCCATGCATGTTTTTGTGTTATTCGTGTGGTCGGCTCTCGCTGTGAGTGCGAAGAGTTGGTAGTGGACCAATGAAAAATAAGTATTCGCACTATAGATACTCTGTTGTGTCATGCATTTTTGCTTTAGTTGTTGTTATTGTATTGCTTACTGGCTACGATGCCCAGTGTCAGCTGCTCTCCTGAGAGAACGAAAAGTTGCTTTGTTGGATACATTAAACAAGCAATGTAAAATATGAGCAAATATGTAAAATTCTGCTGATACCTACAAACAGGGTTTACAAAAATAAAATAAATGATTACTCATAAAAAGTATTAAACACCGAAGAAAATTAAAGGAAAATAGAGGAAAGGAAAAGAATTGAAAGGAAGGAAAATTAAAGGAAAGAAAAGGAAAAGGAAAGGAAGGAAAGGGAAGGGAATGGAAAGGATAGAAAAGGAAGGAAAATTAAAGGAAAGAAAGGAATGGTAAGGAAATGAAAGGAAGGGAAGGGAAAGGAAAAGAAGTTTGAGGAAAGTAAAAATAAAAATAAGAGAGTTAAAAAAGAAATCAAGGAAAATAAAAATATGTTAGAGGAAAGGAACGACATACATATAAAGGAAGAAAAAAAGGCGGATAAAACATACCTACAGCAAAAAAATAAAATAAAATAAAGTTTATTGGTTGAATTTCAACCACTGGGCGAACTCTAGTATATATAATAAACTAGAAAACGCGGCCACACTTTGCTGTGTCTCAAAATTTATAACAGACCAAGTTTAGTTTTAATCGTTATATCTACGAAACCAGTTGAGATATGGAACTTAATGACATCAGCTAAACCATATTGGCTACTTGTTTGTTTGTATGTACTCGTATGTTTGTACACCCATCACTGCAGCACTACAGCATCAAATTCAACGGTTTCTTCACCCTTTATTTTTTGAATGTCAAACTTGAAATATAGAATACATTTTAACGTTGCTGCTGTATATACTGTTTTTAAATGGTTGCCTTGATAATTCTCGCGCGGCCGTGGTGATCTAGCTTAGACTTAGAAAAATAAGGAATGCACAAAATTAATGTTTTTAATTGTTGATGGCATCTAAAAATTCGAAAATTTGCTTACTTCCCCTCACATTTAAAGGTTTCAGTAATACCTGCATGCCCCTTACGGCATTCTTCACTGTTTCGTAGCACTCCTCAAACTTCTCTCTTTGCACAACCTACCTCTCTTCCTTTTATTGATATCCAAACGCAATACTTCAAGTTTTTGGCCTCTTATTTCTCTTCAATTCTTTTCTATTTTCTTGCCGCGCATCTAACATTTTTCATTTTAATGCATATTTGTTTACATAGCTCCATTTACAGCATGTTTAACAATACAAGTACGAAAATTGTTGTAGCTTTCCTCAATTTCAATTCTAACATTTTCTTGCATTTTGAGTAAATGCCATTTTGTCATTTATACTACTGTTTTGCTTTTGTGCATTTTCCTGCCATTTTTCATATAATTTTTTCATGCCACTTTTCGTCTGCTGTTTGTTGTTGGATTTGCACACATTTGTTGCATACGTGTAGCATGTTTAGAATTTCCGCCCAACAGTCAGGCAATTTATAAACAAATTCCTTTTCGTCAGCTTGTTGATGCAACAAAACTCTGTTTGGCACTTTACTGTTTACGAAGGCTAACCACTTTTACAAATTTGTTCTAGTTTCTTACCACAAAATTTTTGTACTATTTAGCATTTCAAATTGAAAGCAGTTGAAATTTCGTTTTACATAAATAAATTGCCGGAGAATAACTTCCTTTGTATGAGGAAGGGGAATGTGTGTGGGTTATGAGGAAACTAGTTTTTTGCGTACTTTAACATTTTGTCTAAATGACAGATTCGAAATTCGAAGTCGTTGAAAATTACTTTTAATATTGATTTAACAAGGAACTTGACCAATCTTCTCATGAAGTCTCATTACCTATCGTATGCTGACAAAGCTTGCAGATTATAAAATGTTTTGAACGAAACCGAATCGACCTAGATGGTCTTATACACGGACAGAGTTTAACCTATTACAATATCCAGATCAAAGGTCATACTCTTCTAAAGTATCTATGACTATCTATCTATAATAATCGACTGAGTCCGACTTTAATCATTATACCCCATACGAGATAAGATATGGAATTTAATTTCATCGCTTATTTCGGCACTCATTATCACCTTTTGTTTGATACCGATATTATACTAAGCACATTTTGTGCCCCTTGGTCCACGTATCGATCTATGTCTCCGAAACTGGTTGAGCTATCGGAACAAGTGATATCTTAAATTTGAGGTTAAATGTCTAGTAATGCAACGGTAAGAGATAACTCAAGTCCATTGAGCAGTTTTTGAGTGATGCGCGACCAAACCATCAGACAGATATACGAAAATTCTAAAATCTGTTGATATGGCCTCCATTAGCTTAATAATGATCCCACCTATCGAGTTTTGTTAAATATCTGCGATGTAAGACATCGACCTGTTACAATTTTATTATATGTAGGGGTGACGTTAGGTGGGCTGGAGTGGACAACGGAGCTTATCTACTTTAAGTGGTTGCTATAAAGGTAGTAACGGTGCTTTTTTGGTTTAAACTGCATTTGATATGATGCAGGATCTCATCCTATGGTTTGGAGAAATGTTTTTTTATTTTCCGCGGAGGCGATTCATCTTCAAACTCTTGTCTACAAGAATTTTGCATGAATTTTCGAGCAAAATCATCATCGTTGAGCGCTTTTGAGTAGAGAAAAAAATACTCCCCGAAAGCTTTTGTGGAGCATTGTCGAATTAGTCAGGTTCGCCCACAGATAGTACTTCGCCCTGCTTGCGTATGGAAAAATTTTATATTCAAATACCCCCATGTTTCGGTAGCTAGGCTTTCAAGTTAGTTTTTTTGGATTTTTTTTTTGGATTTTTGTTTTGATGTCTATTTCTAGTTTGGTCGCTCCAGCCTGGTCACAATCTCTCTGGCCAGCTGTTTTTCTTAAAAAACTAACTCATTAATTTTTCTACGTTGAACTCTACACCTCATGGAGTAAATAAAATCGGCCGTAGGGTGATTCTCAAGGAGTTTAATTTATTCAAATTGATTTGCACTACTGTCTTCTTAACGTGTAGCCAGTGAACTTCTTACGAGCTCGAGCCTTTGTCACCACAGAGCTTCGCTACTATTGCTGGTAATTTGCTCCTTACTGCTTGATAAACTGTCTTTCATTCTGGACGTTTGCAAAGAATAAACATAGCTTACTTGATTTACTACATTGTCAAGATATCCAAGCACATCATTCCTACATCTGGAAACAGCGACCAACTCCGCACCGTAATGAAATTGATAACCTGCTAAATGGACTCAGCAGTTTTTGTTTCAAAACACTCTTTCTAACTCGATTGAGGTAACCTATGCTGTCCCTCAGTGTAGTCAATTGGGTCCCTTACTTTTTACCCTGTTCATTAATGACTTACCACCAATAGTCTCTCATTCACTCTCATGCATGTGAACGACGTGAAACTCTGTTTCACATTTTCGACTTCGAAACCATCCAGTTGGGATCTCCTTCAGACCGACTTGAACTCATTTCATGGCTGGTGCGCAATCAATTCATCAATTTTTAACTGCGATAAATATAAGCTAGTGACTTCTTATTCACTAAATAGTACCCATCTGGAACGTAAAGCGTTGTAGTTGATATGGGTGTTCCTCTTGATCCAAAATTGAGTTTTAATATAGACATTTCACCGCTCGCCAACAAAGCCATGGGTGTGCTCTGTGACCGTGTTGAAATTGCTTTGCCGTGTAAGTGTGAGGTCTGAGAGCCTGAGTACTTTTAGGTAATTTCTATAAAAGTTCTATAAATATGCGCTGATATTGGTGTTCATTAGAAAATTATGAAAGTGTTGGAATTCATTTTTCACCTTGGCGGAAGTTTTTAGCTATGGCTGGTAGTGCAGATATTTACCCTTTGATGTCTGGCCTGATATATTTAGCTTCGATGTGGATGCACTTCCTATTTCTATAATTTTATCTTTCTTTTGTGCACTTTTATTAAGGTTTTTGGAAAATTAAACACTTTTTACCCTAAATAGTTAATATAAAATTGCTGGCATAAAAGCTTAAGTTGAATTTGGTTGTTATTGCCAGATATATTTGAGTTTTTCGTAAAGTTGTGCGAATGGTGCTTTCTAACTTTTTTCCGTTTTCGATGTAATGTCTTTCAACTTTAATTTTTAATGTTTTTTTATTAAGTGCCTTTCATGTTCAGAATACAATGATAATACAACCTGTAAAAATTCCGCTGAGTGGCGCGCTGATCGAGATAACTGAAAATTCCGGAAAACCTGGGAGAATATTGCAATCGATTTCTGAGTAGCTTCCCGGCGAGATAGAGACTTGAAGCTATAGTCATATTTCAGAGCCCGGTGTAATGCAACGTTTCATAGTAAAAAAAAAAACAAACGCTAGGGGGCGCACGGATAAAACTACATAGAAAATTCATTTGAAATTGGTAATATTCTCAACGAATCCGGTGGAGTTCAATTGGTGGACTTCAAATATTTTGTCAATTGACGAACTTTTATTTGCACTTCAAGAATTTTATTGCCTAAATTTGGAAGCATACAAGTGTAAAGTTTCCAAATTTCCTAAATTCATTACAAATGGTATGATTAAAATTTCAAAATCGATATGCACAAATACCATTTCTTTGTTTAAAGACACAACTTGCTGCTGACGGTATTTTTTGGTTATACTTATACCTTTCATGAATATGAAATGGTATTATAACTTTGGTCCGATGTTTTTAAGTAAGAGTAGAAGAAGAGATAGACCCACCAATAATTATACCGAAATGATCAAGGCTATGAAATGAGACGTCTGTCTGTTGGAACGCAAAACTAGGCTCTCAGCTTCTGAGATAATTACCCAAAAGTTGGTATGGGTCCGCCATTTTGTAGTTATATTTATCATTTGTCGAAAACAACAAGATAGGACCAACATAACGCATAGCTCCCATACTATCGATGATGTTGCACTATTTCGATGTAATATTTTAACTTTATTTTTACAACCAAAAGTTGTGAAGTAGATTTTATAACTGTGAAGTCCAAAATCTATTAAATAAAAAAAAATTTTTTATTACCCGTTAGTCATGATAAAGCTCAATACCGCTGGTTTCAATCATCTTTTTTCTCTTGTGTGCTCGATTGCAGGGATTGTGTAAGCGTATTTTTCTGTTCCGAAAAATGAATTTGTGTTCGCTAGTCCTGCTAAAACTCAATAAACACCTGAAACCGCTTCACGCCTTTAACAAAATCTGTAGTTCTAGCTGATCTCTTGAAGGAAATGAAAATAGAAACTTTTAGTAATTTCAGTTTGCTTATGGTACTCTTGAGACAAAACTCATTGCGGCGGCACAGTTATCATCACTAATTACACTAAAACGTTCAAAGTGATCTTGAAACTTCTAACACATGATGTTTTTGAGCTGCACTTGAAATATTAACACATATGCGGTATTATTCCTTAATTGCAATTTCATTCGTGATAAAAGTTTATTTCAACAGATGAACTTTCATAACTACAGACCTCTATATAAATGAGTGATGTACGCATTAAGGTCGTTCTTGTTTCAACATATTCCCAATATTGAAATCTTTTAGGAAAACCTTAAGAAAATATTATATACGATATTTAGCATGGACCCCCGATAACGATTATTTTTTATATTTTTAATGAAAAAAAAATCAAAGGTTTCCCAGTATCGGAGGACGGTTTAAAGTATATGACGGTCTAAAGTATATGCTTAACGGCTTAAAGTATATGCTTAACGGAAATCTGTACTGATTGAAGAAATTTTGAGCGAAACCTATATAAATAATATCTAATCAATCTTATTTGAGTTTTATCTTTTTGAGTAAAAATATTCATCATTTCTAGAGGTTTTTTTTTTTGCTCGAAAATAAAACTCATGTTTGAATTTTATTTATACTTCAAGAATAAAAATTAAATTTTTAGTTTTAATTTTTTTTCACAGTTCGAAAAACTCAAAAAGCCTTTTTGCATGCCAACCTATGTACATATACATATGTATGTGACTATAAATATGTTTTAATTTATATATATATAAATATTTATGACCAATTACTTGCCAAAATGGCGCAACAGTTTTTTGAGTTTTTCGATCCGTGAAAAAAAATTAAAACTAAAAATTTAATTTTTATTTTTGAAGGATAAAATATCGCTTAAGAAATAAGTTTCATTTTCGTTAAAAAAATAAAACTCAAAAAATAAACATTATCCTTAATCAAAAAATATAAAATTTGAAGATACCTGTTATTGTTAATTTTTATATAAAAAATCTGAAAATAATGTCAAATAGCGAGTTTTATAATAAAACTCAATAAAAAATTAAATCCCCTGGTAAACACTGAAAACTCTTGCAAAGGCAACAAATTATGTAGTTTTAACTCTATTCCTATATCGCTTGATATACCCACTAAAGCTATATACAAATCAGAATCACCCTATCTTATATATATATATATTTTTATTTCCAAGTATATCCAAGTGCTTGGTGACACATCAAGCACACTTCAACAATCCACGTTAAATACTCTTCGCGAGTGTCTCTGTGCATTTGCTTGTATTAATTGAAATTGAAAAAGCATATGCGTGAAGATTTCCTTTTTTTGCAATTTTTTATTTAAATAAACTCAACCGGAAGCGTTAAAAATGCACCTTGAAAATGCAAGCAACATGCTACGTACAGCATGTGGCAAGCTGAAGAAGCACTTAAAGGAAGCACTTGTAACTTTGTGCAACGAAAAGAAGGAATATATGCAGAATGTACAAGGTGGCGCAAAAGTTATCCTCCTATCAGAAAATGCTATAGATTTTGCGATTGGCCCCTAAAGTCAGTTCTGTTTTGACATTTGTGTAGTAAACACATGCGAAATACACGTTACGCTACACTTCTCCAGAACGCGGAATATTTCTGACTATTTATTTGACCAATAATCGGTCGGGGCCAAACGGTTACTGTGAATGGTGAGCGCTACAGAGCAATGATCAACGAGTTCTTTTTGCCGCAACTTGATGAATTGGGATTGGAAAATATGTGGTTCCAACAAGACGGTGCAACAGCACACACTGCACGTGCCACAACCGATATGCTGAACATCGGAAGCTTACTTTTGCGCCACCTTGTAGTTGCCTTCAAAGGAATTTGCTCACAGGTGAAACAGTAAAATAAATATTCTGAAAAATAAGTGAAATAAAAACATGAGGAAACAAGACAACGTAAAATAAAAATAGCAAAGAGAAAGAACTTATAAAGCAGACACAATAAAATTAAAAAACGTAACGTAAATTTAGATGGAACTTAGTCTTATATACCCTGTACTGGGGTTGTAGCAGATTTTTATTTGAAATGGCAATGACTTGCCCATTACTATTATTTGTGTTTTAGAAGAGTGAACCGCACTTGTTTATCAGTCCTCTCCTACTTCATCTTAAAAATGTATAACAGCATTTGGCTCTAAGGTGCAGCTGGCACTTGGGTTGTAGAAGCTCCACAACCCCTCCTTAGTCTTTAATTGAAAAAGACAAGCCGCAAGATTGAATATAAAGAAAAGAAGAAAAAGAAGAAAACAGAGGACGAATTCCAGAATTAGAATAAAAAGTTCAACAAAATCAGAAAGAGGTATAGTAAAGAGAAAATTAAAAGTGGAAGGAAAGGGGAAAAAAATAGATTTAGAGGTATTATTAGAAGGAAAGGGGAAGAAGAAAGATAAGGAGAATTAGAAGGAAAAAAGAAGAAATATTAAAATAAAAACGAAGAAAAAGGAAAGAAGTAGAAGTATTATTAGAAAAAATGGAGATAGACCAGGTGAAGGAAAAAGAAAATGAGAAGGAGGAGGTAAATGAGAAGGTAAAGGAGAAGGAAAAAGAGAGTGACATAGAAAATGAGAAGGAAAAGTAGCAATTTTAAAATAAAAACGAAGAAAGAAAAAATTTATAGGGAGAAGTATTACTAGATGAGAAGGGGAAAGACGAAAGATAATGGGAAGGAAATCTAGAAGGAGAATACTAAGAAACGCCAGAGGAAAAAAGAATATTAAAAAAAACCAAAAAGAGAAATATAAAAATAGAAGTATTATCAGATGGGAAAGGAGAAGGAAACGAAAATAGAATGGGTGAAGGGAAAAGAAAGTGAGGAAAAGAAGAACAGGAAAAGGTGAAGTGGAAGGAACATTAGAAGGAAAAGAAGGCATATTTAAATGAAACCGAAGAAGAAGGAGAGGGAAAAGTGTTATGAGAAACAAAAGGAGAAGTATGAGAAGAAGCAAACGGAGATTGAACTAGTGAGAAACTTAAAAATAAAAGCAGAAGGAGAAGCAAAAAAGGAATATTAATATGAAAAAGGAGAAGTGGATAAAAAACTAGAGGGAGAAATATTATTAGAGTTGGAAAAGGAGAAGCAAAAAAAAAAAAGTAATTATATAAAAACTAAGACTAAGGAAAAATATAGAAGTGATACTAGAAGAAAATCGAGGAGGAAGGGAAAGGCAGAAGTAAACGAGAAGAATAGGTAAGGTATAAGCACAGCAAGAAAGAAGGAAAAGGTAGAGAGAAAGAAAAAGCAAGGGAAGAAAAAAGAGGTAAGGGAGAAGAAAGGAAGGAAAGAAAAAGAAAGTAGACAACTTTTCTTTTTAAGGAAATATTTTTTCATTCGAAATTATGCAGAATATTGAAAGAAACACCATTAAAAAATATCGTAAAATTTTTATAACTTTTTTGCCGAAGGTTTGTGTGCATTTTTGTCCATTTAAAAAAACTTAGCTTTGCGTTATATGGGAATGAGTGTACTACAGTTAAGATTAAAAAAAATTCCTTAAATGTAGCTGTTATCTTGATCGCCTACAAAACTGCGTAATAAATTTAAATTTTCTCAAGGAAGTGTTACAAGTTTTTGAATAATTAAATATTTAAAAAAAAAAAACTTAGATATTCTATTGGAGGAAGTAGGGCTATGCTTTCTTATCCAGGGTACAATTAAGATTTTTTTATACATATGAGCTTACATGTAATAACCCTTAAATGCCACGATATAAGTTCGTATAATAGGTGGGGTGGACAGCCTCACTTGAACAGATGCAATTATAGTTGCTGCAAAAAGATGCAACTCCCACTAGTACTGCTGACTTAGATCTTGGCATAAGAACTGCTGAAATGCAGTTGGTAATTTGCATTGACATCATTTGCAATTCGCCTTAAGTTTATAATTCCACTGAAGCTATTCGAAATGAAATGCGAAAATTAATAAAAGAAAAATGCGGAGTATAAACATGAGCTGCAAAAAGCGAAGCAATAAAGTAGTTCGGTGGCAACGCTTTCAGCTTTGCGCCACGCTACGCCACCCATACTATTTCCCCTCACAGATTACCATAGCATCAGAGTTATACTAGTAAGCAATGCATGCACTTTACTCCTTTCAATTTATAAGAATATACTTACTAGAGCATTATTTTTTCATTTCCTTTTACTTTGCACATTACAGGTTCACATCCGCCACGGATAGTCGAGCATCCGATAGATACGACAGTGCCACGTCATGAACCGGCGACACTTAATTGTAAAGCGGAGGGCTCACCAACGCCCACAATACAATGGTTTAAGGATGGTGTACCATTGAAAATACTGCCAGGATCCCACAGGATTACGCTGCCAGCAGGTGGATTGTTTTTTCTCAAGGTAAGACCAACAGTAAAAAAAAAACAAAAACAAAAAGACAACAAATTTAAATACGTAGCTCAAAGTAAATCGGCATTAAAATCTTTTTGCGTCTTTTTTCTAGCATTCTTAGCGCTAGCTGTCCCATGGTGCTTTTTTATATTCTCTTCTATTTAATTTAAATTTTTTCATTCTTTGCTCTTTTTTTCTTTTGTTTGTTGTTGCCTTTCTTTTCTTTTGTGTCATCTGTACGCTGAGCCGGATTTATGGGTTGCTACAATGGTAATGGCAATGGGTCGTGCACAGTGAGCTTTGTAAATGAGCTCGCGGCAGTGCAATTATACGTTGCCATAACAATGTCACGCATACATACGCCACTTTTATTTATACACATACACACAAATCCATGATTTTTTTCATTTCGTTCATTCCCTTGCAAATGCTGTATAAGCTTGGCATATAAGCTGGTGTTGACTATAAAGACAGCAGGTTATTTACACAAATTTTTTTCCGTTTGCCGATTGTGATCTTTCTCTTTCCTTAGATTCTTTTTCAAAGTTTATTATTTACAATTTAATTTTTTAGCTAAATAGATAAGCATTGAGTTGCAGTGTAACGCAATTCTTATTGTTGGTACTGCAATTGGGCAAGACTTGTGATTTTTCACGTGACCAACGATTTGAAGTTGAGGTTGAGACGTATTTAGGATACAACCAATTTGTGGTGTGCCGATTTGAATTTTCCCTGCAAATTGGTGGGACCTACAGTTTTTGCCGACTCCGAACGGCATCTACAAAGGAGACGAATTTTTTGCTGAGAAGCCTGTCATGGCAGAAATACACTCGGAGAGTTTGCCAAACCACTGCCGAGGGGCGACCCCGTTTTTGAAAAACTTTTTTCAAATCTCTTTTGATTTTACCTGTACCAGGGCTCGAACCATGGACCTTCGGTGTGGTAGGCCGGCAACACTACCTTCACACCACGGCGGCCACATATACCTGTTACAATTTTATTATATGTTGATATCAGGTGGCAACCCGGTCAACAAGTTTTGTTGTTGTTGCGCTTGATGATCGATGAGGTGAAACTTATTTAAATTTTTTGAAAAGCAGGTAGGTGTGAAACCTATAGATGTGGCAGAGCTTAAGCAGGAGAGCTAGAAATGAGATTACGTGTTCCGTTGAAGTCGTTTTTATAGCGAAATCGCAAAGAATAAGTATAGTAGTTTTCTCAGAATATTCTAAGTGTTAAACTTTCCCACAATTTTTTTTTTGTGGAAATACGACGCAAAATACAATTCTTTTTATCCACATTAGCATATAAAATCAAATGGATGGCAACCCTGTCAAAATATCCTACGTGGCAAAAGTTAAGTAGAAAAGCCCTAAAGGTGGTATGTCGCCTATATTTGAAGGAAAACATGATTCAAGTAATTTTCGAGATAATAGTCCAAATGAAAATAAGAAAAATATAATAGTATTAGGTGGCAACACTAAGCTTTAAGCATTCTTAGAAATAAATACATTTCGGTTAAAACTCGAATTGTATATTATAAAATTGGATAGAGTTCAGAAAGTCATGGGTGAAGAAATTTCGATATTGTAGCTCTACCTAGAAATATTTTGGTTGCCATACAATAGTGCATATACAAATGGAGTTAGCTTCATTATGATTATATATACTACTACAGATAGTGAAGGACGAGAACTTAAATTTGTCTCCCTGGCAACGCACAACGTAATCGGCTTTTCAACTCTGAGCTACACTTCTGCAATATAGCCGACAACCTTGACAGATACACGTACAAGCTGTAAGTCTACAAGAACGCCCTACTCAGGGTTAATAAGAGATATCCACACAAAGTCGGTGCATTTTTTTGCCCAGAAATGCCATTAAAAAAGAAATGAAAGAAAGTGAATAACTAAAAAAAAAATTTTTTTTAAAAACCCCAAATAATTTCTGAAGGTTACTCAACCGGGTTTGAACTTGTGAAAAACTAATTGCTGTTAAACTCGTTTTTATTTCACACTTTGCATCGAATTTTGAAAGAGAACCATAAAAAAATCCTCCAATAGACATATTTTCGATCTGGCGTATTCTCTGACATAATGTATCGTTCCATACTGACATAGGTCTTATGTTTGGGCTGCCTTAATTTTCTGAGAAATATTTATTAGTAAAGCACTTACATTTCGCAGCAGTTATTTTTCATTTCAACACTTTTTTGCCTGTGAGAAATTATTTTTGATAAAAACCTTAAATTATTTGCGTTCTAATTCATTAAGCATTCACTTTATTTCAGCGTTGATAATTACTTCCTGACTCGCATTTGCGAATAATTTTTTCACTTTCCATCCACTAACAAAGGCTTTGCACTTATTCTCTATTTATATGTGCAAGCTCATGCTGTCTATTTGTTAGTTATTTAATCCGTTTTTGCTATTATTCAAATATACATTTTCCTGCGTTGCCAGCACCTTTTTCTGATTTATTTTGATCTTTTTACATTTTTCCTGTTTTGTTTTTGTTTCTTCTACTTAAATACTCATTTTTCAACGTTTTAGCTGATTAATTATTTTTTTATTTTACTGCTTTTTGAATTCATTTACTTTTATTTGTTTTAAAAATAATTTTTTAGACAGCGTCGAGTACGTTGTTGGTTTCTGTGCTTGTAGTATGCTGCAGTTGGCGTAGCTCGCACCAAGACAACGTGGAATGCAGAGTGATGTAGTGAGTTAGAGTTACGGAGAAAGAAGTAAAGTTGAAAACAAACCCACTCAACTTCATTAACGATAGGTAAATAGAGTTTACAAATCCGAAGGAAATACTTAATTCAAGTTTAAGAACCATCCGTAACCTTTTTTTTTATTGGCATTGCGTTAGACTATGGTAGAAATTGACGTTGATTTTGCCACTGTTTGCCACTTTTTGCCATTCTCTTTTTATACGCCTCTAGCTGACATATCTCTTTCTCGCACATGTCAACAAGGTTTGTTGTGTTTGAAGATCAGTCATTTTAGTAGCATCGACCACTAATTCAAATGATTGATGACTGCACAGAAGTAAACGAGTGCACTTTCTGCTATCAGATGCTGATATATCCCAATATGGGACCTCAGTTAGAGCACATGACTCTCGGACTTAAGTCCTGCGGGTTAGGGGTTTACAATAATGTCTACTTCGGGTATATGTCGTAAGAGACGGCTTAAATGCACAAAGGTAATGACGTGCAATTTCATGGTTCCTTACGGAAGGAGTGGGTTAAATAACCTAGAGGGTTCCACTGGTCATACCAAATCACTTCCGCGATAATCGGGCATGTACCACAAAGGCGTACCGGAGCGTAGCTGTTTCATACCCGACAAAGGACCATCACTTTCGACAACACTACCAAAAACCTTCGAGTAGTGTTTTTGTAGTTAAAAACAACAAGAACAAAGCTCTCGGACCATTCGAATTTTTTACGCTTTAGCGTGGCAGGTTTATATGTATTTTGGTTTTTTAAATTCATGATATGTTGGAGACCGAGCTTCTCCGCTTCTATTAACAAATACAACTTTTTTCTTCTTAAGTTGAAGTCAAAAGTATGATTTATGTGCCATTTTTTGTAAGCACAGCTGACTGATATATTCGATAACTATGATTTAAGCGGTCAAACCCTCCTTCATATATGGGGATTAAGAACCTGCTACCTTTCGATCTGAATTTCAACAGCACTTCAGTGTTTCTTTATTATTTTGAGTTTTTTACATTATTTATAACTTGCTCCTCTATCGAATTTATAGTAGAATAGTAATGTGGGCAGTGGGGTAACCAGGGGGGTGGGGGGATAGACCCCCCTTTCGTCAATTAACTACAATTTTGTTTACTTTCGATTGAAAAACACAATACCATTTTATGCTTTTGATTTATAATTTTCTTATTTCACTAATGACAAAGGGTAGTTTTATGAATATATGAAATTATCGGTTAGGGGATTATTCGTTTGAATATTAAGCCTATGTACATATAGGCTTCTTTTCAGAACTTCTACATAATTCAAAAGGCTTTCAAGACGATAAACCCGATTTTGAGGTATGCATACACATTGGTTATGGTAGTAATAAAATAACAGATAGAAATAATACCGTAATTTTCGTGGTCTGTTATTGCTGAGTTAAAACCCCATTCTCTTATTTCTCACGTCTTTTCTTTGCGATTTCTGTATTTTTCTCAATACAAGGTTATGAAAGCAATTTCTTTTATATGAAAGAAAACACTTTAGCTCTTCGGAAACAAAATTGCAAAAAATCAGAAAAATGTGTCACGACTTTAAGATTGATACATTGTTACATTAAAATTTAATGAACTACAAAACTGCATACTCCAAAAAATTCTAAAAATTGTGTAAAAAAAATTTTTTAATTAAATACAATTTCTTTGAATTTTCGCGAATTTTGCGTGCTTTTGAAAACAAAATGTCGTGTGTGTCTCAAGTTTCAGGTTTAGGAAAAAAAAGTTTCATCCCCCACCTTCAGCAAAGCCTGGCTACGCCACTGGCTGTGGGTCTTGGGATTTACGGCTAAAACAGGAGGTTGCGATGATGCATATTTGCAATTCATGGTCCGCTTACTTTTGTAGCATAGGGGTAAAAATAAGTGAAATGGGCCACTTTTCTTTCCAAGTTCGACTTTCTTTCTGCAACTTGTTTGTATAGTTCACAACAAACAAATAAGAAAAATACCCTTGGGCCAGTTTTGTGAAATTGGAATATTTAATATTTTTAAAGGTAAACATTTGTGAAGCGAGCCGCATACAGTTTTTTTAAAGGCCATGTATTTTAATGAAATTGGGTGTTATTAAATAAAAATAAATATTTCAAAGTTTTCGAATTATTTTTAAAATAATAGAGCTAAAAACATATTTGCGTCGTTTCAAAATTTATCTTTGATTTCACGCGATTGACAAGTCCTATTTGCTCATTTTTGATATACATACATATAGAAGATGGTATCTTCTACCGAACTGCATTTCTTTTTTGGCATATTTATCTCTTTGCAAAAATTATTCGAAAATTTTAAATATTTTTGACTTCTGCATCGCGGCCCGATCGCGTTTTTGGATGATATCAATTACATTACAAACTATCAGCAGAAAAAAATTGGAGCACTACAATCGGGTGGCAGGTATTTAAATTTTTTGTAGGCCTGGATTTAACTTTGTAAAAAATCTTTTTTCGGCTCATATTGTATACTTTGAATGCTGAGTTATAGCATTAATATAACTTCGAATGATTTTTGATCACGTTTTGTAATGAAATAAAAAGCCTAACAAGAGTTGTCATTGTTACATTATTTATTTTTCTTTTTTTTCTTTATAATACTGCAACATACAGAAACCCCCGACTTGATTAATACCACCCAATTTCAATAAAATTCATGACCTTTGACAAAATTGTAGATGGCTTACTTCTTAAATTTTCACCCACGGGTAAGTTAGATTATATTATAGAATCAAGCCAATTGGGGTCTTTTCTATGCCAAATCTAACCAAGTTGTGCCTAACTCACCCATGACTTATCACCTTGCCCACAGCGGTGATGATGGCTTGGTACTACTTGAAATTTTTATTCCACTTTAATCTGAATATGCTTAAATTAAGCCACTCCTCATCATGACAACATTTGTATATATTCTTGATAAATATATATTTTTCTTCATACCCTAACAAATAACATATTACAAATCAAAATTATAATACACTTTCGTTAGTTACAAAAACCATTCATCATTTGCGACTACCTTAACCACCCCAGCTCACACCTCACTTTTGTCCCGTTTTCATTATCACTTAGGCTTACTCTCACCCTCATTCATATTGTAAGCTTTCTTACTTATTTGGTTCCCTGTCTACTTTTCGTCTGCAGCCTTTGAAACGTTCATCGTTGTTTGTAAAATTTTTAGTTGACTGTCTGTCTGATTGTTGACTACTATGCGCTGAGTGCAAGTGCACTCATTTTGTTAACTTTCACAACTCTCTGTCTGCATATTTGTTTAGGCGCATCTGTCTGTATGTGCGTGAATATGCGAGTGTTTACCTTTGTTAGTGCACTTCATATATATGCAATGTTTATTTACTTTTTGAAGTGTATTTGCTTAAAACAGACGAAAACTCCCATTGGCAAAGAGCAAACAAGCGCATACGTTTGCAATTTCCACTTGAGCTGCAGTCATTTGCAATCTACAAAGCAACACTTGTATAACTTCATACTCTTCCCAATTTTCCTTCAATTGCTTTAAGCTCACAGTTACTTCATTTTCTTCCAGTTAATCATCGCTATATTTAGCTGAATATGCACTTTCTTCACGCTCAGACTTGATAATTTTATACTTCTTCAATTATATTACTTGCTCTTCTTTAATTTTTGATAATTCATATTCTATTGTTTGTTGGCATCCGGGACAGACAAAATCAGAAATGGAAAGGCTTCCAAAACAATTTTCAAACTAATAAGCATCTAAGTAGAATTCTGAAAAAAAAAAAAAATAAAAGCTGCGATATGAAAATTTGAATATTTTGAGCCCTTTGATTGGTTGCTATGCTCCCCAGGTGTTCAGCAACCAGGACCCAAGTGACGCTTTGGTACGATTTTATTTTCTGTTTTTGTGGAACCATTTGTTTCTAAACTGTCATCAGCTATTTCATTCAATAAATATGACACGAGCGTAAATTTTGCTAATGTTCTTTAAAGAGCGTTTTGCATTGTCATTAACTGCTTTAAGCATTTGTCTGATTTCTATCTATTTAAGAGATTTTCTATATTCCCTTCTATACAGTAAGCTGGTAAAATCTATTTCCTGATCATGCATAATTCATACGACTGTGGAGTGTCACTTTCAAACCTCTAATAACTGAAATCTCTTGAGTGAATTTTATGTGACTGGTGTGTGTTGTTGTCTAAATACCATTCAGAGATACATTTACCTTTGGAATGTTCTCAGTCGCCCCGTTTCCTCATCGGGCCAGAAGGCAGGCACGTTTTTAAAAGCATTACGCATATTTTCCCTAGAACTCCAGCTACTCTTTGAAAGCTTTATACTGGTTATCTATCTCGTTGCTCAGGAGTTCAGTTATACAGCAAACGAAGCGAGTATTCCAGCTTTTTGTGCAGCTTCCATAACCTTATAGTATTTCATCTCTAAGTTGCATTATTAAACATCGAAACTATTTCAGGATAAGCAGATCTAGAGATACGAGGTGTGTTCAAAAAGTATCGCGAATTTTGTGTTTTTTCAAAAATTATTTATTTATTCATGAATATCTATTTTGTCCCCTTCAAAGTAATCCCCATGAGATATTATACACTTGTGCCAACGGTTTTTCCAACCTTCGAAGCACTTCAAAAAATCATTTTTTTGTATCTTGTTCAGCTCCTTCTTCGATGCCGTCTTTATCTCGTCAAGAGAAGCGTAACGTCGTCCTTTCATGAGCCTCTTCAGTTTAGGGAACAAGAAAAAGTCACAGGGGGCCAGATCTGGGAAATACGGTGGCTGCGGCATCATTAGTGTGTTGTTTTTGGCCAAAAAGTCGCGCACAAGCAACGATGCGTGAGCACACAAATCCCGGCGTTTCTGGCGGATTGCTTCGCGCAAATTGCGCATAACTTGCAGGTAATATTCCTTATTGACCGTTCTTCCCTGTGGCAAGAACTCATGATGCACCACGCCCCTGCAATCGAAGAAAACTGTCAGCAAAACTTTCACATTCGACCGAACTTGGCGCGCTTTTTTCGGTCTTGGTTCGTGCGGCAGCTTCCATTGAGAAAAAAATAGGTAAAAATCGAAGACGATCCAAAACACGTGCAAGCAAAGCAGCTGTCAACAATTAACTGAACATTCAAAATGGCCGAGCTTGTCGGCATAAGTGAGAGACATGAGTACCAACATAACGCTACAAAAAATTCGAAATTCGAATATACGTAACCAGCGAAAATTCAAAATTCGCGATACTTTTTGAACACACCTCGTATGTTAAGAAGAGCTTTATAGTTAAAAAATGTTGGTAAATCAAGTATTAATGTTTAAGTTCTTGAAAAACTAGTATACTTTAACAGATTGAGATAACTTAGATTGCAAAAGAGTGTGGTTTCCTCGCATGATCTTCGAGACTTTTGTCAAATGAAGAAAATTCAGTAGTTAATCTAGGGAGCATATTAACGCAATATCCGAAAATGGGCACACTCATGTTCCAGCCAAGGAAGCAATGGTATGATATGCTACATTCCCTGTTCCGCTATCTCCTACAATTTCAGTGTAAACTTTCGTATTGATACATACCAAATTTCAATAGTTCACAGTAAGATATTTAAAAGGTATGCGATGTGAGGTTTTTTTCTATACCTTCCACATTTCGTCAAAAGCTAAGTATTCCTAATATGAGCAGATGAACTTCAAACTAGCCAATAAACAAAAGTATAACAAAAAAAATTTTGATTTTTCTAATAGAGTTGATGCCTCCTAATTAACGTTAAAAAGTTTAGAAATATGAAATATAATAATATGCGTTTTTCGTTTTTCGCCATACAATTTTTCCAGTTTGTCATACTTTTTCAGTAAATTAAATTTGAGGTTTATCCAGAGTTATTTCTACTTGCAGCGCCTTCTTGCGATACACGTATGTGTGATGTGTGTATTTCCTTCAAGTATCCGTGCACGGATTTGAGACTAAATATCAAACTTTTTAGACTTCATGCATGTCCAAGCAAAACTGATTTTATGACCTAAAAATTAGCAAAGCAAACTAAATCAAAATAAGCGCTGTATTTGAGAAAATGGCTGTGAAGGAATATGTTTTTTTTTAATTTCAAACCAAACATGTCTTATCAATTAAAAAAAAGTTTGTCTGCTGGCAGAATTCGAGCCCACCTACTGCGCATATTAAAGTACAGTGTTCTACCCACTGCGCTAAGACCAACTTTGAGAAAAATTCAAGGACTCAAAAAGCTCTCAAAAGAAAAAAAAAACCCGATATTGGTTCTGCTCATACCGGCAGAACTTCTAAATTTTTGGCCTTAGTATAAAAAGCGCATAGACTTCTTATATATTAAGTAAGGTGTTGAAAATTTATAATTCAGTTAGGTTTCAAAAGTAAACAGCCAGAAATAAAAATTCTACTAAACAGTTTAACTGTTTGGAATTTACTACAAAAAAGTTTAAAACATTGCTAAAGCCAATAAATCGTTTAAAACTTAAGCCTAAATATTTAACAGTTTATTGAGAATATATTGATATATTATGTATATATATTAACCTTAAATATTACCAAAAATATTTATATTGTATTTAAAACTCTTTACACACCAACTCTGCGATATACCATGGCGTATGAGCAACATTTTTCCAGCCATACAACTTGCTGCTCCATTGTAGCCACTAACTGCAGCAATCACTTTTACTGCGAGTGTATGCATAATATATCCCACAAACATATTAATGTGAGTAGCCAGTAGGACGCCGAAACTGTCAATCAATTATACTTTCAACCCTACTTTTCATGTGCGGGGCATAACAAGTTCCATGACTATTCCCCATGACTACGAGTAAAACACGGCGATGGCCGCCTTCGCATGAATGACTTTCGCTAGAAAAAGTAGCAATGAAGGAAACTCGTTCGTAAACGATCGCAGGTACGTGCTAACATAGCCTCTTTTTTCATCTGGTCGTTATGGCAGAAAGGTTAGGTAGAAAGAAGGCGTTTATGAACTAGCTCTCTAAAAGACTGCTTCATTGCTGAAAAAAGCATGATAACTCATTTGCTAACTAGCAGTTTCACGTCATTGCTGACTATTCTTTGGTTTCAAAACATAATATTTGTATTTGTTTATATAGATTTATTTAACTTAAAATTTTTTATTCTCCACTTAAAGAAGATGTATAAACAAACTTAAGTATAATACATAGTTTAACTAATACAGTGTAATTCTAAAAGGTTTCAAACTAATATTTTTGCATTTATAACTAACATAAGTTCTTAAGTCATGCCGACATCAAATTTTTTTAAACATAAAATGAAATTAATTAAACATTTGGTTTCATATTTTTTTAGAATTATAGTTTCTCGGTGGGAATAAGACAATCAAAGATATTTTTACAGAAAACAGAAATAAACTGAAACAATTTTTTTGCCCTAGAACCAACCAACAAAAATGCCTACGGTTTTTGTAGCGGTACATTTTACTATCATAACGTTTGCCTTCATTTCTCGCACTTACCATTAAGATGCTGCGAGCTTCTAACAACTTTCCTTTGTTATCTGATAACTTCGACTCCACCTACTTTAAACTTGCTGTACTATGTTTGAATTTCGTACTCAAAGTTTGATTGACGAGGCAACATAAGAATAACATTCGTAGGACGTAACATAAATTCCTAGTGGGTATATTACTGTGTCAACGCTGTATATATCATATACGTGTACATTAGAGTGGGCTTCATTTTGCAGGCTTTCCTCACTAAAAAATACTTCTTATATCAATGTTCCGAAAACCAGATAATGGTTCCAAAGTCATGAAATCTTCATTATTATTTACCCTTATAGCATCAACTGTATTAAAATGACTCAGGCAATGCCGGCTTACTTACCGCAATTAACTTAAAGGAAATCTAAAATCCCTAAAACCACATTCCTTTGCCTCGCAGGCTTCTAAAATAATAACTGGAGTGTCTGAGCAAAGCTACTCACAGAATAATTTTATAGCTTTTTAGGCACAATCTAAATCAAAAGAAAAATAGTAGTATATATTTTGATATGAGAGTTGGTAGTTTTCAATTTGGAAGTATTCTCAAAATCACACAAAAAAAAAAAAATGGTGCACCCCAGTGCACATATGTATATCAAGTAACTTACACATGCAATGGTATCTCTCATATATATGTACATATGTATGTGCAAAAACTAAAAAACGAACAAAAGCTGAAAGTTTAACCAAAAAAGCTGCTAAGTCACTTCCAAGTGCATTTATTTTTCGCCATAGTGGCATTAAAGTTATAAAGAACTGTTTATGTGCCTCTTATTTATATACTCGTACACACTACTTTTTAAGTTCAACCATAAGTTATAGTCATATATACATATTTTTGTGATAAAAGCATGAAAAACTCTTTAGTTCAGTCGAAGAAAAATAGTCAAAGAAATTTGTGTTAGTTGGAGAAAATTGCACACATAACTCTTTGCCAGCGCAGCAATGGGGAAACTGAAAGCTACAGCGTGCAACTAAACAACCATAAAGGGAAAATGGGTATTGGTACATACATACGTAGTAGGAAAAGAAAATTCATCGCTGCCGTCACGCGATCTGGCACTCTACTACAGAGAGAAATAAATTGAATATATAAAATAAATATATGTATTTAGGCAGTCTGGCGTCTTCAAATATGCTACGCTCACGAGAAGCTAAAGCTAGAATTCTACACCACACTGGTTAAGTGCAGTGGAATAAGTCACAAAAGAGATAGTATTCATAATATTCAAAGATTCATAATACGGCTAAGTAGCTTGCTATGGAGCTCTGGCTTTATGGTTAAGGTGGTGTAAAGCTATTATATTGATAGCGTTAACTTAAAGTCTAATAGGAACTATTTCACATAGAAGCCCACAGCTAGGCAACTTAGTACGCCGTAGACAGTATTGCGTAGCATCATCAAGACAAACACGTGCGCAATTTCATGTGTGTTATTAGAAGAATAACAAACTGCTTGACTAGCTTAATGCCATAAAAAGTATTGGGCCGAATTCTTGTGGTACCCTGTCTATGTCATGAATAACACGTTTTTGTATCCAAGCAAATCCTGAATAATGTATGATCGGCCATCGCTTATTTTCGATATGAATATATATGCGCAAGCTACAAAAAAGTTAGATTATTTTACTACTGAACTATAAATGTATGGTTTAAACAATTGCATATATATCGATAAACCTTCTTAAGGAGGGTGAACGTATCGAGCTATAACCACCAAAATGACTTAAGCGACACAATTTTCGATATTCTATTTCTTATAGGAGTCAACAGGCCGTCAGTATATGCATCACTTGCACAAATTCAAAAGCTCTATGGTCTTAGCCGGCAAATTGTATAAATTATATATTTTAACCCCCGCCCCCCCCCCCCCCCTCATTCATAAAAAATATAAGAGCTTTATAAAGCTCTTATAATTCAAAATTTGTATGGGAATGCCATTTTAAAATGCTTTATAAACAAATTTTATTTTTTATGAATATGGGGGTTTTTTAATAAAAACTGATATAGTGTGAAAGATTTATTTTGTCGCTTAAGACCATATAAATAAAATAAAATAAAATAAAATAAAACAAAATAAAATAAAATAAAATAAAATAAGGTAAAATAAAATAAAGTAAAATAAAATGAAATAAAATAAAATAAAATAAAATTAAACAAAATAAAACAAAACAAAACAAAATAAAATAAAACAAAATAAAATAAAAAAAATAAGATAAAATAAAGGAAAGTAAAGGAGAGAAAAGGTAAAGAAAGAAACGAAAATGGGAAAGAAGATAGAAGAGAAAATATATTTAAGCGGGAAATGAGAAAAGAGCGCTGAGGGAAAGAAAAACAATATAATTAAAATAAATATCTTTTCAAATCAAAGTTATCGTCACCGTAGGTGTTTTTTGACAATTTTTTTATTTAACTCTAACTTAAAAAGATAACTTGCAATAATGTAACTGGGCCTTAAGAATAAAAATAGCTACCTCGAGATCCCGAAATTTTATTGCACATCGTTATGCTGTGTCTTGTTTGTGAATATTTTTCAGGTTATAAAAAAGTAGCGCTATATACCTCCGAAGAGATTAAATCGGAGTTCCTCCACAAATTTTTCTTTTTCTAACTTTTGCTACAAATTGGCGAGACAAACATATTCTCTAACGATTCCGACGTACATATATCTGAAAAGGAAGATTAATTTTTGCTGAGAAGCTTTTTTTTTGGCAGAAATACAATTGGAAGGTTGCCAGCCACTGCCGAGAGGCGAGCCTGTTTTGAAAAAACTTTTTCCAAACATTTGATGTTAACTGTCGTCTCACTTGGACCTGAGACCTTTTGTGTGCTAGGCCAGCAACACTACCACCAAACAACAGCGGCCGCATTTTGTATGTTATTTTTTAATAAATTAAGGTGAGATTATTTGACTCAAGTTGTATCCCTTTCCAACCTATAGGAAATCTAGAAAAAAAATTTGTTTGCATTTTTCGACCTTACTGGGATCACTTTGACCGGTGTATAAAATAGCCAACAGTTTTTTTATCCAATCCGTGACAGAGTTAGATGTGGCAAGGTGCATTAATAAAATTAAATCAAATGCAATCGGGGAGGATAACATACCGATAAAGTTTGTGAAAATAATTGCACCGTAAATTTTGCCTACTTTAACACATGTACTCAATCACAGCATCACAACTTCATGCTTTCCTGATACGTGGAAAATTGCGACGGTGCGCCCTGTCGCTAAAACCAAGTCCCCGCAATGTCCTTCGGATTTTCGACCTATTAGCATATTGCCTGCACTTTCGAAAGTTTTCGAAATCTTGCTGTCTGAACAAATTCATGCCCACCTTAATAAGTTCACCCTGCCATCCCCTTATCAATCAGGTTTCAGAGAAAAGCATAGCTGCTCCACGGCTGTATTAAAGATTTTAGACGACATAAGGGGACCGTTTGACCAAAATCAATTGACCTTTCTATGCCTCCTAGACTTCTCAAAAGCTTTTGATTCCGTGAATCATGACCTGCTTGCCATGAAGCTTAAAAATTATTTTGGGTTTCGTGACTCTGCAGCGCGACTCATGCGAAGCTATTTGACGGGTAGATCTCAGCGTGTCAAAGTTGGCTCCGAATCTTCTGGTCTGAAATCACTTCTGGCCGGGGTACCACAAGGTTCCATCTTGGGTCCACTATTATTCAGCATGTTTATTAATGACATTTTTGACGTGTGCCAACATGCACATATGCATGCATATGCTGATGATGTCCAGCTATATCTATCAGGAAATCATGAGGAGATAAATAGGACATGCACAAAGTTAAACAATGACTTGACATCTATTTCTGCATGGGCGAGGAGAAATAAATTATGTCTTAATAGTGATAAGTCTTTTGTATTACCTATAGCTAAAAAACGAATAAATCTCTCAAATATTCCGGGTTTATACATTACTGATAAGTGCCTGAAGCTAGTACCAAAAGTAAATAACCTTGGTTTCATTATTAATACGACTTTATCTTGCGATGATCACGTAAACTCGGTGGTTAGTAAAGTGTACTACATCCTCAGAAACTTACGTATGTCAGCAACTTATACTCTCATCAATGTTAGGAGGAAGCTTGCTATACAGTTAATCATGCCAATCATATGTTACTCTGAACTAGTCTACAGTAAACTGAGTTCCCAGTCAGCTCATAAAATTGATGTGGTATTTAACCATGTTACACGTTATGTTTTCGGTTTAGCTAAGTTTGACCATATATCTCGCTGGAAATCAAGTGTATTAGGCTGTAAAATTTTTGATTACTTGAAAGCCAGGAATTGCATTTTCCTATGTAAACTCATCATGTATAAGGAGCCCAGTTATTTGTATGACAAGCTAGTTTTTCCCAAGTCTCTTCGGATTAGCGATATGATTGTACCAAGATATAATTACTTAACCTCCGGGCGTCTATTCTTTGTAAATGCCATTCGTACTTGGAACTCTATTCCAGTATCCATTAGAAGTAGTTTGAATAAAAGCAACTTTAAAAAACGTTCTATGTACTCATTTTAGTTAAGCTTGTTAAAAACCTGTGATTTTGCCTATCTACCACCCAAGAGCTACATATATTATTTCTATTTTTATGTTATATTATTTTTAAGCTTAAGTTTGTAATTTCTGTTATATCAGTTAATCTTCCATAATCATAACTCTACCATTGCCGGGTGGGGCTGCTGATCCTACTAACCTTATGGAAATCAATGTAATCGATTGCTGGTGCCATACCACAACGCCATATCGAATGCATTGATATCTGTAAGGTTGTTGGATCGGCTGTCTTACTTGGTTGTGTTACGGTTTGCGTTATGGAAGATTGATTTAACTTTAAGTCTTGCTTTAATGATGGTTAATTTTTGTTAATCCTTATTCTTATATTTGATTTCCTTCGTTATATACATATACATATATGTTTTTGTTATTTTTCTTTTTATTACGATTATTATTATTGTTTTTCTTTTTTCAAATGTACCTTATTTAATTGTAACTTTTGTTGTACTATAAAACATCATAGATCTTATTGTACTAATGCCTTGCCAATAAATGATGATGATGATGATTTTCAGTTTATACTTTATTTCCATCTTGTACCTTGTACAAGTGTGTATGTCAGTTTAAATTGCGCTACTTCAAATATTTCAGAAAATATTAAGATTTAAACTTACGCTCACAATTGTGCATATACGGTCGGAAAGGGGGGATATAGGGGTAGGTAGGTGTTTTGCCGGAACTAATAGGCTTTATTCGGTACTGGTAACCCCAAGTTTCGATTGATACCCATATTGTACTTACACATTTTTGATGAACCTAGTCAAGATATATGTCGATATTATCGAAATAAGGGATACCTTAAATTTTAAGATAGATTTCTAGTAACGCAACGGCGAAGGTTCCATTCAATTCTATTACGCAGATTTTGCGTGTTGAGCGCCCAAACCTATAGAAAGACAAAAGAGTTGAAAAACACTTTTGGTTTGGCTTCTGTTAAATTAGCAATGATCCTCTTATTAAGTTTTCCTGAACATCTGCAATGTACAATTTTATTATAGGTAGATATAACTTCTTAACTTTTTCTTGATTATTTTCGGGATCATTTCGGGATTGTTTTCGTTGTTCCAAAAACCTTTGAAATGGCCATTAAAACAATACGAAAATAGTCCCGAAAAAGCATAGAAATGGTGCTGAAATGGTCATGAGTTTATAATCTTTCACTGGTAACTTCTTTGGTTTTTTATTTTTCGAATTATGATGAAAAATTTTGTTTTTATTTCAATAAATTTTTATACAAAGTGAAATAAATCTATTCCGGAATTCTCCGTTGGCTCTAACTACAGCGGAGTGCTTCGACGGCTATGAGCTCTTCCAAAAGTGCTTCATCACTAGCGAATTTTAGTTAGATTTTTATGAACTTTGCAAAAGATAAATTATCTAATTAAATTTGAAATGTTCCAAAGAAATAACAAACAGAAACAGAAGCAAAATAAAGTGGTTTGTTAATTGGGCTGCAGTCAATCGTAATTATCACCGCATTATTGTAGGAGACCATTAACTTTGTTAATATGTCCATAAATTGCTTTAATGGCTTAATAAACATATGACCATCTAATTGCCACTCACTTCATAAAAAACTGTCTATGTAGAAACAATAAAAAACAACAAAAGAATGTCGTTTCAGTTCCATCACTTGCTACAAGTCTACACCATAATGGTCACGCAGCGCGTCAGGAAATTGTGGCGAAGAGTAGGAAGGTTTTGGCGCATTAATCGCATTTTTGTTAGCCCCCTACTTCCTATACGCACAATTGATTCAACTTTTCAACAAAATTGCTTTTATAAATTTAATGTATTTTGGTATCTGAATTCATTGCCGTTGCTCTTGGCATTGAATCAGCGCATCATCTCTCCCGTTGTACTGTTGATGTTGTCATTGCTGAAAACATTTGTTTTGGTTTTAATTTAAAATAATCATAAATTTTGGACGCAAACAATTATCGGGGGAGTGATTGCATTTTGTGATTATGTTTGCATATTGTACAATATATTAAAGAAGAGGAGATAATGTGGTTTATTTTAAATTTGTATTGAGTTTGTTTGGGTATGAAACAGCAGAATTGGTGCTACTGAAAACTTTAAGCGATTCATACTTGCTACGTTTAGGACCATTTTCACAGTGCTGAGTGAACTTACGTTCCACAGTTAACTCTAGCTTTTCAATTTTCAAGTTAAGTTAACTAGAGTTTAACCGCTCAACAGTGGTGAGTTAACCTCAGGTTAGAATTCATAAGGTTGTCTATTGTATATTGGGCAGTAAATATTTATCAAAATAATGCTTTTTTTATACCAACAATTTTTGTTGATTGTTTAATAGCTAAAATTAAATTGTGAATCGATAGCTAACTGTGGAATGTAAGTTAACTTGGCACTGTGAAAATGGCCTTTAGGAGTTTAAGGTTACATTAACATTTAATTTGCATAAAATGTGAAATATATTGAGATCGAGTTGCTTGCACTATAGATACAGAGCTACCACCATGATATCATCAAAGTTGGTAAAATTTTTTTTTACTTAGCATGGGGTTAGAATTAGTACTTTTTACCAAAATAAATTTCAAAAAAAAAAATTTAATTAAAAGTCTATTTAACGATTTTTAAATAAATAATACAACACAATATAATTTCTTAAACTTAGCACTTTTTAATTAGAAAAGTATTAGGTTTTTTTTAGATACCTGTACGCTGTCGAATTATAGATATGTATACATATATCCGTCATGAAAATTTCATCAAATTTAAGCTTTGGCTTTTTGAGAAATCGGAATTTGAAATATGGGTTGTCATTAAATTTCATAGCTTCTAGGTTCCTAAAAAATTAAAAAGTGAAAAAAAAATAATATAAGACAATAGGATTAATAATTGCTTCAGATTGGTCATTTTCTAGCTTGACCGTGTTTTTTGTAACCTTCGATAAAAATTAGACAGGGTGCCGTATTGTTATAAAAGAGATGTTTCCAAAAAATGAAAAAAAAATTTTAAAAATCGGTACCGTTTGGAATCGGTTCCGCCTTTTGAAACTGTTTGGTGTCGTTCCTTTTTCCAATCAAAAAAAGGGTTACGCTTTAAAAAATGTAATTGGTTGTAATCGGTAACTGTGTCCGTACTTGGGTTTTAAAAAGTACAAACTCTGCTCATAATAAAGCTAGACCACTTTAGGTTGCCACAAGCGGCGATAACAAAGAGGTTTCAAAGTTCGGAAAAATTTAAAACATTTTTTCATATCGACAAATGGCTGAGCTTTAATAAACTTTATGTTTAATACTATTAAATTTATTAGAATTTGATTTTGAGACAAATTTTCCCAAAATACCCCATACTGCTCCGCTACATTGGCTACATCTTTAGGTCTAAGATTGATCGTAAGGAAGAAGAGAAGGAACCTAGTAAAGCGCTGACTTTGAGAGAAGCGTGAACGTATCTGGGAAACAAGAAATTGTGGTACAATGTGGCGCAAAAGTAAGCTTCCGATGCTCAGCATATCGGTTGTGGCACGTGCAGTGTGTGCTGTTGCACCGTCTTGTTGGAACCACATGTTTTCCAATCCCAATTTATCAAGTTGCGGCAAAAAGAACTCGTTGTTCATTGCTCTGTAGCGCTCACCATTCACAGTAACCGTTTGGCCCCGACCGATTATTGGTCAAATAAATAGTCAGCAATATTCCGCGTTCTGGAGCAGTGTAGCGTAACATTGTTTATTAACGGGTATTTCGCATGTGTTTACTAGACAAATGTCAAAACAGAACTGACTTTAGGGGCCAATCGCAAAATTTATAGCATTTTCTGATAGGAGGATTACTTTTGCGCCACCCTGTATAACGTATACATTTTAAATAGAACAATAACAGTGATCGTGTAGGGAAAGCTAACAATTTAAATAACTGAGTTATAAAATTAGGTGCCACATGTCGTATGAGTCACTTTTTTCTCGAGCAAAATAAAGCGCACCCCTAATTTTTCTCAACACCTTACATTAGCTAATTTTTTTTCGCAAGCACTTAGCGACTTATGAATAATATAACAAAATTAATTAATTGTTTTTTTCAAAATTTTAAATTTGCTTTGAAAATAAAATTTTAATTAGGAAGCACTTTAAATTTTTTCTGCTTGCTTATATTTCGGTTGTTTTCAAAAACTTAAACATAAAGAGGCCATTGTTAACGTTATATGGAAAATTTATTTAACAGGATGAAAACAGAGAAAGCTCATTGTTAATAAATGAAAGAGTGTGCACAAATTTAAAGTGAAACGGAAAAAAGAAAGCTTTACACGATCGCACTAAATGCAAATCAATTGTTTGTCTACGCATAACAGACATACACACAAATACTTTTGTCTGTATGTATAGTTGAATATTCCACACTCAATACGCTTTCCAGCATAACTTTTAATTTAGCTAAGTCACTTAAGTGCAAATATATAAATAGAATTTACTCTTAAGTATGACTAGCTTAAGCCTTTGAAATCGGCAGACAAAGCGGTGACGCAGTCACTAAAGAGTACGATTTGCTAGCGAAAGCAAAGCAAGAAAATTAAAGTGCGAATGGAGGAAGATGCTTAATAATTGAGAGAAGACGCGGAGTGTAGAAAAGAGATGCTTTGCACTGATTATAAACAGACGCGAAAAAAATAAAAAGGAAGGTTTACAAATTTATGAATTAAAGAAGTGTAGAGGAAGTAAAGCGAAAGTAACAGTAATGAATAATAAGTGCTTGTGAAATTACAAAAGAAGGATATGATTAAAGAGAAAAGTAGCATGAGGCAAAATCAGCTACAGATGAGTATTTAAGCTGAGTTATATAATAAATCCTTTGTAATGAGCTCCTTTCAATGGCAAAGAGAATGCGTAGTATACAAGTATATAATGTGTATATATAACTCAGTTCTATCAGAACAGCATTACATGCTGATATTTTCTATTCGTGTATATTAAATTGTATATAGTTGTCGGAGGAAATTTTTGCTTTTGCGCGTTATTTCTAATTAAAAGTAATATTCAATTTTCGTATTTAGATTTGATATAGCAAAAAAAGTCTTGTGTTTAACAGAACTTGCAAAAACTTTTGGATCAGTAAGGAAAGTTTGTGGGTTTCTAATGAAAACTTTGAATTAAACGAAAATAGTGTATTAAAATAAAAACAACAATTATGGTTTTCAGCAAAAAAAATTATACTCTGCTTCGAGCTCATTTATCGTCATAGACTTTATATAACTACTTACTCTTGGTTTTACAACAGGTGGTTTTATAAGAGAAGTTTTTGCCGGCCTGTGTTTATCATTTTGTAAGAGCCTGCCTCAAGTTAAAGCTATATGCCATCATAATCAACTCTGACGTATCGGGCGTTTTGCTTTAGCTCTTTACTTATTTGCTTTTTTCTTTCCACGGTGTACTTCTCTCCAGCAAAAATAGGTCCATGTTTCGTACTACAGTTGATATGTTGATTGGATTGCTTTTCTTTGGCCATCAGCGCACTTCAGGCTACACCAAATTGCTTTCCAAGCGGCTGCCTATAAAAACAAATATTAATAAATTCAATTGCTATTATTATACATACATTTCAAATAATTGATCTTTAGACAGTTTTTACTAGTAATAATAGGCGAATAGAAATAAAAATAAAACCAAAAATTGGAACAAGTTTGAGTTGACATCATTGATCTGCTCACGAAACCTTTTGTGTTAGTGAAATGATTTTTAAGCATTCCAAAAAAAAAAAAACAAAAGCCGTGGAGCTAGTTTATTATACAATGGCCAATTATTTTCAAGCACTTAGCGACTTATGAACAAAATAACAAATTTTTTTTGTTTTAAATTTGCCTTGAAATTCAAATATGAACTAGCAGCTTTTCCGAGAGCAGCCAAAACTGTGAGTGCCCATAATTTTTTCTGCTTGCTTATTTTAAAAAAAAATTTTTTTCAGTCCAAACACTTTGACTGTTTCTCTTTATTTTTATCACCCTGATACGCAAGGGTAGGCGTCTTTCGCCATTGTTATTGCTAATGATTGATTTTTGTTTTTATGTCCCCATTTTTAATTCTTGATCTTCGGTTTACATTTATTTCATATAATAACAATTTAACTGAGTTGTTGTTTTTGCAGCCTAACTTATTAAAAGTTTATATTTTAACCCCCTTTAGGATTGGTTGAGTTTAACAAATATAACCCATATACCTCTACTTTTCTTCTATAATTATTGACAAATAATCTTTGCTAAGTATTTTATCTAGGCCGTAATTTTGATTTTGTAGTTTCAAGTGGTGACAGAGTTCCGTTATAATCATTCTAGTCAAACAATTGAGTGCAATTTGTATAAAAAAAATGGTTTTGACAGACTGTTTTTGGTGACTACAAAAAAGTGATAAAAAGGATTCCTGTAGTAAAAAACAAAAATGTTACTAAGCGAAATAATTGTTGAGAATTACACATTATGAAGAAGATGTGTATTTATAATTAAATTTATATAAACATTTTCCAATAATCATACCCCGCCTAAAGGCGGAATGGCCAGTTAACAGGCAACAGGGGAGTTTTAGCTCCGGAAGCGAAATTATGAAACCTTTTGGATCTATGACTAAAAGTTCAAGTTTATCGCATTAGCATTACTAGGAATGAGTTTTCTCACTTAAAAGAAAAATTGGTCTGTTAGAGAGTTAATGGAATTGATATTTTAGAGACAACCTCCATAGTTTTTCTTTTATATCCATTTTGAAAGCTGCTAGCATTCTTTCGCAGAGATGGTTGAATAAAACGCTTTCTGGTTACTTTTTCCTCCTAACGAGTTGCTTCCTTTATTGTTGATCAGTCTGTAGAGTCAAAATTCTATAACAGCTGCACTACTCAACAAGAATTGTCTGTCGTAAAAGCACAAACAAGGATAAGCCAATTACATTTGGTAAATAAAAATAAGATTTCATAAAGGAAAGGAAGGAGGGAAAACGTGTTTAATAATAACGCCCAAGGCACAAAAACAACGCGAAAGTGGCCAGAAAGAAAGCAAAAACCCGAATTATCTGCTTAAAAACTTTTACGAACAACAAGCTAAGGCAAGAATGTGCCTGAGCACAGCAAATTTTGTGGAAGAACATAATGGGGGCAAATAACCTCTTCAAAATATATGCGTGTTTATGTAAATGCAGGGAAGTCTCTTTAGGGTATAAGAAACTAAAAAGAAGAATTCAGAAATAAAGACAAAAGGTTGTAGAAGTATGGGGAGTAACAGAACTTGAAATGCGGAAGTATATGGAAAATATAAATATGTGAAAAGGCAGCAGAGCGTACAGCAAATAAGATAGAAGCCATTGCTTTGCAAGCTAGAGACGTTTAATAAAATTTTTGGAATTATTTTTAATTTAATATCGTATTTTTCTTACGTAAAACTTTGTGAATCTTATTGCTGTAGGGTCGTGAGTTAATACTTTTCTTGTAAATATATATGTACTACCTCCATAATTGCATATTAGTTTTAGCAGAGAGACTGTCGGGAAATAGACCAGAATGTGGTATAGAATTTGCTATGATTAAATTTCAGTTATTTCGCTTTCCTATTCCCATTTAAGATGGCCCATGCGGAATTTACATTTTAACGATATTCTTTCATCCTATATCAAATTTAGTATTGATACTTCAGGCACGCGTCTTCCTACAGAGCACAAACCAGATATAAATAGGTACGATGTTCTAAAGAACATTCTGTCAGAATCTAGCATGTTAAATTAATTACCCTTAAATATACACCCTGACAAAATATTTTATACTAGCTGATTTGTGAACACAGAAACATGTTAAAATAACCGAACAACACCAGGATATACACCACAAAATCGAAATAACTGATTTGTACCTTCCTCAATATTGGTTCCAGCCAACTAGTGTTAAAAACCAAGTAATTTCCAAATACCTTTAAAAACAACAATTACGAGCTTTAGCTATTATATATTGAGAAAATGTTTGCTTTAGGGCCAGACCTAAAGTGCCAAATAAGTACTAGCTCGATAGTAACTAGATTTTCACTAATTCCAAGACAACAGTTGATAAATCATCCCTTGACATTTTGTTTGGTTTTAGAAAAATTATTCTGCTTGCAATGTACTCCCAACAAGCAAAGTAAATTTAAAATAAAGCCTTAAAAACCTTTACGAAATAAGTATTAAGCTGACAAAATTCAGATTTTTTGTTTATAAACGTTTGAAAATAAACATTGTGAAACGACACGTTGATGAAAAGCTTATTAATTTAAACATACATAAAAGATTTTAAAGAAAGCTTTCTAAAAGTTTTTTTTTTGAAGCTTTATTCAAACCATATTTTGTATACTATTTAGCTCTCTCTCTATGGCGCGATATACAACAGGTATATCATCATAAACCTCCTAAGAGATTTTTGCGCCAAACTTCTCTTCCAATTTGTGGTTTGCCGATTTGAATTTTCCCTACAAATTGGTGGGACCTACAGATTTTTGCCGACTCCGAACGGCATCTACAAAGGAGACGAATTTTTGCTGAGACGCCTGTCATGGCAGAAATACACTCGGAGAGTTTGCCAAACCACTGCCGAGGGGCGACCCCGTTTTTGAAAAACTATTTTCAAATCACTTTTGATGTTACCTGTACCAGGGCCCGAACCATGGACCTTCGGTGTGGTAGGCCGGCAACACTACCTTCACACCACGGCGGCCGCCAATACTATTTAGCTATTGCAATAAAATAAATAACTAAGTTCTAATCATACATTGAATGCTGCAACTTAAACCAACTATTACCAGATTGCGGAAGTGGTTAAGAAGCAGCCATGATTTTTGCTTTTTCGCCGTCATTCTCATATAAAATCTTGTTTGAAAAGATTTGGAAATATTTTAAGCTGAAAAGAAAAAAAACTGACAAATAGTTTTTTCTGAATTTTTATAAACATTTGCATTTCACTTTTAAATTGAAATTATTTGTAACAGTTTTTTCTTGAAGTTTATAAAAATTTTACTTCAAACTTTCAAATAAAGTAAAACTGAAAAACCTTACATATCGCTTATTGTAGCACGTTTACTTTAAATTATTTTGAAAACATTAACAGAAATGATTCCCAACAAGCGAAGTGAACTTAAAATAAATCTTTAAAAAGCTTTCTGCAATAAATATTAAGCTTACAAAATTCAGATTTTTCGTTTATAAAACGCTTGAAAAAAAGCGTTTCGTAATCAAAACAGCACGTTGATTAAAAGCTTATTTATGTGAGCCTATAAAAAATTAAAAAAAAACGCTTTTTGTGAATGGTTTTTCTGAAACTTTATTCAAACTATATATTTCATCTTATTTAGTTGTTGCAATAAATTATTTGTAACAGTTTTTTCTTGAAGTTTATGAAAATTTTACTTCAAACTTGCAAATAAATTAAATCTGAAAACTCTTAGATTTCGCTTATTGTAGCAAGTTTACTTTAAATTATTTTTAAAAATATTTAGGGAAATGCTTGTTGGGTTGTTGGGCTTTTACGAAAAATATTTATGGTTATAATTTGAGTTTTTCTTCAATGTATTTTGTATTAATTATTTTCAAGGAAAAAAGGTTCAAGTGAAGGTAAATTTTTGAACAAATACCATAAAAATTAAAATGTTTTGTTTCTCAAATAAATTCGTCTCCAAATGCTGTTAGCGAATTGGGGTTTGAGCAGACCCGTTATATAATGGTTACAAATCGTAATGATAACCGGTTTGAAGTTATTTTCTTGAAAGTCTATTTATTGATTGATTACCATGATATTAAATTTTTAATGATAATTTTCTAATTAATTCAGCAAATAGCCAAACAAAAAATCACGATTTAAAAAAAAAAACAATAATAATCAAAAAAGTTTGTTTTGACTACTTTTGATTATTTTTTATTTTATTCGCATAAATATACACATCAACAATAATAAAAAAATTAAAAAAAAAATTAAAAATATTCAAAATTAATCAAATAGAATCTAAATGAATCAAAACAACTTTTCTTTGATTATTTTTGATTATTTTTCGACTTTTTTTTTTTAATAATTTTTTATTTTTTATTTATGGAACAAGTTTGTTCAAAATAGAGATATGTATTTTGAACGTAAGGCTAAATAAATTTAAAAAAATATGTATAGCCTGAAAAGTTTTTAAAGCGAATTAGAAACTATAAAAATATTTTTTTAATAAATGTCATAGTTATTTATTTTTAAAAGTCCTCAAATTAAGCAGCACTTAAACTGAGCGTTCCAGTAAAATTGAGGTTAGTTGAAGTGCTGAATTTTTGTAATTTATTACAATTAAAATTTAATGGTTTGTTAAATATATAAGCGACACTACGATTGCCTGCTAAGTTTCAAAGTACCTACCTATCTAGGTATGTTTATAATAACAAGCTCTTAAATGAACATTTTTATTATTCACCACAATCCGTTGGTTGTTGGTAAAAATTTAATGAGCGAATACATTTTGAATTTATTTTAATCTACACATGCACAAGTAATAAGTAATTTTAATTAAAAAGGTACGCTCGTAAAATTTAATTTATTAAAGAACACTTGACAAAAGCCTGTTTATATACTGCGATTGTACTCCGCACACACTACGAGGTATGCATATGTCAAGAACAAATTCTGTTTCATTAAAACGCACACATTGTTGTGCGTTTAGTACTGGTTTGATTAAAAGGGAGCCAACCAAAGGAATGAGCTAGCAGAAAGGCAGACAATTTGCCAGCTAACGAAATATGATGTTAAAGCCTAAATCAACCAGATAAATGCTTAGTTATTCATTGTTAGCAAATACATAAATGTAAGGGTAACCATGAGGTTAGCAACTTTTTAAGAGAGCCTGCAGAGAGCGAGTGCTTAGAGGGAACCATTTAATTATGTTTGATTTTAGCTGACAAAAGTACCCAAATTAATGTTTAATGATGTACACTTTTGTGGGTTTTGAATGAATTTTGCTTTGGTTGTTACTTTCAAACACAAACATACAAACCAAACTAATATAAAAAATGTAAAAATAGAATTTCTATTTATTACTTAAGTAGCGTTTCTCATCCAATATGACGATCGATTGCTATTACAAATGCAAGCAAGTTAGGAAGGCAATAGAGGCTTTCTGATTTTTGGCCCATAGAACTATCACTCTTGAGCGAAAGCCATTGGTTTTAAATAATTTTCCGCAGAGCAGATTAACTTTTGCTGAGAAGCCTTTCAATGGCAGAAATACACTCGGAGACTTTATCAAACCACTGCCGATGGGCGACCTACGTTTGGAGAACTTTTTCAAACCACCTTAGCAACACTACCGCCACACCACGGCGTCGGCCTGATATTTTTCTTTTCTAAGAATCATCTCAAGCCGATTTTTATTCTTCTTGTTTCTACATAAGACCAAAATGGTCCCTTTATGCCCATCGTACTAATACCATCCCATTTTGAACTTGTAAACGTCCTTGGAATGACCCGCTTCACCTTTCTCCACATTTCGTCTTCTTAGCTTCTTTTTAATCCCGTGCAATATTGTTGGCGCAGCAGCTGCCTTCAAGTAAAAACTTCCAAAGCAAATACAAAGCAGTATTTAATCATTAGTTCAAAACGACGGTAGAGTTTTCTACTTGTTTTCATAAAAAAATTTAGCTTAGCAAACTTTGTTGTATTTAAAATTTTTGGGGGAAAAGGATACAAATTCCTGATGCCAAAACCGCACCACACATAAGTCGAACATCAACTTTTACAGCCGACTTGTGTGTGCTTGAATGTAACGTGAAAAACTTTTCGTAAGTAACCACAATTTCTTCCGAACGAAATGATATATCGTGACACACACATGTAAATACAAATGTTTACTGCTACTTTTATAAAAGTTGCTACCAGAAGTCCCATTGTTACACGTACGAACGATTTTGTTTACAATGCCGTCGAAATTAAACAGTTAAAGAAGCATATGTGTGTATGTGTTAGTATATTCTGAAGAATTCCTGGAATTTCAGTGTAGATATGTGCTTATGTACCCTGCAGTGAAACACCTAACTAGACCTAAAAACATTAGTTTTTCATCTGAGTCAAGCTAGTACGAGTATGTGGCCCCTCCTATGAGAGTGCTTATCAACCATGCCCCAAGGCATTTAAATTATTTTCGTTTTAAAATTACTCACTGAAATGTAGTTTTATTTTTTTGACCTATTTGTATCTAGTTTGGGGCCAGTATAAATATGTTCGAAAGTAACAATTGACCTCTCTTAGGACATCTCCAGGTTAATAAAAGCTTTTGCTCACATGGAGAAAAAACAGTTGGCTGACTTTTTGGCTGGATGTTCATCTAGTTTTGAAGAAACTTACTACTAGTGGGTTTCACTACAGGGCATATTTGATGTTTGGTCTTCAATACGTTTCACGAACATTTCGCGTATATAAATCCTTTCACTCACACATCGTGGCTTGTTTTGTTTGCTAAAGACTGAGTTGTGTATCAGAAATAAACAGTCAAATTAGATTTGGCAAACATTTTCCATTAATCTTCAACATTTGCATCCTATAACATTTTGTTGTTACGCAGTTTATTTACACATTCATACAAAGCCTTTTCGAAACGCATTTAAAACTTAACAAACTTGTTTGAGAATTTTATTTGCCTTTATTGCTTTTATCTGGCCTCATTCTCGTTGTTCACGTATTTGCTTAGGCATGTGTGTGAGCATTAATGTTTGAAAGAGTGATGTAACCCCTTCACTAAACTTTATATTTAATACTATTTATCTTATGATGCAATAGCTTTTGTGATTTGGCTGCCATGAAACTTTGAGTTATCCACCGCAAAATATTTTTTTTTAGCGATACCGCAGTTTAAACTCGATCTGAAAAAAGTGACATCAGTAACTTATATAAACTCTTTTCTTTATTTATATAAAAAACATAATTTAGAAAGTCTTTAAGCCTTTAAAGTTCTCAAACCTTTTTGTGGAATTTCATTATAAGTATTTTAAGCCTCTGTTGAAACTAACGATGTCGATTTTCGGTATATTTTGCCGCTCTGATTTTTCAGGATTTGAAGTTCAATTCCGCATTTCTTATTTCACAGAGTTTAGTAAGTACACTGATGTGCGTAGAAATAGAACCAAAATCAAAAATGTGTGGTATATATGAATCAGTGATGTAGTGAATGCTACTTTTTGAAGATTGGCCGAGCTCTACAAACCATAAAAATAGTTTTATTAGTAAAATATACACAGTTACGTAATTTTTCCTGAACTGTTAAATTTTTTTCCATAAAAAGCAAGAATAAAAATTTCTATGAAAGTATATAGAAAATAATACCAACAATTTAGGAAATGGTAACAAAATAAAGTTATTTCATAGGTAGCCGCCCTTTTGAAATGAATTATATACGAATTTTTTCGTGCAATCTTGGAATCGAATAAATTTTGTTAAAAAAGCTTTTAATCAGGCTGGCAATATTAAAATTTTCATAAGAAAATAAAGCTTTGTTAATTTTAAAATCCGTGTTGACTCTGGTTTTGTTAAAGAATATGTTCTATAAAAATTTTTCAGAAATAAATCAAACATATCTAGTTTTCAATAACGTATTTTCCCGGGATTTTAGATACATAAAATAGATCGGGATACCGAGATCCCGGGGTTGACATTCCTAGTTGACCAAGCTTGCATTTAAATTGAGATACGTACCTCATACAATTAAATATATGTGCATATATGTGCATAAACTTGTCTTTCCCTAGTAGCCCTGGTTTTTACTTTTGCACTTTTTTGCGTAATCATTTAGCTGTTATATTTTATTGTTGTTATTTTATATATATTAGCTTCATATGTTACTTGGTTATTTGTTCCGTTATTTCAATAATGTAAGTGTCTATAGCACTACTTTATAATAAATAATTATATGTGCTCGTCATCATTAGTTTACTTCTAGTCATCAGAAACGCGTGTTAAGTATTCTTATCAAAAAAAGCAAGTTGTGAAAATATTCGTGGATAAAAAAGTGTCAAAATTGATTGCATTTTGTGAAAAAGATTTGGTTTTAGGATCCAAATGCCGCTTGGAACCAGTCTTTCCCAATATGAGCAGGGACAAATACTTGGACTGCGTGACGGTGGTTGGAAAAATAAAGAAATAGCTAAAAAACTTAATCGCCATAGAAACACGATAATCAATTTTTTAAAAGCTCCCCGAAACTATGGCTCTATCAAGCGCAGCGGCAGAAAACCAACCATCGACGCCCGATCCAAACGACACATCAAGCGATTAGCAGTGGATGCAGGGATGAGCAGTGGTGAAATTAAGCGTCATATGGATCTTAAAGTAACCAGAAGCCGGATTGTGCAAATAATAAATGAAAATGTTGACGTTACATATACTTCCATGATAGCTTTGCCAGAGCTTTTACCCCGACATATAACTGCCCGATTGGCTTTCGCTCAGAAATACCAGTTTTGGGATACGGAGTGGCAAAATATTGTGTTTAGTGACGAAAAAAAGTTCAACTTAGACGGGCCTGATTGTTCTAAGAAGTATTGGCGGCAAGTCACTCAACCAAGACGCACCTGTCACCGCCGTGTTCATGGTGGAGGATCGGTCATGGTTTGGGCTGGATTCTGCTATGGCGGAACAACTCCAATGTGCTTTATATCAACTAAAATGAATGCGACAATGTATGTGGACTTATTGGATAGTGAGCTGATAGAGTTTGCGGAGCAGATTTATGGCGATAACTGGATTTTCCAACAAGACAACGCGCCAATCCACAGTGCAAAACATACAAAGGAGTTTTTTAACACAAGAAATATCCCGTTACTGGACTGGCCAGCAAAAAGCCCAGATCTAAACCCCATCGAGGATCTCTGGGGCATACTTTCCGCACGAGTTTTTAAGAATGGCAGGCAATTCGAGACCGCAAAACAATTAAAAGAGGTAATAGTGCAGGAGTGGGATAGTATCGATTCACTTACGCTAAAACGGTTAGTTGACTCAATGCCAGTTCGTATAAATCAGCTGATAATTGCAAGAGGAAAGCAAATAAAATATTGAAGGTGCCATTTTTTTACATTACATAACAATATACTCGAACAACCTAAAATGCACATATAAATATTTACTATTGAGAATAATTTCCTTTTAAGTTTTTGCTTTAGCATATGCATGAAACTTAAGTTTCTTGTTGTTTTAATATTACATTCTAAATAAACAATATAATATAAAAAACTGAACTTTGATATGTAGCTTTGTTTTATTTAATTTGGTTTTAAGGTTGTGCACATATATTTAATTGTATGAGGTATCTTAAAAAAGTTAAATTTTTCTTTGAATTTGGGCCGCTTACTCAAGCTTCTAGTAAGAGCATGTGTTAACATTTATGAGTGTAAATTTATATTATTTTTTTTTGTCTTTTGAAACTCCATACACTTTTAATAATTTACATGAATTTTAATTAAATTTGTATACTTTTCATGAACACGAAATGGTATTATAACTTTGGTCCGATGTTTTTAAGTAGGAGAAGAAGAAGAGATAGACCCACCAATAAGTATACCGAAATGATCAGGGTGATGAGCTGAGTCGATTTAGCCATGTTCGTCTCTCCGCCTGTCTGTTTGTACGCAAACTAGTCCCTCAGTTTTTAAGATATCTTGATGAAATTTGGTATGGAGACGCCATTTTGCATTCGTCGGAATCAGCAAGATCGGAGCAATACAACGCATAGCTCCCATACAATCGATAGTTTCGATAAATGGGGTTTGGGCTACAAATTTTGCAATTAGAAAGTTAGGAACGTAAAGTTTTGCAGGTTTGGTACTTTATATCTTATAACTTTAAACGAGTTATTCTTGTATATTTGTATATTTGTATAGTTGTATATTTGTGTATTTGTATATTTGTATATTTGTATATCCACTACTATCTCAGGAACGACTTAACCGATTTGGATGAAATTTGGTATATGGGTAGTATCCTTTGTTTTAAAATTTTCTACTTTGGTGTTGCCACTTGGGGTGGTTCACAGGGTTGCCACCTATATCAATTTTTTTGAAATATTAAGCAATATATGGGAATATGGCTATCAAATGTAATGCTCAAATAAATGGATAGCATTACCTAAATAAATTTAAAACATTTAAAACAGAAAATTTTTGTCGAATCATCGAGCCCTAACCGCCAAACAGGCTTAAGTGACGTTTTGTGGTTAGTGTTCGATATTTTAGAAATCTATTGTGGAAATTTATGCTCTTGGCAAGTAAGATTATGCGACAAATTGGAAAAATACCGAGCAAGGCTCGGTCACCCAGGTACTGTATGTAATGTGTGTAGTGAAAATCTCCTAGATCGGACCAACATAACATATAGCTCCCATACAATCGATAGTTTTGATAAATGGGTTTTGGGCTATAAATTTTGCAATTAAAAAGCTAGGCACCTAAAGTTTTGCAGGTTATTAAAAAGTTAGGAACGTTAAGTTTTTCAGGTTTGGTACTCATTATGTATGTAATGTGTGTAGTGAAAATCAGCCAGATCGGACTAACATAACATATAGCTCCCATACAATCGTAAGTTTCGATAAATGGGTTTTGGGCTATAAATTTTGCAATTAAAAAGCAAGGAACGTGAAGTTCTGCATGTTTGGTACTTATTAAGTATGTAATGTGTGTAGTGAAAATCAGCCAGATCGGACTTACATAACATATAGCTCCCATACAATCGATAGTTACGATAAATGGGTTTTGGGCTATAAATTTTGTAATAAAAAACTAGGAACGTAAAATTTTGCAGGTTTGGTAATTATTATGTATGGAATGTGTGTAGTGAAAATCACCTAGATCGGACCAACATAACATATAGCTCACATACAATCGATTTTCCGATAAATAGGGTTATGTACCTTTAAATTAACAGTTTTGCAGAGTTTTTATTAATTGTAAGGATCGAAACGTGATGCGTATTCATGCAAGGTATAAAGTCTTCGGCACAGTCGAAGACAGCCCTTTCCTTACTTGTTTTTAATTAAAAATACTTTTACACATTACTAATTTTTCGGCATTTCCATTATTTCTCTAGACTGCGCTCGACAAAAAATGTCGTTTTCTTTTGTGGAAAAAATGTAGGTAACCTGATTGATCTTCGAATTTTAGTGATAAAACTGGGAGAATCAAAATGCATATCAAGACATCAAACCAACTAAAATAAGGTTCCGGTTTTGGTTTCGGTTTTGTAACATATTCCGATTTCGGTTCCGGAATCTTCCTTCATCATTTATTGTGGTTTCGTATTCGTTCCGGTTTCAAAATACAAAAAACGAACACAAATTTGTTAACAAAAAAATTTATTAAGTTTAAAATAGGTCTGACTTTTTCAGAATTTTTTCCTTCGAACGTAATGGATTTTTCCAATATAATAATATATATGTGGCAGTAAGGGAAATCTACCAAAGTGATTTTTTTTGAATTTGTCAGTAAAGTGCTTTGAAAGTTGAAATTGTAGCGTAAATGTATGGAATTGAGATATATTTTTTTGTCCATCCTGGCACGGAGAATACAATGGTGGTACTATCCCGTTTTCGAACACAGTTGAGTTTGACTTTTTCCGCTTAATGCCACAGATATCTTGTTCATAACATGCATGGAAAAATTTAGCCAAAATAAGTCCTTACAATTACCAAATTTTTGTATTAGAAAAGACTAAAATATCCGTATGCTTCTGGCAAATGGTCTAAAAAAATTGCCCCGTGCAAATACCTCCGAACAGAGTTAAAAAATTAATTTTACTCTTTTAGTTTTTTGATAGTGAGATGAAAACTTGTCTTTTGTAAATTTGCTCGAAAATCTTCGATGAAAACTAGTCAGGGTACCATTTCGTAAAGAAAATGGTTGTCCACAAGATGATAGTTAAAATTTAAATAGTCAAAACGGTTTGGGGCCAGTTTAGCCTTTTGAAACGGGTTCGGTTTTATTATTTTTCAAATCAAAATAAATCGATTTTTATCGGTTACAGGTTCGGTTTCAGTCCTTCGTATACACATTCGTTTAGATTTAGTAGTTATAACTGAAATCCGTTGAAGCTATTATACCAAAATTTAGCAGAAGATTTTGATTTTCTTTCAGTATATACCTGGTTGAGATAACAGTTCAACAAAAACCCCCACTTTTTTCAAATGATTGTTTAAAACGTCACACCGGAAAAACCGTTACCACCTTTGAACATAAAAAAAACAAAAGTCAGTTACGAAACTTTTACTCTTTTCACAGCTTATAACTGAAATATACTCCAAATTTCACAGCTGTTTCGGTAAATACTGATTGTTGTGATTGTAGGGCGAAACCTCCTTAACCGGTTTTATCTACTTTAAAAAAAATAAATAAAAAAATTAAATCTTTTCTAATAAAAGCGAGGGAAGCGCATATTATCCTTTTTCTGCATTTTTAGACACACTCTTAATATTTTGATAGTAAAAATAAAAGTGATATTTTAATTTTGCTTACTTAAAATAAAATAAAGATAAGAATAAACAAATATAGCTACACCTAAAATATTAAGTTTAAATTAATTAAAAATTATAATGGCTATTCCTTAAATGAACTTGTGTTTTGTTTGTGTACTATATTTTTTCTTCCTTTTATTTAGAGCAAAAGCAAACACCTACACCATTAGTTTTACTTGACTGACTAATTTTGACTCCAATACTCATACTAATATCTAATGCGTTTTCTAGCCATATTTTTCATTTAAAGTACAAATCAATTTTCCAAATTGCCTAATTTTTCTAAATCAACACCCATAAATTCCCTCAACCGTTTTGACCCCCCCGTTTATGATATATAACTAAATACGCCTCATAAATGTACACAATGAATCATACCAACCAACAACCGCTGGTGCTGTTCATACAGAGCTACATGGGCCACCACCCACTGACCTAAATTTGCTTCCACCAAACTTTTTCAACTTTGTCATGCTTCATCAATTTTTATGGCGCATCAGTTTTCTAAATTGCATCTCATCATAACCTGGCTATGATTTATTACAACAATTATTTACCTATTTTCAAGTTCGAATAACCCTTAGAAATGAACAAATATTTGTATGCGTAAAAAGCAACAACTCCAAATTGTTAACGTCAATCGGTTATCCTTTGGATAATGCAATTCATCAAAATGCAAAATAAACGAACTTCGTATGTGCTGGTGAGCGAGTGTGATGTTGAGTAACTTTTAAAAAATTTACATCACTCGTTATATAAATGGCGGCCTCAACTCAGACACACTCACAGCAAACACCTGAATTCTCTGATGGCTTCAACTTATTCGGACCACCTCAAGTGTCAGTGGGTGAGTGCGTGCAGTAGTGGGGGTATTGTAAATCGAAATCGGTAGCAAGCTGGTGGAAAAGTAAAAACCTAAGTAAGTGAAAGTGAGGCTATAAATTTCCAGAAGGTAGCGCAATTTACTTACATTATATTTTTGATAGACATTTCGTAAGAATGCGATGCAAAGTCTTTAAAGTGAAATTTGAAGCAACAGTACAATTCTGGTAAAGATTGCTGAGAGTTGTTCGAAACATGATTTCAAAGAAAAATTAAAAGCAGTGAATGTAAAAAAGTTTCAGAAAAAATTATTTCTTTACTGGAAACAATGTGTTCTTATTTTTTTTTACATAATAAAAAATATTCAGACTTGTACTAAACATCTTGTTCTAAAACAGTTGTGCTAAAAGCGAATGAATAAATGCAGTGTTCTTCTACTAATAAATCATGTGTACTGTTTACAAAAAACCTTAAATTTTTCAAATAAAAGAAATTTTTAATTTGTACTAAGAATAGTGTTCTAAAAAGCTGTAATCAAAAATCTTTTAAATCTATATATATAAAAATTCTGCCGTTTTCCGCGTTGTGATGAACTTTACTGAGAATGGCTGAACCAATTTTAACCAAACTTTGCCACATTGAAGATACACATATAGAGAAGGTTCATAACTAAAAAAGGGGGTTATCAGAAAAGGGTGCGTGGCACCTCCCATACAAACTAAATTTTTCTAGCAGAATATCTGTGAAAGGGTTCAAGGTAGAGACCTGAAAATTGGTATAGACATATATGACTTCAGAAGCATTTTCACACAAAAAAAGGGGGGTTATCAGAAAAGGGGGCGTGGCACCTCCCATACAAACTTAATTTTTCATGGTGAATATCTTTAAAAGTGTTAAAGGTAGGAACATGAAAATTGGTATAGAGCTATAGGATAACAACACCATTCTCACCCATAAAACTGGGGGTTATCGAAAAAGGGGGCGTGGTACCTCACATACAATCTTAATTTTTCAAGTTGAATATCTGTAAAGGGGTTTAAGGTAGGGACCTGAAAATTGGTATAGACCTATATGATATCAAAAGCATTCAAACACATAAAAAGGGGGTTATCAGAAAAGGGGGCGTGGCACCTCTCATTCAAACTAAATTTTTCAAGCAGAATATCTGTGAAAGGGTTCAAGGTAGAGACCTGAAAATTGGTATAGACCTATATGACTTCAAAAGCATTTTCACACAAAAAAAAGGGGGGTTATCAGAAAAGGGGGCGTGGCACCTCTCATACAAACTTAATTTTTCATGGCGAATATCTGTAAAGGGGTTTAAGGTAGGGACCTGAAAATTGGTATAGACCTATATGATATCAAAAGCATTCAAACACATAAAAAGGGGGTTATCAGAAAAGGGGGCGTGGCACCTCCCATACAAACTTAATTTTTCATGGCGAATATCTCTAAAGGGGTTTAAGGTAGGGACCTGAAAATTGGAATAGACCTATATGATATCAAAAGCATTCAAACACATAAAAAGGGGGGTTATCAGAAAAGGGGGCGTGGCACCTCTAATACCAACTAAAATTTCAAGCAGAATCTCTGTGAAAGGGTTCAAGGTAGAAAGAGGGTTATCAGAAATAGGGGCGTGGCATCTCCCATACAAACTTAAATTTTCAAGCAGAATATCTGTGGAAGGGTCTAAGGTAAGGACCTGAAAATCGCTATAAAGCTATAGGATATCAAAACCGTTTAAGCGCATAAAAGTAGGGGTTATGTAAAAAGGGGGCGTGGCACAAAGAACACCTTTTATTTCTATTCTTCTTTCACCCAGCGAAGCGGGTGAGGGTCCGCTAGTTTTTATATATGAAATAAATTTCGAGTTTGAACTTGCACTTGTTTTTTACTGAAATTTCAAATAAGTACTAAAGTGTGCTCTAAATATTTTCAACTAAAAAGTTATATTAGAAATTCGTTTCATATCTTAAAGAATCCAAGTTAAATTTTTTACTAAAACCATGATCCAGAAATGTTCTTCCCCTAAAATTTTTTAAAAAATTTTTTTTTTTAATCTGTGCTACAAATGTGTTCTAAATATTTTTTAAAGAAAAAGTTGTACTAAAAGAAAAGAAACCAATTTAAATTTTTTACTTTAAATGTGTTTCTGCTATAAATTTTTTAAGTAAGATAAACTTCAAATCACTACTAAAAATGTGTTCTAAATATCTTCCAACAAAGTAATAGAATATTTATAGTAAATAAGATTGATTTATTGTCGGTTGCATAAATATGTTAATATTTGAAGACAACAATAGTCTTCAATATTTTGTTTTACATTTTCAAACAACGAATAAATAGCGACTAAAAACAAAAAATCTATATACATACAAGATACTTTTTTTTACTAAAACTATGCAATAATTCTCTTCCCAAAATGTTTGCAGCAGCAAGTTCTTCCAATGTAGATTGCGATTTTGTAGAATAAAATGTAGTAAAAAATATTTTTTTAAAGGTTGTACTAAATATTTAGTCAGATAGACGGTTTCGAAAAGACATTGCCGATACGCAATCTTATTGATAAAATTAGAAAGGGCAAAGTGGATAAAAATTGTTTAAAAGTTTTAAATTTTGTTCTAAAAAATGTTAGAGATTTCGATAGATTTTCCTACATTTCTAGTGGTACTAAGACGTACAATTTTATAAAGGTTAATATCTAACAAAAAAATTTACCTTTCTATAAAAAATTCAGTACTAAATTGTTTAGTACTAAGTTATTTCTTGAATATTTTATTTTATTTTACTATTTATTTACTAAACAGTTAGTAATATCTACTAGTATGTACTAACTTATGTACCTACCGGTTATATTGATTCAAATTTGTACAAATGTCCGTAAGATTCATTAAAATGTTTATTATTGTTCTAAAAAATAGTTTGTCTAAATTTCTGTAAAACGGGTACATTGGCACTAAACGCAAGAAATTTTAAAGCTTAACAAATAAAGTCTTATTAATTAATTTTTTTATTTACACCCATACAATGCAGACTATTCATAAATAAAAAAATTTGTTTAAGTTTATCCGCTTTATATAAATTTCTTTATAACTAGCTTCTTAAAAATAGATAAGAAATTCGCATTTATTTCTTTCTTTTTTTCTTCCAATTTCAGGTTGTAAATTCGCGTCGCGAAACAGATGCTGGCGTATATTGGTGTGAGGCGAAAAATGAGTTGGGTGTGGCGAGAAGTCGAAATGCGACGCTTCAAGTTGCCGGTGAGTTTGTTAAAAAAATATATAAAAGAAGGAGTAAAATAACTATTACATCACAACACACGAATACACACTAATACACTTACATCTACATATGTATTTCGCATCATACACAAGTGCAAATACTTGAATGCATATGGCGCTACTTAGAGGCACACATTGATATGATAGGGTTAAGCCACAAGGCGAGGGAAATATAAGTGCAAAAGTAAAATTAAAAGCAAACAGCGTGCAACTTCAGCTAACAGAGTCAACGATGACACATTTGGGACGTGGAAACCACGTGTCTCAAGTGCATGCGATATTTTGTCCTCTTTTTTAAAAGTGTGCATGTATGTGTATGTGTGTGTTCTCGAGTGTTTCCCCTCGACCTTAACAAGTTTTATCTGCGACGTCACCCAAATGCTGCTGCTCTTTTCGAGTTCTCGCCCTTTACCTCCAATCAACACAGACAGTTTTGATGTGTCCCCTAGCTCGATTTCTTTAAACATCTTTGACATTTTTTGTTAGCTCTCCCTTTTTGCTTTGCCTAAGGTGACATTAAATTTATGCAAAGTTTTCTTGGCTGGGTTACAACATTTACATTGTGTCGAACCCTTCGAGAGTTAAGCTCTACTTCTACCATTGTAAGGTTTTATACATGACTGCTTCTATATTTCAAGAATGGTTAGCTGAAGGTGTACATGCAGGCAAAAAATCTCACTAAAATGATACTCTCACCCATTTCTTAAACAAATAAATTCCATATGGTTCGTAGGCTAATTTGTGGATAGAATTTTTCACTTTAATAAACAGGCATATTTATATTTATATACATAGGTACAGTGATTCAAGCGTATACGTATAGAGGTGTGCACCTTTAGAAATATTCACAAAACTGCTAAAATTTGTATTGTTTTAATCAGTTCCAACCTCTAATGAAACCATATGAAATCCACAAAATCTTATTCCCATTAATAACCCAACCTTCAAGCGAGTAAATTTTACGAAGCCGGCCCTTATTTGCGACTTTCCGGTATAAGTAACTTTGTTTAAATAATATTTTGTAGCTGAGCTATAACGACTACCATCAGTGACCATTTGATATCAATTAAGCTGCTGGAATTTAAAAGAAAGACGTTATGATGTGAATGCCAACATCAAAAATTTCATGGCTTCAAGGTTGTGAATGACGATAACGTTGACTGATTCAAGGTTTTGATATGCCGCTTTAGAGCTTTCATTACTTCCCTGCAAAACAACTATTAGTCTAGGATGAATGCGGGATGAGGCGCAAAGGAGCATGAGACCAATGCCAGTTTTGATCTCTTTTATGGGTTGCAGTCATCTCTATTGTTTGAGCATGTCCTATAAAAAGACTAAATGGTACCTTTTATAGCCAAAAGGGTAGTGTTGGACAGATTCCCTTCGCTCCCCTACGGGCAAGGTCGGACAAGTTTACATACAACACCTAAAAAAGGCTTCAGAAATTAAAATCGACTTATCCCAAATATGCCTATAACGGATCAATTCTAGCCCACTCTAGACGAAAGATATTGATCTCGAATCACTATTTTTAGAGATCAGTCCCACGATTTTTGGCAGGGTGTCAATAGGGAGTTCTAATTCCATCGACGTTATTGTGTTGCTTTACAGTGCCTTTAAAGTAAATTTACTTGTCAGTTATATATTTAAGTAAAAGAATAGCGACATTACTTCAATACCAATACATTTGCAAGCCGATTCACTTTTCATATTTGTGTATACTAGGACAAGGAGTGCTCTTAAAATACTAATTGGATTGTCGTCATTTTAGTCTAATAAGTCGGACCAGCAAGTATTAGTTCAACTTTCTTTCAAGGTATACCCAAAGAACAAATGCAAACTTCTTGAATCTGCATAAGAAAGTTAAATATGAAAACTTTGGTATTCTACCTTGCATTCAGAATCGCGCAAAAGCTTGGCTTAACATAAATCATGAAAACTGGAGTGGCGTGATAGTAGCATTCGCCTATTTGTAGTAAATATCACCTCTAAGTCCCATGTTGCCAGCTGCCTTAACATGATTATTTATTCTAATATTTCCCAACATCTGCACATCTATATCTCCGGCGCCATATGGTATGACTATACCAAATATTTACAAGCTGGCTCACGTGATACATGAGCCTCTTAAGGAAAGCACATCCAGTTCGTTAATGCTTTTTAAAGCAGCTTCTGGGTTGCAATATCTATCTAACCTATTAGGCCTTGCATTATTTTTCCTAGCCAGTTGGAATTTAAAAAAAAACAAACAAAGTTGTAGCTCCTTTGAGCCAAGATCGCACCGATATCATAGTCGCCTTCTCGATCCATTGAGAATGAAAACTTTTTTGCAATTCAACAACTTGTATTAAGTGAACATAAATTTAATAATCAGTGAGAAACTATTATGGGCCTGGATTAGAAAAACTAAGAAGGCGCAAGTTCGAAATAGCCTTTACAGGTTTTATGGCATATTGTCCGCGAATTGAACAATCGTCGAAAAAGTAGGCAAAACCCTTGCAGAATATATAATAAATTGCCATTAAATTGGGACATATACACTTTCCTTGGCAGAGCCGAGGCTGGCCATAGGCAGAGTGGCTTATTTTAGAGAAAATCTAGCCAGGGTCTTGGTTTAGCAGAGATTTTGCTAAATTATTTTCTAGCAGGGGATGTAAACAATTTCCTTGTATTGGTGTGGCCGCTCCCACTATTCCAAAATTCTATACAACACCCTGTACAGGTCACAAATCCAACATATATTTAAAATAAATATATTTTGACTTGGAACAAATTCACACTTTATAGTGGTTGAGGGCGTGGCAGCGTTCACTTCTAAAAAACCATGCATTGGCTAGATTTGGGTTATAGGTTCTATAGAACCGTTAATTATTCTTCAAGTTATATCACCCGAATCGAGATGAGATTTTGCGTGCACAAAACTTCTTTGTCTAAATTTTTAAATTAAAACTCTAAAACTATTTCCAATAGGAAATTTTAGCAACATTTGTTTAACTTAATGCTCAATTTTTTACTACTTTGATTTATAAGTGAAAATTAAAAAAAAATATGAAGAAAAGCAATTTGAATGATTATTAGTTTGAGTCACTGTACTAAGGAGGAAACATAAACGAGCACTTTTTTTAATTTCTTATCTACATTATCTCCAGCAAAGAGCTTTACGATATATATTTTAATATTAGCAGGAAAATCACGAAAAGCACGTAGATTGAGGTTTGTCAGTTTTTTATTAATCGAAACGCCACGAGCAACGACTATGCCAACCAGTTACAAATGCAAAACACGCTACATCAGCAGTTACTGTAAAACATTGAAAAGCATAAACCGTTAGCTTATCAAATGCATGCACATCATAAAAAGTTGTATATATATGTATATATATCCAGAAACAATTTTGCTCACCTCAGCAATGCAAACGCTCTTGGAATTATTAAATTTTTCACTCCTCTCACTACCTCGCTTCGCTTTTTCGCTCTTCAAACTAAACACCCTCAAATCAAATCTTTGCTACCTTCGTCTTTCGTTTCATTTTCCCTTATCTTATTTGCAATTTTATTGGTTTTTGCGGTTGATTCTCCTTATTTTCATATCTGAACGGAGTAGGTTAATTCTGCTTATCAAGAATTGTTGCACGTAGTAGTTTGCAGTGGAAAAAGCTCCTCGCCAGCTGGCATGATGGCACCTACTTGCCATCGACTCAAATGCCAATACAAGCGTTGCATATTTTATGGGAGCACATATTTTATTAGTGAATAAGCAAGCTCTATGCTAACTCTTTTCTAAGTTGCTGGTAAAAGTGTGTTGGCACTGGCGTGTTCTATGTAGTTGCGACAGTCAGTAACCCAACAAACAATTTGGTGTTTGTTTTGCAAATCAAGCTTTCAAACATTATAAGATCGACATCTATACAATAATTAATATTGTAAGTGTTTTGCAAATGTCGTTTAGGTTTTCGTTGGAAATATAATTTTAAAAATATTGAAGGCGGCTGACTACTTTTCAGCGCAATCAAAGAACAAATTTATAAAACTCCTTCTAGATTTTATTTCTGGAAAGTAAAGAAAAAAGGAAAGAGTGAATAAATCTAATTATAATAATACAATATAAAGAAAGTGACAATGTAAGTAAAGTAAATTAGAAAATTTTAAATTTTGTTGAAAATGTAATCAATTTTGAAAAAGGCCTCGCTAGATGTTCTCGATTAAAATTATGAGTCTGCCAAAGAAAGTTTACGCAGGCTCAAGCCAGTTTGTTAGTGCTTTTTTAAGATAGTGTCTAGGTAAAAATGTCTATCTACGCCCTGCTTAGTTTTTGTAAGGCAATGCCAATTAAAAAAAATAATATTTTTTCTTTTCAGCAATTGAACAACTTGAATTCAATGCACATGCATTTGACAATCGTGAAAAAGGTAGTGAGGTCCCTTACAACCGCCTCTTAGAGATTTCTAGTCAATTCGTAACCTGGGAAAAGCCGAGGGCAGTATTCACAAAGTTATGGAAAATGAAAAAATTCTATTAAAATACATTTACTCAACACATTCACAGAATAAAGCTATCGAATGGCTTCGTTTTTCAGAATCAAATCAGAATTTGCTAAGTGGTTTGCTTACATTTAAAGGCTAAATAGCTATTTTTATAAAAAAAAGGTTCACTGGGTTAGTCCTGTTGAGTTACGAGCTGGAGTGTTGCCATTTGTATGCTACATTGTCATGTCGTACATAGCTCGTTATTGGTAATGCCATTCATGCAAGTTAAATCGATAAAAAGAGTAATGTATAAAGATTCTTTTGCTTTTGTCAGCGAAATGATTATGCAAATATTGCCGTGGAGTATTTATTTAGTAACATATTTTCAACGTTGGTTAGAACTGGGTTAAGTGGATGCAATAAAACTTTAGATACAAAATGTATAATTTTATTTGAAAGAAAGTCTGAAAAGTTTTTATTGGGATGTCAACATGACAAATTTAGGGAATTTGAACACATTAAGCATTGATACAAGTTAAGGGATCTTTCTCCAGCTTAGATTTCGGCCACTATGCTCATATTTGTGAAAATACAAGTCACGTTTGAATTCCCTCTATTTTCGGTAGTACTTTACTTCGGTTTACTTTACTCTCGAACAACGCAAGTCCCATCCGAACTTCCGAGAGACTTCTAGAGCGTGATACTTATTTCTTAAGGGCTTTTCTTCTCCTTAGCCTACGCTGTCGAAAGTAATCGTAGTTGCCAAGTGAGATTCTTCATTGAATTTCTCTGCTGACATTATTTTCAGTTTGAAAGCTGGTTCCGAAAGAGACTAAGTTACTAACCGTTTCAAGGGTTCAACTACCAACCCTGTTGGCTGCAAGATTACTATGCAAATCCTATATCGCCTTTAGTTTTAATTGTAGAAATAAATTTTATACAAAATATAATAAAATATTTAAAATACAATGAAATTGAAAAAAAAAAATCCAAATACCGCTTATAATAATAATTCCCAAACGGATTACCCACTATATCCCGCCCGACCGGCGCGAGGGGCGCATCCGCATAACGCGCGGATTATTCGTTCGTGCCGAGTCGTTGAAAGGCTTTGGTTTGTTAATCGTCGATATCTAAAACTACTCAGCTACAGAGAAAATCTCATCAGCTAAGTGAAGTAGATATAAGATAGATTATACATTAAGAAATAACTAGTTAACAGAATAAAATTATTGTTAGAAGTTAATATAGAAGTCAAAGAATAAGAAACAATTAGTAGCTAGGTATTTAGGATAGAAAGAATTGATTTTTTTATGCTGAAAAGCGAGTCTGAAATATTAAATCTACCAGAAAGAGAGTTATAATCTTGACACAAACAGCGAAAACGCTCGTTTAACCGAAAATTGGTTCGGCACTGTTTTAAGACTAGAGGTTTAAAATGCCTTGAAGGACGAGACGGTACATTGAAGTTCACTTCACTTAGAAGAAATTGGCTGGATAGTGAACCATTTAGCAATTTAATCATAAAAATAATTCCAAGCATTTCCCTCCGACTAGAAAGTGTGTGCAGATTAATGAGTTTTAAACGATTCGTATAGGGTGGCAGATTGTACAAGGGATTCCAATGAAAATCTCTAAAGGTAAATAGTAAAAATTGTTTTTGAACTGCTTCTAGGCGATCTACATGAACCTGGTAACGCGGGTTCCAAATTATAGAACCGTATTCAAGTATCGGTCTGACTGATGTAGTGAAGAGGGCTTTAGTTACATAAGCGTCGCTAAATTCTTTAGACCATCGTTTAACGAATGCTAGGACACCACTAGCGTTATTGACTGTTGTGTTAATATGGCGGTTGAAACTGAGTTCATAGTCCATAGTAACCCCCAGGTCAACAAAATCATACACTTGCTCAAGACTATAATTTTTAATTGTATAAGAAGCCGGCTGAGAAACTCCACGCGAAAAACCCATGTGTTTACATTTTTTAAGTTTAAGTGGCATATAATTTAAATCGCACGAAGTAACTAGTGTATCTAGATCTGATTGTAGCTTATTTCTATCTTCAAATGACGCGAATGACATGAACAACTTTACGTCGTCGGCATACATTAACATTTTTGAAAATTTTATTATTGTAGAAATATCATTTATAAACAACAAGAACAGAATCGGGCCAAGATGGCTTCCTTGAGGAACCCCCGAAGAGGCATAAATGACATCGGATACTAAATTTTTAAACACCACTCTTTGTGTCCTATCACTTAGGTAAAAAGAGATCCAGCGATTGAGACTCGGCTGGAAGCCCAACTGATCGAGTTTATGAATAAGGAATGAGTGACAAACTTTGTCAAAAGCTTTGCTGAAATCCGTATAAATAACGTCGGTGTGCAGATTTTTTCTACAGCTATTTGAGACATGACTGGTAAACTCAAGTAAATTCGTAACTGTGGACTTTCCCTTACTGAACCCGTGTTGGCAGTCAGCTATCACAGTAGAGATCGGACCCGTAAGTTGATTATCTCTTATCTCTCGATTATCCGCTAAATAGTTATAAGCTATAATATGTCGTTAATACTTTGTGAGTTTGCATTTTCTCTCTATACCGAGACCAAAGTGATTCAGTCAGCATGTTGCCTCTTTGGCTGGACACCACCGCCTCTATACGCTAGAGATAAGTGAAAGTACTGATCATATTCGACCACCATCTCTGCAGGTGTGAGAAGGAGTAACTGCGGTTTTAGCCGTGTAGAATGTATGCTGGTCGGCGGAAAGGCATTGTGCTTAGAGAATCAGCCAACCAACCCGCAACTCGTCCCACAAGCGACGCCAGAGCTAAGTGAAGTGTCTGTACGTTGCCTCAGCAGCACGACGGTTCCACTTAGTTGGGCGACTACTGCCGCTGAATCATCAAAACTGAATGATTTTGAATTTCCAAAATCAATCCTTTAAATATTTATTGCATTCTCTGCAGCTGAAGCGCCATGGTGTTGCTGCTGTCAATCACCTTGTGTCCGTGGCGCTTTATTGTTCTCTGCTTTTAGGTGGTAGTGAAGTTACAGTGGAGGTCGTACTATTATAATAATAATATTTTTATAATCAGCTTTAAACGGGGAAAAGAGGTCAATAACGGGTTGTGACTGAGGTCCATACTTGTGTTGGAAGCACAAGACAGGAAGGCTTTTAAAATCCAAAGCAAAATTCTCGGACTTGCACGTGACTTTCAAATTGATATTATTGCTGCAGCAAACAGCTATCTCAACCCCTTTTGGAGTAAACCTATCAGGTTGGACCACTGTTTAGTTAATTATTGCATAGTGACGTCTGACGGTATCCATTTCCTCAGAGTTGAGTCTCCGAGTATGATTAAAATGAACTACTTTTTACTTACGGGTTTTACCAGTATGACAAAGAATTATTTTCTCGAACACCATAGCTGACATTTTTAAGATACTTTTTTGGTTTTAAATGATACAAAAATACAAGATAATTTATAAATTTACATAGAAGATATCGGGTTTGGCACCTATGAGCAGCTTCAAACTGCGACCTCCCTAGCATCCCTAACTCAAAATTAGATTTACACAACTTAAGCGGTTATAGCAGGAGACAGATATATGACTAATTAAATTTCGCTTTCAAACACAAAAACAAACTGCCATAAATCTCGTAACTGTTAAAGAGCCTAATGGCAATGAATGTTTAAAGTTCTTCGCACAAAGAATGCCATTTTCATAAGTAAGCAATGACTTTCAAAACTCAAATTCAAAGCAGTGATGCCAGAGAAATATACAAATTCAATAATGCGATTGATGTCATTAAATATCAATAACATCTCCGGCGGCAATTGCCTTTGCTATTGGCATATTTCCTCAAGGAAACTGAACAAAAGCATCTCATTTCTGCAAGTTTCTGTAATTTCTGTTTTATTCTTATGAGTAAATCGATACTTTTCCAAGCAATTCACTTTCAATTTCATGTGAAGCATGGTGAAGTCACAACGTCGTATCGCAATAAATAACAAATAAAATATAAACGAAACCGGTAAAAGCGTTTGGCGCCTAAAAAATATTGCGATTTTGTCGGTGACATTGACAATTTCCGAAACCAAGGTGGTGCACAAGGTAAAGCGCCTTTAATATGCTACAATAATAATAGAAATCGCAAAATGTTGAAATTCAAAGCATATGCTGCCTAACAGGAAGTATGTCTCCATCTACCGCATACCAGAGCGCCCTTCAACGCTTAAGTGAATATGAAATTTTGCTACAGAAATTACAGTAAAAACAATCATTTCCATATTTCAGTCACCGACACGTTTGCTAGCGCATGAAAGTGAGTTGAGCGCCTACGAGCTAGACTCGATTGCACGGTGCTCCTAACTCCCCACGCTACAGAGTTTCATTTCATCTAAACGAAAGGTAAAATGCGTGCAATGGTAAGAGAACCAGCTCTGAAATAAACAATATTGACTTTTTCTGCTTCACTGCCTTCTGCACGCAGTCCCGATCCCGTCTCCGACTTGATGCGCGCATATCATTTTCGCGAAAATTTTTCATTTTCTCAAGCAAAATGCGAAGTAAGGCGAAATTAAAGGAAAAACCAACAACACGCCATCTCTCAGCCACTTTGCACACATCAACGATGTTAAATTTAAATAATTTCGTTTCACTTTTGTGCGCGTCTTGATTTCGCAGGCATCGACATACAACGTCTGAAAGTGCCAACGCATTGTGTTTGAATATATACGAGTATATATAGGTAATTCCATGTTACATTAGTCAGTGATCGAAATTTAAGAAGCATTGAAAGATATATTTCGACTAACAAAACGGTGTTACGGTTTTAAATTGTGCAGAGTATAAAACGGTAATTATTTTTTCCCTAAAAGTTGGTTGTATATTCATAAACGGATCAAAATATAACATAGATATAACCTATAAAATTTTTTGAAGGTGTTCCAGAATTTGTAGGATATTCCCAGAAAGCCTTTGGGAATTCTGAGGTTCAGCGAATTTTTTCCTAGGAAGGAACCATAGTTATAATACCGTTTCATGTTCGTGAAAGGTGTAAAAACATCCGACCCTTGTTGGAGTTTTTTTTTCGATTTTGGACCAGAAAAGGAGCCAAATGTAAATATTGACTAAATGTTTTTTTTTTTTTGACTTTTTTTATGAAGTAAAAAGCGCATACAATTGCAATACATCCTATTGTCCATCCAGCCATTAGGCCCTTCACACGATAGCTTGAACAGCAAACTGAAATATCTTAACCAAGTTTTGTTTAGTAATTTATCTGAACCTAGCTTTTACCCGCGGCGCCGCCCGCACGTAGAAAATAAAAAAATAACGAAAGTTCTTCTGAAGACATTTTTATGTATCAGCCAATGGGGTCATAAATAAGATTTTCTTGAAGAGGTCGGTCCCTGGTCCACTTCCCGGAAAAAGGTATTCTAAATTTTAACAAAGGTCTACTAAGGTACCGAATTTCTATTAAATCGCATTATAAGTAAGAATATTTTGAATAGGTTGGTCCCTGATCCACTGTTCCCGAATCGCATGAATCTGTTACCTAGTATATGACCCTGAGAATAAGTGTTCAAAATTTTGTAGAGATCGTTTAAGTAGTTTAGACGTTAAAGACCCACAAACAAACGCACAAACTTACGCCCTATTAATATTAGTAAGATTACCACAGAAAGGTTGGGTTAGGTTAGGTTAAGTTACAGCAACACCTTATAGGAGAATTTCACTTCGACCCTATAGAGATCAGTTGTGATACCATATTAACTTAGAGCTAAGGTTATAATTTTTTAAAAATCGCTACCGCATGATTCCATATGTCTGACCTAGGTTACTGATAAGAGTTATACAAGGTAGAAGTACGTCCAACTAATTCTGCTAAAATGTGATTTCACCCCTTTGTACTCTATGCAACTGCAGAAGACAGAGTTGTAGCACATGTTGACGAGTGAACCTTGTGCTCCTATCGTGCAAAGCTTCAGGGACGTTGTTAACAATTTATAAATGAGCCTTATCGGGCCAAATGACCTCCACAAATAGCCACCATCGAAGTATCGTACAACAATGCAAGATGTAACGTCAGGCCAGACCTGGCTGACCTGAGTGGTACCAGGTCTGCTTAATAGATGACTACAGGTGGCTAGCGGAACTACATATTCTCTATAGCCCACCACTTTCAGTTTACAAGTACCCAATCGGACAAAATATTGGCGCAACATATTCGACATATTTATATTTCCCAAGCCCCAAACGATACTAATTCTGAAATAGTTTGAGACAACAGAGAGTTGTCATGTACCCCAAGATCAACTTTGCCTGCACCACGGTTGATCTCAGAGCCTTAACATACGTTGGGCTACCCGAGTAAAATGTAGAATAAGCTAACTGCTGCATAATTTTTTGCTGGCTGGAAGACGCAACTATTATAAAGTAGCTTGATGTACGACTTATTTAAATCTCCACACCTCCCACCACATTCGTCCTTCGAGAGAATGACGGTATTGAGACCAACTAATAGGGGCAGTCAGCGACACTTACAAATCTACCTGAACAACCAAAATAGATTCGAAGTCGGAAAGAATGCTCTTAGTCCACTATCTAGATGTATTCAGCCTACCATTCATACCCAAGGTGGGTGTATTCAGATAGATTGACAGAGCGGTTTGCTGTACATGTACTAGCCGGTTAACTTTGCTAGCATTTGGTAGCTAATATATTTTCTTTTTGTATTCTTTTCAGACTGAAAAACTATTACAAATATTAAATTTTAAAAGTTCATAACTTTAAAAATAAAATTTGAATCTAGTATTATTTGCTTGACCCTCATGAAATTACTCATACACATTTTTCAGTTATTTGCCTGCTTGCCACGAGCCTATCCGCTTTGCTGCTATAGCACATCCCATTGCCATTTTTCACGCTATTCGCCTTTTTATACTTACTTCGCTGAATTTGAGTTCTACCACCACTCAAACACCCAATGCATTCTATTAAAGACCCTGTCCTAACCAGCAAGCTTGACAGCCTATCAGTCAGTCACTCAGTCAATGTGGGAGCATAAATAATGCCCATTGTGACTTAGCGTGTGCATACTTTCTTCTGCTCAAAATGTTGCTCGCTTGGCACAAGCTAAAGTTAGCGGTGGTGTATTGGCCTCCACCAACACCAGCTCCATTTCGTGTACAGCTCCTACTCGCAAATACTCGGTGATTTTGATTAATTTATTGATAGTTGGCGTGTTTCTGCCATTTGCTTTCGCACATTATGCTTTTGATTTTCACCCATGGTCCTTCCGTGTATCAGAGTTGTTGGCGTGCTACCCTATTTGACTTTGTTGCTGTAGTACCGACCTAACCCACATGACATATGCTTTCTTGCCTACCTCTCATTTTTATAAGCTTAAATACATTCATTTCCCTTGTAGCATCTAATAACAACCCTCCTCTTGTCAATAATTTAAGGTGGGTTTAAGACATAGTGGGTCACATTGCACTCAAATTTTAACAGAGCAAGTTTCTCAGCAGATATATATTTAAGTGTTGTAAGTGGACAAAGGTTTCAAGGGTCAAAGAAATCGTTTTAATCACCGGTTAGTGGTGGTAAAAATAAAATATAATAAAATAAAATAAAAAAAAATCAAATCAAATAAAATAAAACAAAACAAAATAAAATAAAATTAAATAAAATAAATTAATTTAAAAAATTATAAAAATAAAATAAAATTAAATAAAATAAAATAAAATAAAGTAAAATAAAAAATGTTGAATTATAAAATTGTACGAAATAAAAGGTAAACACAAAGAAAATAAGGAAAAGAAAAATAAGTTTTTGGAAAAAAAACGAAAAAACAGTAACGGATGGAGTGTTAATTAAATAAGCAGACAAATATTAAATGCAGTAATAGCACAATGTGCCCAACAAAGTCTGTTTATTTTTGTTTGTTTATTTATTTATTCAATTATGCTCACATTATTTGTTTATTTTTTCTCATGCAGTCACACCCAAGAAACGCACATCATTATTTGACCCTACTCTATTTCAGAACTTTCGTAAATTCTAACAATTTTGTATTTTGATGTTTTTGTATTTTGATGGTTTTGTATTTGTTTATTTATGTGTTTATGTATTATGATGTTATGTAATCCACATGATTTCCTATGCGGTAAATTTTCCTTTGAGGTGGTCTGCCAAAATTTTACCTTTCTCAGTCTGCAGCTGATTTATTATGATTTATGTGTGTGCGTTTCTGATAAGAGATTTATGACTTTGACATTAATATTCATTAGTATCGATTTAATTTAGCGGATTCAACTGTTTATTGTAGTCGTAGTAGCATTATACAAATGAAAGAGGGGAATTTCTTTAAAGACCTCGACGGATATTTTAGTGAATTTACGGTTCTAATAAAGGCGAACAATTACCTAAAAGGAAATTTAAATCTTCATAATATAATGAATCGAGAATGAGAGCAGCGAATTGAGAGTAAAGAGTTTTAAGCTATAACTTTTGCAATTTAATAGCAAAAAAATAAAATTATGGAATTTTTTCACTATATCTCAATTTATCTTATAAACAAACATGAATGTGTGTCTGTGTGACCCTTATAGGCGTCCAAAGTACTAAACCGATCTTCATCAACTTTGCACAGTATATTCTTGGTTTCACGGGTTACAGCATGGGCTATACAAAGTGGAAGGTGCCACGCCCCCAGGCCATATAAAATTTCAATTCGTCAAACTCTAAACGTGTTTGGTCTAAATTCATGATATTTGGATATATGTCACTTAGTCAAGATTTGCATGGTTTTGAAAAAGTGGGCTCACATATTTTGTGGTTTGTTTGTCTTTATATCAAAAAAAAGCCTTGGAAAAAGTTAGCCAAACCCAGGCAAAAAAAAAACAGCTATATCTTCGAAACTATGAACATATCAGTACCCGCAGAGGAAAAGGGCGAAAAAGGGGAGTAGGAAAAGAAAATTTTGAAATAAGAGCTGTTAAAGGAAAATAAAGGGGGTAAAGTAAACGAAGTAAGATATTGGGATAAATTACAAGGAAGCGCCAAGTGGGGAGGGAAGAGACTACAATTTGTTAAATGTAGGTAACTCAAATTTTAGGCAGGGCAACGTCTACCGGGTCTGCTAGTGCTTAAATAAAGAACGAGAGGGCCACCTCATAATGTAAAATTGTTTTTTACAATATACAAAATCTACCCCCATGAAAAAACTGTCAACCCCCTAATAAAAGAAAAAAAAATAATGTACCAGGAGAACATGGACTACATACCCCGTTATTCTGTTATCGAGAGAAAGAAGTTATAACTTATAGCTTCACTCATATGGGTCATCTTCTTCTACCATTTCTATTTCTGTTCTACCTAGCTATATAGTACTTCTAATGCTACTTCTCTTTCATTCTATTTCGGTTGTTGGTGTGGTAACGTCCCCGTGGGTTTTGGAGAGTGTTGTCGAATTAACAGTCCTTGGTAATGAGAGGTGAGAGGCACCATATCCGTAGATCAACCATCGAGTTGCACGTCATTACCTTTGTGCATATTAGTCGCCTCTTACGACCGGTATGCCTACCTCGGGCATATTCTACCCCCCTAAACCGCAGGGGCTTCCATTCTATTTCTCTTGTTTATTATCTCCCCTTGTTATTATTATTTTCCTTTTTTAATTTGTTTTATTTTTCTTCATCCAATATTTGTTTGACTCTTGTTACATTGACATCTTTCAGCAACTACAGCAATTCAAAGGTAATGAGGTGAAATTCAATTTGGCAACTTTTTAAAATATTCGAAATAAATTCAACTTAAAATTCTTTATGCCATTTGCATAGAGTTTTCTACAAAAATATGCCAAAGAAATATTTGAAATTAAATTTCCCAAACTTGATTTATGTTCCCGTGTTCACACCTACAAAATATATTGTCCAGTTGCAAATGAGTATTGCCTTTCTCCAACGCATTTTTCAGTGCGTTGTAAGTACCTTTGGAAACTTATTTGAATAAAAATGTGTTTGGCGAAAAAGTAGAAAATCTATTGCAGCACTTCTATCAGCTCGCAATTTAAAGCTCTCATTTTTTACAATATTTGTACACGGTTGCAGTCAAGTTTTTTTTTTTTTTATTGACTTACGCCTGTCACTGCCTTAAGCCAGCAGACAAAACATATACGTACATACAGATCAGAAGACAATAAAAACGTCGGCAGTAATGCATCACGTATTTTGAGATTCAGTCACTTTGCACAACTACAAACTCGACTGCAATTCATTTCATGCTTGAACATTTTCTAAAAGTAAGAAGCAAGCTGAAAAAATACCATTTGGTCATTTTTCAAATATTTTTTTCAAAGCTCCATTGCTTGTGAGCCACACTCGGTGGCATATTACCTTTGGTATATATTAGAGTGCGCCACATAAAAAAAAGATTTTGATAATTATATTGATATTTATTTTTCAGAATAGCGAAAAAAAAATACTGTTAACGCTACAAACTTAGTACTAATATCTGCAGGCCTGAAATTGCTAGTCTCGATTTTGTGGGATTGAACTTATTTTCTATTTAAAACTGCCAACTATTGAGGCAAAAAACTTTAGTAGGAAACTAAACTGTCCACGAAACTTTCTCAACAAAAATCTTCGTCGGGTGGGTCATTGCAGCGTCATCATTGTTTAAACATTGATATGGTTTTCTGATTTTACTTTTTTATTTTGAAAATTTGTGAAATATGCAAAAGTCACTATAGAAAAACGACACACACAAATTCTGAAAGAGAATTTAATGCTGAATCCAAATCCGGAATTTAGTACTGTCAAGGTTTGGCCTTAATTCCTCAAAAAAATGCCAATACTTTGTTTTCGCTTTTTAAGTTTAGGGCCACGGTTTGAAATTATTTGGGCCAGTCTATTATACATGTACACATACATATAATTACTCACCCACCTAAAGTACGTAGGTTTCGTTTCAACCTTGCGTTTTATATCAACCTTGCTTAATATCATTTTTCTTCTTTCCAATAAAAAATTAGATACTTCACAGTCAAACAAACTAGTAAGTCTCTTTTTTATAACTATCATGCTCTGCTTGTGTTTTATTGTCTAGTCCCAGCGACAGCCAGAAGTGAAATAAATCAAGTTTTGTTAAGCTGACCACATACCTTTCCCAACATTGGTACTCTCATCCACACATACAAGTACACTAACACAAGCACATTTTGACAGCGCTCTTAGCAGTAGTAGTAGATCCTTTTGCACCTTTATTTCGGTTGTTTCCCTTACATCATTAGTTGGTATATCTGCTGGTTTTTTTTCCTGATTGTCCATCCAGCTGACTATTCGCCTGTTTTATGCTTTGTTGAGCGCGTCGTTTGCGCCCCTCAACATTTCAATGTCGTTTTCATTTCTTTTCTGTGTGTTTTTCATATAACACTCCTTTTTTTAGAGACTTTCCCTGTTTTATCGGTCTGTCGGTCTAGTCATTTCGTTGGTTCGTTGGTTAAGTAATGGATTTTGATTTTTGTTGCCTTTCCTTGCATGCCCCCCTGCTGGGGTATCCTTACTCTTTAGAAGTATGCATAGTCACTAAGTTACGTACTTTGCTGTTTTTGCTTTTTGTTGATGTATTTTTCGAAATTGAATTAAATTTATGCAATTATGCAAATTAAAATGATTTTTTGTGTAAAGGGTTATACGCTGTAATACTCGTACCTGTGGAAATGAACTTATACGTGTTTATGGTGTGGAGTGTGGTAAACATGGATACAGGGTGGCTGATGAATTTTGCTGCATTAAGAAACTCAAATAATTTTTTTTTCAGTGTATGGAATTCATTTTTCTTTTATTCATGTTAAAGCTCATTAAATTTTATTAAATATAGCTTAATTAGTTTTAAAAATAATGGAATTTAAATGCCCCCCCTGCTCGTCGATGCATGTGCGGCATCTTACCAAAAAGTTGTTCATTACTGCTTGGAGAGTTGAGACAGGAATAGCCGCAATTGTTTCTCGAATGGATTGCCTTAGTTCATTCAAATTTGTTGGTTTTGCTTTGAAGACTTCCTGTTTGCAATAACCCCACAAGAAAAAGTCAGGTGCAGTAAGGTCAGGCGACCTGGGTGGCCAACGGAATGTGAAGTTTCTGGATATCAGCTTATTGGGAAATTTTCGTCGCAATTCTGTCATAACAGGTTGGGCTATATGAGGAGCTGCACCATCTTGCTGAAACCACACAGAGTTGAAAGAAATTCTCATTCGGCGTAATTCTGGATAGAAAAACTCTCTCAACATGCTCAAGTAACGGTCTCCACTAACCGTAACGGTGTGACCGTTTTCTTCGAAGAAGTAGGGCCCGACAATGCAGCGTGATGAAACTGCACACCACACTGTGACACGAAGTGGATGCAATTCCGTCTCATGGAGTATCTGTGGGTTGGAAGCACTTCATATTCGACAACTTTGTTTGTTTATGTTGCCGTTTAAATCGAAATGGGCCTCGTCAGACATGAAAAGACAGTTCAACATGTTTCCATCCTCTTCCACCATTTGAAGCATCTTCTGGCAAAATTCCAAGCGAATCGGCAAGTCTGCAGCGTTCAGTTTGTTGGCCATTTGAATTTTATATGGGAATAAGTCCAAATCTTTGTGCATAATTGACTGTAATGACTGTCTGCTTACACCCATTTGAGCAGATAAGCTTCTTGTCGAAACACGTGGATTGTTTTGTATGGCAGCAGCTACAGCAGCGATTGTTTCCTCCGTTCGAACTGAAGGGTTTCGATGGTAAGGTCTTCTGTTGACTGTCCCATGCTCGACAAAATTGTTTACAAGTCTTATTATGGTCCATCTGCTCGGAGGATTGCCGCCAAACGTGCGCCTATACTCTGTTTGAACCGAAACTACGGACTCCAGTGCGTGATAGCGGCGGACAATCCAAATTCTTGTTTCAGTGTCCCCGTTATCCATTTTTGTTAAACGTAAAAGTCAATCTGCAAAATAAAAAAAAAATTTACCAGATTCATTAAATAGAAAAAAAGTTATTTATTTTTTTTTTGGTAGCGGCTTTCATTAGCCACCCTGTATGAAGTTCATAGATACTCGCATTATATAATTTTGCCTGTACAGAGGTTCCAGCGAGTATTCACATTACATAACTTTCGAGAGCCATCTTGCGAAGCGAATGAAAATTTTGTCGAATTTCGCGGTCTCGAATTGCGAGATCCGAATCTCCAGCGAATTCGCCAAAAAAAAGTCGAATGAGTGACGAAGATGAATTTTTCGAATTGCCAAAAGCGAAAAAATCATATGCGCTTCGCCAAATCTGTCAAAATTTGTCGAATGCTTATTTTGTTCGCGCTTGAAAGTAAAAAGGACGAATTTGCATGTATTTGAACGTTTTCAATTTAATAAATTAAATAAATTGAATAAATAAATAAAAGTGAGTAATTAATTTAATTAAATTGAGTTATTTGTTTGAATAAATGAAGTTTTCAGAATGAGAAGAACAACGCCGCAGCCATTCCAAAAGCTGGTCGAGCTGATGGAAAATAATCCAGACGTCGGCATAGGCATGGGGAATTTTGGAGAGACCAGTAGGAGCAGGGCTGGCGGCCGCCGTGGTGTGAAGGTAGTGTTGCCGGCCTACCACACCGAAGGTCCATGGTTCGAGCCCTGGTACAGTTAACATCAAAAGTGATTTGAAAAAGTTTTTCAAAACGGGGTCGCCCCTCGGCAGTGGTTTGGCAAACTCTCCGAGTGTATTTCTGCCATGACAGGCTTCTCAGCAAAAATTCGTCTCCTTTGTAGATGCCGTTCGGAGTCAGCAAAAAACTGTAGGTCCCACCAATTTGTAGGGAAAATTCAAATCGGCACACCAAAAATTGGAAGAGAAGCTTGGCGCAAAAATCTCTTAGGAGGTTTATGATGATATACCTGTTGTATATCGCGCCATAGAGAGAGAGAGTAGGAGCAGGGCAGAATTGTGGGACCATTTCGCCACGGATCTTAACTCCATAGGTCCTCCAATCCGTAACGGGTGCGAGTGGAAGAAGGTAAGAAGAATAGACCTGCACGAATAATACAAAAGTATACGAGTACATCGCAGAATCGTGGCATCGTAGCATCGTATGGTTACTGACTGGAGTCACTTTTGATACTTAAGGCTGCAGGCCTCTAGTAGTAACTGAATTGTATTCTGCATGTCAGTTCATACTTACCAATATATTTGTCCTAGGTTTGGTTAGATTATAAGTTCAAGCTTAAAAAAAAGGTTTCTACAAACCGCAGCGAGACCGTAGCCACTGGAGGAGGACCGTACGCCCAGCGAAGTTTATCTGCGCTAGAGTGATCCGTGGATGAGCTGCTGAACCTTCAAGAAGCCGCCAATAAATAAATAATAAATAAAATAATAAATGAAATAAAGCAAATTTCTATTTTATTATTTTAATTTAATCTTCTTTTCATAGGAATTTCAATAAAAACTTCATATTTTAAAATTAGTATTTTTTTGCTTTGAGTTTGCAGTTTGAGCTGAGCAGTTTTTATCGCCGCCCTGCAAATTTCTCTCTGTAAAATTGGTAGTATCTCCTTTAAAATGAGGGAAAATGTGGGTTGTCCCAATTGAAACTCATTCCCTACAGCTTTCTGATAACTGCCATGGGCAAAAAAACGGAGTGCGCAACACAATTTTAGCATTGGCGTTACAGATGAGAACAAGCCGCAGTGAAAATTGTCCTAGATTTTGTCCAGCACATACATAAATGCATCTTTGCTTAGCCGGAAATTTGCTATGAATCTATAAACACATTTATATAAACAAAAACGTTACATCTTTTGAATAACCAATATGCACTGCACTTACACTGTGGACGGAAGCTCCATGGGATTGGAGTAATCCCTTATAAAACGGCGCTGACGAAGAAGATCAACTCGCGGCTCAACATTATAATTGTCTTCGAAAAAAAGATCAACGTTATAAAACATTTTTAACTTTATTTATTGCTATTTAATTAAACTTGCTTTTTACATTTCTGTTTGTGCCCAAATAAATAATAAAAACAGATGACAGAAACGTCAAATTCGGATGAACTAATTAAATTTGTTTGAATGGCAACGACACATAGCAGTCGAATAAGTTCATTCGCCACTCACAATGCAAATTTGATGTGAGTTCGCCAATCTGTTCGAGTCGCCAAATATATTCGCTTCGCAAGTGACAATATGCATACTCGTATATATCTGTTATGGTTACATACTTTTTTTTTTTTGTGAAATCAATGGCGTGCATTGAGGGTACAATATATGGACTGAATAAGAGCGTATGTGAAGCCAACTGTGGGTTAGGGCGTTCTTGAAAGAAATACTAAAATTTTGCTATCGTTTGCTGCCATAGGTTGCTTTTGAAGCGGTAGCCCAAATGGGTATGATCATCCAAATAGTCATCTAAGAGTTCAACGATACTTCTGACAAAGTTACAATCTTTCGAAATAAAGTTGCCAAAAATTTACTAGCCCCTTATTAATAATAAAGATAAGGTTATGTGAATAAATAATAAGAAGAATCGACTACGCTTGTTGGAAGCTGTTGTGAACATTAACTAATTTAATGGAAACAAGTAAGGAAGCCTAAGTTCGGGTGGAACCGAACATTATATACCTAGTAGTGATATATAATGACATACCAATTTACGCAGGTATATTTTAATACTTTTCAGTTCGTATTATAAAGCCAGCTGATTGTTTCCAATAAAACACTTCTGGTATGAGTTTAGAGGCGTAAATTAATTTATTTGCATATAAATAGTTTCCCTACCGAACACTGCTAACCACAATTTTTCAAATTAACAATACATGCATGGCTAAATCGACTCAGCTCAACGTCCTTATTATTTCAGTTTACTTATTGATGGGACCATTTCTTTTTTTCTCATACTTACAAACATATTATGTTCATTAAAGGTATGAAAATCAAAAAATTTATATAACTTCCCTATTGCAGTGGGGTATTAAAAACTTGCCCGGATATTTTGCTTGTGCGTTATCTGATTTGCCTAATTTTTGGCAGGAGTATACGACATATTATTGAGCAGCAGCAGAAATAGCAGAATTTGTATGCTGAAAGTGGGTATCGCCACGCCTACTTCCCCAAAATTCACAACATTTTTTTGTGGACGAGTTTTGCTTAAAAGCTTATTATGTGTGAAATATCTAATTGCTATAGATTGCATGGTTATAGAAATATCGCGTTTTACATTTTATATAAAAATTTTTCAGAATTATGTTAAAAAACTGGGAGTGGCCGTTTACCGATTTCAAATATTTTTACAACAAACAGTTCACCAAATATCGTTTCGATACATCAATTTTTGCCAAAGTTGTGGCATAAAAAGCTTTGTTGAATAATCCACTAAAAAAGAGGCGAGGCTACACCCATTTTCATAATTTTATTTTTTTCGACTTTCTTTGTTCACGGACACTATGAAAGTGAAATAGAAGTGATATAAAGCTATGGCACGCAAAATTAATGGCTACTAAATATATCTATGATCCTTTTCAAAATCTTTTGTATAAAAGTGGGCGTGGACTTTAACCGATTTCTCCCATTTTTACCCGGAATACTCCTTGCATTAATACAAATATGTGCGCTCAATTTCGTTTCGATATCTTAAACGGTTTTTGATTTATGATTAATATTATTTCTAAATTTGACTTAATTAAAAGTGGGCAGTACCACACCTATTTTCAAAAATGTCTTGAAAAATTTATTTTTTGTCTTAAAGTTAATGTACACTAGTGCGGATCGGTCCCCATACAAAAAAAAAGTTTGTCCAGTCCACCCCTAGGATTAAAGATATTTTGAAAGCGATCCCAAAAAAAATTTTTTTTTTGCCACGCCCCCCGATGGGCTATTTACTTTTTTTGACACTTCGTCGCCATTTTAAGTCCGATTTTAATGAGCCGGACACCGTTGTTCATGGCTTGGAAGCCGCCATAATTCTTACCTTAATCATTTTTTACTTCGAGTTCAAATTCTAGTAGTGACTGTCGGTATCTCGTTTCGCATCATACCTAAATTCCAATTTTTTTAGTCTGTCAAAAAGGCCTTTAAATTCTGTGAAACTTTTTCTTTAACAGTAACTACTTTTGTTCATAACTAAAAAAGTTATAAAGGTTTCAAAAATCTAAATATAACTCTGTGTTAAATTTGGCAACTATGCCAATTTTTTTTTTTACTAGAATTGGCAACACCGGTTACTATTACTTTTCATTAAATGTTTTTTGTTTATGCTTACTCAATCTGTTATCTGACAACACTGTTATCACCTGATATTTCCATGCTTCTTTTGTTGTCTTCTCTATGACAAATTCTTGCTTTTTCCTCTATTTATGTAAAAATTATAGTTGCATGCATTTGAATGCATTTTTTTAAAGCTTTGATCTGCAATCAATCAATCGGGTTTCAGCTTTCGCAAAGTAAACAACGTAGATTAAATTGTGGTCTTTTAAATACAAATAAAGAAACAAAAGTGAAGTGAAGTAAAATCAAAAGCAAAAATAAGTTAAAAAAAATCACAAAATGCCATTTGAAGCGTGTGATATAGAAAAAAATAAATTACCAACAAACCAACAAGTGATGCAATATTTTTACATATAAAGAAAAATGGTGCATCAAATATTAAAAAAAATCAAACTTTAGTAAAATATATGCATGTGATTACAAATATGGTTTGTGAGTTAGTAGTTGAAATATACAAACATTCCGATAGTATGTAAAACTACCATTAGAATGTATTTGAAAAATCTTCTGATGTCATATAAAGATATTGTTAAAAATCCAAGTAAATATGACAGTAACGAGATGTATTGGAATAAATTGTTCGAAATTTCAAAATGCAAGTGCGGCATTGAAAAAAATTCCTAGTGCTTATGTTCCGAAAATGAAAAAATTCCACCAAATATGGTAGCATTCTTTATCGATCAGAGCGGACCAAGGCTTTTAACCTTTGATGATATCCAAGTTGATAACATGGAGATCGATATGATCGATCAAGATTCAAGTATTGCCGGAGTAAATCAATCTCCTTTTACCGTTTCATATGCACCAGGTTCAAGTGAAGAAACTGAATCTGATGATGAAAATAATGACGTATCGCCGAACGAAGAGCAGCTGAAAGTATCTAACATATCGCTTAATAATTATGCTGTAGCTTTAGATCGCACTAATCCTTCGGATCGCATTGGATCTTTACTTGCAACAACATTCATAAAAGATTTAAAACATTCGATTGTTAGAAAAGCGAGCAAAGACTATGAAGGCATTAGTAAAAGAATGTTGAAGAATGTTGTCTGGGAGTATAGGACGTTCTCATAAAGTTATTGAAGAACATATAACAATTATTAGAGAGCCAGAATCCACATTCATCGGCTACACAACTCCTACAGCTGGTACTGGGGTAGAAACTCAGAAAGCCATTGTAAACTTCTTAGATTCAAAAGGCTTTTCGCTGGACTCCTTAGTTGCAATCAATTGCGATGGAACGGCTGTAAATACAGGTTACAAGTCAGGAGTAAACGCATGCATGGAACGATACCTGCAACGCCCATTACAGTGGAATATTTGCCTGTGTCATTTCAACGAGCTACCACTCAAAGGTTTGTTGACCAATTTACTTGGATACCGAAGAGCATGTAACTTTTTTATCTATTTACAACATTCAAATTTGTAAATAATTTTTTTAGGTTGTAAATGGATATGAGCCAATTTATATGGGACCTATGCCAGAAAATGTAGGCGACTGGAAAATCCGCGATGACCAACTGTACCTTTATCGTATGGTTCTAGCGATTAACAATTGCTCCTGCGATGATAAACTAGCTAAGCAGAATCCCGGACCTGTAAGTACAGCACGGTGGTTGACAACAGCATCCAGATTGCTTCGCCTTTATGTATCAAAGAGGCAGCCTTCAGAGAATTTGAAAAATTTAGTGACTTTCGTTGTCAAGGTTTATGCACCTTTCTGGTTTCTCGTAAAGGGCCAACCACAGTCCATACACGGAAGTCGTCATATTTCAAAGTACATAGTTTGGATTCGAGAATTACCATTTAAATTTCAAATGATAATTCGTCCAATTATTAAACAGGATAGCTATTACTTACATTCCGAAAATATTCAACTGGCTATGATAACCGATACGGATCAAACCATACGATCTCAGGGCTATGAAATTATAGGGACTGCTCGGTGTAAACCACCCGCAAAGACTAGAGAGTTCCGCGTTCCAAAACACCAAATTAATTTCGATGCTGATGTATATACAAACATACTAAAGTGGGACAATATACAAATAAGCGAGCCACCATGTCTCCATTTTTATACAGACGAGATATTGGAACATTATCAATTTTCGGATCATGAAATCATTGAAATACCAGGTAGTAATCTTTAAAAGTTTAAACACATACTTATAATAAATAAAAAATTATGATTCATTTTATAGAATTTGATGAAAAGCGCATGGGATACATATTTGCTTAAAAGTCGCGAACAGTATATAGCAAGCTTAAGTCCCGCCAAAATTTAATATAAATAACATATAATATAAATAAGCAAAAAAAAGTTTAAAATTATAGCCTAGTGCAATTAAAAAAAAATTTGTGAGGAGAGAGAAAAAAAAAATAAAAAATTAAAATATTATCATAGAGCAAATTGAGTAAGCATAAACAAAAAACATTTAATGAAAAGTAATAGTAACCAGTGTTGCCAATTCTAGTAAAAAAAAAATTTGGCATAGTTGCCAAATTTAACACAGGGTTATATTTGGATTTTTGAAACCTTTATAACTTTTTTAGTTATGAACAAAAGTAGTTACTGTTAAAGAAAAAGTTTCACAGAATTTAAAGGCCTTTTCGACAGACTAAAAAAAATGGAATTTAGGTATGATGTGAAACGAGATACCGACAGTCACTACTAGAATTTAAACTCGGAGTAAAAAATGATTAAGGTAAGAATTGTGGCGAACAACGGTGTACGGCTCATTAAAATCGGACTTAAAATGGCGACGTAGTGTCAAAAAAAGTAAATCGCCCATCGGGGGGGCGTGGCAAAAAAAAAAAATTTTTTTTGGAATCGCCTTCAAAATATCTTTAATTCTAGGGGTGGACTGGAAAAACTTTTTTTGTGGATCCACCCTAATGTACACACCAAATTTTATCCTAATAAGTGTGTTATGTACTAAAAAATCACTTCTTTTGTATTTTCCAAAATATTTTATATATAACAACTGGGCGTGGCTTTGATCCGATTTCGCCCATTTGAAAGAGCGCTCTGAGATGAGTGGCAAGGAACCTGCATATCAAATTTTATTAAGATATCTCAAAATTTACTCAAGTTGTCGTGTTAAGAGACGGACAGACAGACGTACAGACGGACGGACGGACATGGCTTAGTAAATTCCTTTCTTCTCCTGAACATTTTAATATATAAGTCAGTATCTATTTCGATCCGTTTATGCCATTACATACAACCGTTAGGCGAGTAAACTTCATATACCTTTTGTGCGTAGCACTACTAGGTATAAAAAAAGTAAAAGCGAGAGTTAAATCGTTTAAACAGGAATGCAAGCGGTAATAATCGATGGGCATTTTATGAAAACCAAACCCAATTAAAAAAAAATCGATTAAAATTAATATCTGTAGTATATATGATACTCTATGTTTGAAATAACGGAGCAATTATAACCGAAATACATTTTATTCCAAGCAAAAAAATTACAAAATTCGATAAGAAAAAACATATTGATAAGAATTGAGAATTGTTTTACTAAAGTCTATGAAAGAAAATAATCTTATTGAGTATTCTTAATTTGAGATAACATACCAAAACCACGCATGAAATATCAAAAAACGACCAGAAACATTCCAACAATAATCGATAAGCATTTAATGAGAACAAAAAAAAATTTTAAAATCGATAAGAAAAAACGAATCGATAAATTAAATTGATAAAATACTTATTTTTTATATCTAACATTATAAATTTGAGACCACAGACCGACCCCGCAACTATATATTGGCTGCTATTTCCATTTTCTTGAAAATTTCCGATAATACCTGCATGACTTTGGCTATTTTCCAGTATTCCATGAATGCAGAGGTTGTCTAGTCTATAGTCGCACGCTAAATTTTTGTTTAGAGAAGTTTGACTGTATTAAAATCTCAAATTGACAAGCTTTGACGCTCTGCAAAACTGCTGATTGGTTACTCACATGAAATTACTTTGTAAAGTGAGCAAATACACCATACCAGAGAGAGATCTGAGATAAATTTATTGCTATTTCCAAATTTTAAAATTTTTTCTTTGGTTTACTAGAATTATTGGGCAACAAAACTGGAAAACTACTCAGAAAATTTAAATCTGATGTAAAATATTTCAACATTTTTTGGAAAGTTTTTAAAACAATTTTTTTTTTACATGAAAACTTGTTACGTATTTTTCCCTAGTTTGATCATGGTTTTAATACTTAAAAAACTTATTTTATTTTTGTAACTTTTCTTGCATTTCAATCCTATCCATTACCCTTAAAAAGAATACTTCAGTTGTATTCATTAACTCTAAAAACAAAATCCAGATTTGCTTTGAAACTTAATTAATTGACAAATTTCATCTTATTTTCTTTTGTTCCATCTTTGTTCTGCTTTGGCTGTTTGACATACGCAATTAGTGACACTTTCTGACTTTCAATTCCATTTCAACCATTTAGCACAATGTAACGTGCACAAATAAAAAATCATAGAAAAGTTGGCAGTCGCTTGTTTGGTAATTTACAAATGAACGCCAGCAAAAGTCATGGCAACATTTACAAAAGTAAAAGAAGCAAAAAAGAAACAAAACGTAGCAGTGAAGAACACAGCAACGTGCAATGTATGTGTGTGTGTATGAAGGGTAAAAGAAAAATTAACAAAATAGCAGAGAGAGCAAGCAACAAACTGAAAGATGCCAACGTAAAAATAATGAGAGTAAATCTTTTGAAAATTCATTTCATTCAAAGCACTAAATCTTTGGTCATTTATTGCTTTTCAGAGCAGCAAACCATACGAAATAATTTAAAATGAAACAAAGCTGTTGAATGATTTTGTAGCTTTTTGTTTTTTATATTTTTTTCTGTTTGTAATTACGTGCTTTCTAAATTTGACTTTAAGTAATCGGATATATTTAAAAGGTTGAAATTCAAGGAAAGTCTCTATGGCAACAAGTAATAACAAGCAAAGTCAATTTTAGAATTTTGAGGATTGATATTTAAAAAACAGGTTTAAAACTTGTACGCTCGATGTAAGTAATTACTAAGTTGTAAAGGGTGTTTTTTTTAGGGGTATAGAACTTCGAATTGAAATAAAACACAAGAAAATCGTTTTAAGGTCCATCAATTTGGCTTTATTGGAAGGATAATTTTATGCCATTAATGTTTAAATATGATTTCGGGCATGTGGCCGCCGCGGCTGGCTCGAATAAAGCCAATTCTACAGGTCCAATTTTCAACCACTTTTTCGAGCATATGGGGCCGTATGTCGGCAATAACGCCACGAATGTTGGCTTCCAATTCCCCTAACGTTTCTGGTTTGTTGGTGTAGACGAGCGACTTCACATATCCCCAAAGAAAATAATCCAATGGTGTCAAATCACACGACCTTGGTGGCCAATTGACAGGTCCATTCCGCGAAATTATGCGCTCATCGAATGTTTCCTTCAATAAATCGATTGTGACGTGCGCTGTGTGGCATGTAGCGCCGTCTTGTTGGAACCACAACTCATCCACATTCATGCCATCCAATTCGGGAACAAAATAGTCGGTTATCATGGCTCTATACCGGTCTCCATTAACGGTAGCTGCCTCTCCAGCATTATTGCGGAAGAAGTATGGCCCAATGACTCCACCAGCCCATAGAGCACACCAAACAGTCAGTTTTTGTGGATGTAATGGCGTTTCAAGGGTCTCATGTGGATTCTCTTCACTCCAAATGCGGCAATTTTGCTTGTTGACGTAGCCATTCAACCAAAAATGAGCCTCATCACTGAACAAAATTTTGCGATGAAAATCAGCATCGAAATCAATCTCATTTTCGGCCCATACACCAAAATCACGACGCATTGCATGGTCTCGCGGCTTTAATTCTTGCACAAGCTGGATCTTGTAAGGTCGCAAGCCAAGATCTTTGCGCAAAATCTTCCATAAAGTTGATGGACAAAGCTCCAATTGCTGTGCACGGTGGCGAATCGATTCATTCGGGTTGTTGTTGTTGTTGTTGTTAACAGTGCTTCGCCCTGCCCCAGATTGGACAGGGTTACACTGAAATAACAGCCCTTGGCCGGGTGAAAAAACCCGGGTCATTCCGGTGCGATAGAACCGGCTGTTCGGGTCCTCTTCAACACTTTGCTCTACAGCGGCAATTGTTTCTTCGGTGCGCACTGTTCGACGTCTCTGCGGATGCGTATTATCACATAGAGTAAACGTAGTGCGAAAACGATCCATGGTTAACCGAATTAATTGCTCTGATGGACGATTATGTCGACCATAAAATGGACGGAGCTCACGGTAAACTTCGCGAACTGAACCATTATTTTCGAAATAAATTTGCACGATTTGCAAGCGTTGTTCTTTTGTCAACCTGTTCATGATGAAATGGCAAACCAAACTGAACATAAATGACATTAGAGTTGCCAGATTTGACCACAAAATGCCAGTTTTATCTCTATTCGAAAAACAAACCTGTAAAAAAAACACCCTTTATTATAGTTAGTTATTTGATTTTCAAAGTGTTATTTAGCTTTCTTAGGAAACATAAAATAAAATATTAAGTTTGGCTGTTTGTCTTATGTTTGAATTTAAATTGTTTAATACCTATTAATTAAACTTCAGCTCTCGTAGACATATTTTTTGGGTATCCTATTTTAAGATAGCCTTTTTAATATTTTAAGCTTAAAGCTTACTTTTACTAACGGAGAAACGGACTACGCTAAATCGATACATTTCTTAGGCCTAATGATTTCGGTGTGCTTGGTTTTGCATCCTCTTTCATTCTTATAATATCAAATAAAAAATATTTTTTCAACTTTTGCTGTTCCGTTTGCTTTACAGGTGACATCCTAAAGGTCTAGTACTAATTAAGAAAAAGTTCTGTTTGAAATCTCCAAAAGAGTCACGGCGACTGAAGTCATTTCTTAAATTGTACATATCCTCATACACTTTTCATTTGAGAATCTAATTACTTATATGCTTACTGCAGCCCATGGGAAGTAGCTACCATTTCAATAGCTGCGCTGAACTTATAAAGCTAAATAAAGCTTCTTCCGTAGAATCTTTCTATGAAATATACACAGAGCCATCTCACCATATAGGTTGCTGTGCCTTATAGATGGACAGGTACGGTAATCGCCTCAGAGAGCGTGACTTTCTATTTCCCAGAGAGCTTTTTATATCTCAATTCGTAATAAATGGAAATTAGCGAGATTAATGGCAGAGAACACTTAGATTCCAATCTTGTCAGCTTTTCTTTATTGAGTGTGTTTCTTTATGATCCTCGTGGATGTGAGGACTTGTCATACCTTGATGCGATGTTTTTTCAACTTTGCGTGAAAGTCGTCAGATTCGCCTCTTCAAGAATGCTGAGCAGCTCAACGAAATATTGAAAAATTTTGCTTTTGTTCGGACAATGACGAGTCGAGTCGCAGCCGACAATTCTATAAATAAGTACAGATATTCCTATCTACATCTATCTCTATCTACATCTATCGGCTTAAAATACATGAATATGCGTGTGTGTTGTATGATGATTCAATTTTTACACCACAAAAATCAATTACACTAATGTCTGTCTGAGCGCCAGTTGAGCCAACACAAATAGCTGCAATGCCAACAATAACAACGCAATCAGCCAACAAAAGATAGCAACAAAAACATTCGTACAGTCAAAGTCAGACAGATTTTTCAAAAGGAAAGACCAACAGTCAGACAATTTGGACCAACAAAACAGGAAAAAAAAATTATAAGAAAAAAGCCAAAAGAATAAACTTTTCAACTTTTGATTTCACTTGTGGCAATTGCAGACGTGAGCATAGGCAAGAACTTTTTCTTTTTTTACGTTTCACATTTTTTGAAACATCAATTGTGTCAGCGTTAAACAAAATGATGAGTATAGAGAAAGTGAAAATGGCATGAAGGCAGCATTGGCAGTTTTATGAAGATGTGTAATCAAACAAGTTAGTTGTAGGCGTTTAAGATCAGAGATGCGTATTGGATATTTAAGGAGCTTTCACGAGTCATGCTGGTGCAGCAAGTGAAGAGGTGTAATGTATAAACTTGCTCAGCTTTCTATTGCGGATCAACCTGACAGCGCTCCAATATTTTTTGTATTGTTGCTTGAAAAGTCGACGTTTGTTCAGAATAAAAATAATTTTTTTTTTTTTGAACGTAACTTTTCCATCAATTGCAGGACAAAACTTTTCCAAGAAACCCTGCTTTTTATATTATTTAAATGAGAACACATGAAGTTCGTTGAAGGCCGTCCTGAAACTGGAGTTCCAAGTTCTGCTTTTAGCTGCGGGTTTTCTGGTGCATTTCCTTAATATGTCAATTCAAAACAAAAAAATATCGAGGTTTTTGAGACACCTTAGTACAGTACTAGTAGTACTCTTATACAATATTAAGTTGAAACCAGTATGCTTGCAAAGGAAGCTATGCCAACATTGTACATCACTGATTTGAATACTTGGAAAACGAGGCAAAGCAATGACTGGCAAAACGCAGTTGTCCAGCTGTACAGAAATCTAATTGAGCTGGACTTGTGCGCGAGTATTCAATAAAAAGTGTCTGAATAGACAAGTAGCCAGTAGGAGAGAAAACAATTTCAGAAAAAACGGTCTAAATAAAGTGCCTAAAGGTGTGCCTGTCTAACAACAACTAGAAATGTGCGATTGAGTTGGAACAGGCTCTAAGAGAATTTTGATGGGAAATTGAAAGACTAAAAAATTCGATTATTCTAGGATAAAGGCGGGATGAGTCTCTAAAGATCATGCGACACATTCACATTTGTTTATACCAGAGGTACGAGAGGACTTACCTTTCTTTTAGCCAAATGTCTTTTAGCTCCTATAAGTATGCTATACAAATTAAAGTATTCTTCAGATACATTATAGCTAGAGCTCGGATTATATGCAAAAAAAACCTCTAAATGTAGGCACTATAATATTCACACGAAAAGTCAGTGTCGACTTTACGAGTAGGATATTGCAGGTCTTCGCTCCCATTCGAGGCGATAGCAGCTTTTTGTCGTATTTTAAAGATATAGTATATAGATTTTTTATATCCAGAAACTCCACATTCCGTTGGCCACCCAGGTCGCCTGACCTTACTGCACCTGACTTTTTCTTGTGGGGTTATTGCAAACAGGAAGTCTTCAAAGCAAAACCAACAAATTTGAATGAACTAAGGCAATCCATTCGAGAAACAATTGCGGCTATTCCTGTCTCAACTCTCCAAGCAGTAATGAACAACTTTTTGGTAAGATGCCGCACATGCATCGACGAGCAGGGCGGGCATTTAAATTCCATTGCTTTTTAAACTAATTAAGCTATATTTAATAAAATTTAATGAGCTTTAACATGAATAAAAGTAAAATGAATTCCATACACTGAAAAAAAAATTATTTGAGTTTCTTAATGTAGCAAAATTCATCAGCCACCCTGTATAATAAAATTGTAAAAGGACAATATCTGTACATTGCAGATATTTAAGAAAAATCGATAGCAAATCAATTGTTTTTAGAAGTGTTATCCGTATGTTTGTGTATTTGGGCGCGCATCACTCAAAAAATGTTAAATATAATTGAATGGAACTTTTATCGTTGTATTACTAGAAGTTTATCTTAAAATTTAAGATATCATTTGCTCCGATTGCTTTACCAGTTTCGGATTTATTGACCGAAATGTGGACCAAGGTGACCCAAAATGTGTTAGTACAATATGGTTATCAAATGAAAGGTGACAATGAGTGCTGCAATAAGTGATGTAATTAAGCTCATCTGGTATGGGATATAATGACGAGAATCGGGCTCGGTCTATTATTAGTTCTGAGACGCAGCGAAACGGGCCGGGTTTACTAGTATGCAAATAGAATTTCAAGGATTTCACAAGCACACTTTCTTAAACTCAAATCAACAATTTCCATAATATTTTAACTCCTTTCTTTTGTTTGGTCATTTTAGTGCTGAGGGATGAATTCCGTTTGGAACCGCAAAATACACGCATAGCACAAGGTGATACTGCGTTATTGGAATGTGCAGCACCACGTGGCATACCCGAACCGACGGTGACATGGAAAAAAGGTGGCCTGAAACTAGATTTGGATAGTACGAAACGTATGCGCATTGTTGATGGTGGTAATTTGGCCATACAGGATGCACGCCAAAGTGATGAGGGTCAATACCAATGTATTGCCAAGAATCCAGTGGGCGTACGAGAATCAACATTGGCAACACTCAAAGTGCATGGTGAGTTTTGGCGTATAAATTTTAGTTATACGTATAATGATTTCGTGCGATAAACTTACACAAATATTACTATCAAGCTGCTCTTTTAAGTTGTTTGATTTCAATCTGCTGCTTAGGGATAGTAGAAGAGACCACTGTGCCGCGTGTGGCTTAGAATCTATTAGGAGTACTCGAAAGCTTTGTGCAAGTGCATCTGAGGGAATAATCTACTTTCTGGAATTGAACAAATCCAACTCGAATTGCTTGCTACTCAGTTACCCTGAAGCTGACTGCTTCCTCCCATACTGGAGGCAGTAGTAGTACAGAATTCAGTAAGTTGTGACAACCGGTCAACGCATGTCTCCTTAACCCGTGATGAGTTCTTTTCAAATGAGCCCTGCAGACGTTTATTCCAAAGCTTTTCTTTATAATTTTTTGCTTTGCAAACTAACTGGTCATCATGGAGCGTGTCCAGCTCAAACTATTTCCACAAGTATAGCTCAGCTTTAAGCTGAATGGTAGAGTCCCACATTTAACGAGTTTATGCTACCCCGTATACACGCCCATGACTTGAAGTATGTGCCACTTCAGCTACACAAACACGTCACGTGCAAGCATCCGTGAGTGCCCATCGGCATGTCGTTCTATTTGCTATTCGTTTGCAAGCAATTTGCACAGCTGATTGGCACCAAAATTGACCTGGCAACTGACACTTGGCAGCTTCTAAGGCATCTTGGTGTGCACGGACGAAGATGTCACATGCATTTGCTATTGTTGGTGGTTCACACCGGCTCAAAGGTGTAGGCCACAAACACAATATCTTCGTTTTATGATTACATCTTAAATTTATGACAGAGTTGCTTTAGTTTCGCTTGCCACCTATTGGCTTTTCCCAAAGGCGTTATTTTATAAACATTATTTTTTCATCCTCTCCCACTACGATTTCCTTATTTCCATTTTGTTATATTTGTGATTTTGTTTATGTTATTTCGTTTCAGTGAAACCATTTATCATACGTGGCCCACATGATCAAACGGTGCTGGAAGGCTCATCAGTAACATTCCCTTGTCGTGTTGGCGGTGATCCAATGCCAGATGTTTTATGGTTGCGCACGGCATCCGGTGGAAATATGCCATTAGGTAAGCGGAAATGCGATTGCAGAAATATGTTGCATTTGGCATTTGTTTGCACTAGGGAAGTTTGTCAGCTTGAGGAGATATTGATTTGAAATTGGATAAAGATATGAGTAAAGTTTGAAGAAAGCGTAGAACTGCAAAGTTTATTTAGCAAACATCTAAGCAGCAGAATAAAAATTTGTTTAGTATATAACACATCTATGCCGAAGTACTTTTTTTGTAATCGTACAAGCACTTGCTGAAAGCCGCCTAAAAGTAGGCTATTATTAGTTTCGTGTCCCTAAGAAACATAGATTTGCATTATTAAAATACGAATTATATGCAAAATTAAATGCCTAGATATAGGCACTAGAGTTCACGAGTAAGCTTTTCCGGGCTATAGCACCCTTTGAGGCAATAGAGTCTGTCTGACTTATTTAAATAAGGTTTAGAGGTTAATTTTAATACTGAAACTGATAATATCAACTCTTGTTACAATTATGGTAATAGAATTGACAAACACTTTTCACAAGAATAAATTTCTTTGTTTGCCACCTAAGTCGACAAAACACCGTAGTGCACGATTCTACCCGCTAGCAAAGTCTTTAAAATTCCACTACATACAAAAGTAACATAATTTTAGGCGCACTTGGTATATAAATTCGATCGATATCAATTGCCAACACAATAAGTAGTTGATAGAATGTTAGTTTCACTATCACTGCTATCAACCACGGCTAACTACCTCTGCTCAGACACTAAACAAACACAAATTTTTACTAACACCAAAGTGTGCCTACCTTTATGCAAGCTCTCAGACTTCACACAGTGAAAATTGAACGTTTTCAAGCAAAATTACGTAATTTTTTATCCATCTTTTGTAAACCACTTTTTTCCGAGTTTTTATAAACTGAAAGGGCCAGTGCGCAAATAACGATTAGAACTACTAGTAGTAGTAGACAACTTTAACTCAATGCGGCATACTTTTAGAGGCATTTTATATTAGTTTACATTTTTTAAGGCAGTAAGCTTTGCAATTTATATGCCGCATCTAAATCTAGATACCCCAACCCTCACGTTGGAAAAAAATCTAATTGAAGCTTATCAGTATGGCTAAAGGCTCCGTTATCCTTAAGGAGACCTATAACAATAGACCCACGCAATCACTTTAATTTCAAAGCCGGTTTTGACTGCGCAAAAAAAAATTTGTTTGTATGCTGCGTGTTTACTTTTACTTCCCCGAAAAACGTGTGATAGATTTCTAAACTATGAGAGCTTACCATATGTGCCACTCTATGTTTCTTACATGTCTAATGACATTTGTCTTTTTTGAACTTGAAATAAAAGCTCTCTCCATCTCTATCCTTCAAAGAAGTAAGGCGGTTTTTCTTTGCCCAAAAGTTCTCTTAACATTGGGATATGCCAAATAGCGGTGACTTATACCAACAGCTTTATCAGAATTGGTAACAACCTCTTCAAGCCTGGCATGAAGAAATGAGTCTAGCCGTGAATGAGGAAAAAACTCAGTATTTATGACTTCGCCCATATGGGAACCATTGTTAACCTCCAAAGAAGTGCTAATTTAGACTGAGTAGGTAATTAAGAAGTAAGGTCCTCTCTCGACGCCGAAAGATCACGTCAGATCTATAAGTCTCTCATCATAACTGTTCTACTGTGCGAGTCGGAATCATGGCCAGCATTGAGATTTCCCTTGGAGTATTCGAGTAAAGATGTATGACCACTTATCTTGGTGCAAACAGAGAGTATCGATGGAATTTAAAATTGATTGTGTGATGTTAGCAGATAAGACCACAAAACAGTGAAAAAAACCCCAAAGGCTCCTCGGAAAAAGCGGTATCTAGCGGTACTTATTAAGAAAACCTATGATGCTTTCCATGTTTAACACACATCAACTGCAGTTGGTAACCCTACCGTGGCATGACAGACAAGGCAATAGAGAGATATAAGAATTAACGAACGAGGAGTTGAATCGAGCAGCCGAAGTGCACAGTCGCAAGACGACTTGCATAATCTTTTAAATACAATGACTTTTCCATATTCATTATTCGTGTAACAATTAATATTCAAAAAATACTTATTTTTTTAAATTAAATAAGAGCTATTTTATTTATTCCGCATATGAAGCAAATATAGTCATAAATGCAATGTTTAGTATCAACTTGACGTAAGAACCACCTATTTATAAATAGCGAAATAGCAAATACAAAATTTTACCGATATTGTTCATACTCAAATTTCTAAATTTAAACCCGTTATATTTTTATGTTCTCACAGATCGGGTAAGTGTGCTCGAGGACCGAAGTTTGCGCCTGGAACGAGTGACAGTCGCTGACGAAGGTGAATACAGCTGTGAAGCGGATAATGTGGTTGGTGCCATATCAGCGATGGGCACGCTGACAGTTTATGGTAAGTAAGAACTGAATAGACAATTTTTAGTTTCTTTTTTTAATACATAATAGAAGCTAGCAAGTTTAGTTAACCTTTGCACACTAAAAGTCTTACGCCAAATTATTTGTACTTATTATTCTTCCAATTACTCCGCAAAAACCAACGTTGCACTACCAACCATACTGTACCATACCGTGCCTTGTAACCCGTACGCCTTTATAGCACCTCCCAAGTTCATACAACGTCCGATTAGCAAATCTATCGAGCTGGATGCTGACACATCATTTGAATGTCGTGCTAGCGGTAATCCGCGTCCTACACTCTTCTGGACAATAAAAAATAATCGTACAATTATATTTCCGGGTGCGCCACCTTTAGATCGCTTTCAAAGCATCAACACCGAGGAGGGTCATACGATATTGACGTTGACGAATTTTCAACGCACCGATCGCGATTTGGTTGTCGTTTGCAATGCCATGAACGAAGTAGCTACAATAATAGCGCGCGCACAACTAACACTCGACTCACAAGAAGATCGTCCACCACCCATCATCATTGCTGGACCAGTTAATCAGACGTTACCCGTTAAATCGTTGGCTATGCTGCAATGTAAAGCTATTGGTTTACCTAATCCAACAATATCGTGGTATCGTGATGGCATACCAGTGCACCCTAATGCGAAGGTGAACATTACAGCCGCCGGCGATTTGGTAATTTCCGATTTGGAACGTAAAGAGGACCAGGGTTTGTATACGTGTGTGGCGAGCAGTCGCACAGGCAAATCTACATGGAGTGGCTATCTACGTATCGAAGTACCCACAAATCCGAATATTAAATTCTATCGTGCAGCAGAGCAAGCGAAATGTCCCATTGCTCCAGGTCAGCCTACAGTACTCAATGCATCCGCTAATGCGCTCACAATTGTTTGGCCGACGAGTGACAAGGCGGGCGCCTCGCCTTTACTTGGCTACACAGTTGAAATGTATTCGACAAATAAGAGTAAGACGTGGATACCGATTGCTGCACGCTTGACTGAACCCATTTTTACGGTTGAAGGCCTTAGCACCGGTGCGGCGTACATGTTTATTGTGCGCGCTGAGAATGCGCATGGATTCTCACCACCCAGCCCCATTTCGGAGCCAATTACAGCGGGTAAATTAGTTGGTGCAGGTTCGGGTGGTGCTGGTAGCCTGGGTAGTGTAGGTGGTGGTGGCGGTGGTGCACGTGCTGGTGCTGTAGGGGGTGCGCCAACGTCAGAACTGCTACTCAATGAAGCGGAAGCTGTGCTGCAGACAAATGACATAGTCGAGCTGCTTGAGGCCAATGCAACCGATTCGACAACAGTACGTCTCGCCTGGGACATAGACAGTGGTCAATATATAGAAGGTTTTTACATTTATGCGCGTGAATTACATTCGGCCGAATACAAAATGATGACCATATTGAATGCGGGCAGCGGTGCGACGGCGTGTACTGTGAATGGTTTGGAGAAGGCGAGTGTGTATGAGTTTTTTCTTGTGCCATTTTACAAGAGCATCATAGGCAAACCATCGAATTCGAAACGTGTGCGCACCATGGAAGATGGTAAGTAGTGAAATCATGAAGAGAAATGTATGATAGAATGGGAAACAAAAGTCAATGAGCTTTAGAGATATTGCATGACGACACTATTGGGAGTGGTCATATAAAAGTACACACACATAACGATATATGTACATTAGGGTGGGAGGCTAAAGCATTTTTATGTAGTGGGTGGCATTTAACATTTTTTTTCCATAACATATGGTATTTTTTTCCATGTCATTAAACTTTATTTTTCATAAAATAATTTTTTTTTTTCATAAAAAAGAAAGCACTATTTTTCCCATAGCATAACAAAAGTAAAATAATTATTTGTTTTCACACTATAAAAAAAAAAATGTTTTTGACATTCATAAAAAGAAGATATATAAAAAAAATTTGAATTAAACAAAATTCCATGAACTTTCTTTTACATTAGAACGAAATCGGATTAATATAAAATTAAATTTGACACTTTTTGCATGTTTTTTATGATTTTTTATGAAAAAATGCTTATCTGAAATTTTGTTAAAATCCACCGCAAATTGTTGAGTCACCTTTTTATTTAATTTTTCGTTTTTTATAAGCAACAAGTCATACCGAATGCGAAGCGAGTGAAAAAAAAAACTAAATTCAGTCCACCCGACTATGCAAATTAGACTGAGCAAAAAAAAAAAACACGTAAGGCAAGCGCTGTATTCGGCTGTGGCGAAGAATTTATACCTTTCACGAATACGCATTACGGTTCTTAGAGTCCGATCCTTACTTAGAGTAAGTAACAACTCTGCAAAATTTTACCGTCTTACCCTATTAATTTGAGTATACAAGGCCCAAGCAACGTGTATCGGGAGAATATGTTGTACGGGGGCTATACGATATACCGATATACCCATCTTGATGGTTTTCACTACACATATTACATATGTAATAAGTACTGTAGCTGCTAAACTTTGTGATCCTCGCTACTAAATTGCAAAAGTTACAGCTCGAAACCTATTACATTACGTATATAAAAAGTATCGAATATTTATCAAAATGGTGGCCCCATACCGAATTTCGGCGAGATATCTCTAAAACTTAGGGACTAGCTTGGGTTCAAACAGACAGACGGAGCTGGCTAAATCGACTCAGCTCATCGCACCGATCACATCGATATGCTTATTGGTCGACCCATTTCTTCTTCTTCTCATACTCACACACATCGGGCCAAAGTTATAATACCATTTCATGTTCTTGAAAGGTATAAACAATTTTTTTTTTTTAATTATTTTAAAATCTTTAAAAGTTACATATCTTAATACTGATATTTATTTCTAGAGGTCCATCGTTGCAAGACGCTTTTATAATTTACAACTGACAAACTGCTTTAGCAAAAAAAATTTACCTGCAGATAGTTTTGTAGGAAATTGAGTTCTCCACGAGAAAATTGCAAATCAAAATTTCCGTCAGGTGGGACGTTTCAGGAAAATGTTTTATAAATTTGTCAAAAATGCGAAAATCATAGCAATATAATTTAGAAAAAAACTTATTTGTCCCAGTCTAATGTACATGCATTTAAAAAGTTTTGTTCACTTAAGCGCCTTATGTGTTTGCTACTTGATTCGACTTTGCATTTTCAAATTCAAAACACAAAACAAAAAGTGCACAATACACTTAATCAGGCAACACTCTGCACAATACTCACACAGCACGCTCACACTTTGAATAGGGTGTATAAATATGTCTGCGGATGTATCTATTTTTCGCCGCAAAATGCTCCCCATTGAATGCTTTGATTGTCCTTTTGTCCGTAGCAGCTTTAAATGAGTGATTTATAGGCAGAAATGACATTGCACTGAACGGCAATTTTCATTTAAATTTGGGCTAACGCTTAGTTGGCACTTGATAAGCCTAGTAAGAAAATGCTTTTATGAGGAGAAGTTGGAAAGCTTTGTCCTATAGAAACTAACACTCTGCAGCGAGCAAACGTTGAGCGATAATTAGGAACCTTCCTAAGCACATTGAGATGATGTTATGTGTATTTCGCTTTGTCGCAACTTTTTCTCTTTCTTTTCAAATGCTTGGGCTGAAACCTTACCTCTTACCAATAGCTGTTTTGCAAGTACAGAGGGCTATTAGGCATCAAGCTTTATTCTCCAACGCAATACCTTCGTCGTTTAGTTTAGATATAGTGAGTATTGCTTTTTGCACTTTTGTGTGTTAACAGCACTGGATCCACTTTGTTTGAGCTGGCACTGGGACCCGTCCGCACCAAAGCCAACATCCGAAGAAAATTGGCTCTATCCGCGATCGGAATATTATCGGCATATCCATAGCTGAGTGGAATATCCCCCAGAACTCAGAATATGATTTTAAAAAGATCAACTTCAGAATTTTCTTAAGAAATGCGCTATTTTAAAACACCGTACCTCAGCTGAATATGTATCGAATAGGGCGTTTCTGAAAGTCGTTTGAGATAATGGCATAATCTTTCAACTTCTCCAGCTCGTACCCGTCAGAAGAAAGTTTAGAGTGAGATTCTACAGCTATGCTGAGAAGATGCCAACATTTCTTGATATTAGAGTCTCACAAAGTGGCGTGACAACCTTTCCGCTCATAAGCAACTCTCCAATAAGGGCCATCACTTAGGCCGCAACTCCTAATGCTGAAAAAAATTCGCTATGGTTTCGAGACTGTAACAGTTTGTTTCACGCTCGAGATCTAGGAATACCACAATACAAATATTTTTTCGGCTACGAAAGTTTTATAGTAGACACATGATAATATAATTCATTCCCAGACCTATAGATAAAAAACAACCTTCAGAAATGGTTCTTCAGCTCCGGAGATTTGTTTCACAATCTCATTTTGACAGCTGAAAATTTCCAAACTTCGTTAAATATTTACACAATTTATTTTCAAATGAAATTTTTATTTCGAAAAACAAAACAAGCTCACTTTATTGTTTTATTTATAAGTCGCCTATTATTTTCTTATTTGAATAAATCGGGCAGTAGAATTTCGTGGCTTGATTAATAATGACTTATTTGAGGTAAGTTTCAAATAAAAATGATTTTAATCCCAGCTGACTGTGGTGCCCAATTTTCTTTGAGTTTTTTCCCAGAAACCTGTCTTTACCTTCTACTTAGCGAAGCAGTTGCTATTTGTGTTATATATATATTGAAACGAGCTACTTAATTCTCAAAATATCTATCAAACGAAAATTCATTCACATTCATGAAAGGTATAAAGGCTGAACTCCATGAATAGCCGTTGCGGCATGTCCGGTGTTCCAGACTTCAACTCGTATTTTCTCTAAATCATTTACACAGCTAAGAAACGAGGTGTAGTCTATAACGCCTGAAATGACCAACAGGCGAGCCATGGAGTTTGAACTTAACGCCTGCGGCACAGACGAAGAAAGCGCCTTCTCTATCGTTCAGGTTAGAGTTTAGTTAACAGAAACAAGCAGAGAAACTATTCAACACATACGAATATATGTAAATACCCAGCTAACCAAAAGTAGTGAAATAAGACTCCTTTCGGATCCATAAAACGCATATTTCTCGAAGCTTTACCCTTAGAAATAAGCCCTTTTCGGAGCCCAAGTGGAGCGAAAAATCATTATACGCGGGCACCCCAAAAGGAGTCATAAAAAATAATCCCAAATGAGTCCGAATCCGATTAATTTGGAGCGTTTTATCACTCTTTTTAAATGAGCTTCGGAGTCTTTTTCTGAAACTTTTTTGAGTCTTTTAGGCACATTTTTTTCTCAATTCTGGTGGTTTTTGGAGCTCTTTTGGACTTGTTTTGCAGCCATCTACTGATGCTTTTCAGAAGGTTTTTTGGAGTCTTTTTGAGTTTTTTTATGCATATTTTTTCCTCCACTCTGATGGTTTTTGGAACCTTTGTGGAGTCGTATTTAAGGAAGCGCGTTCATTTTTCATTACGAGCTTATCTAAAAAAAATTCAAAAAATTCTCTAAAACATTCATATAATTGAACGCAGCAGCTCATCCGCTTTCCAACTTCTTTTCTTACGCATACAACCAAAACGATCAGAAAATTCTCCAAATAATTTCTTATCTCAAGGCTCCATGATCTTCATAAATTTGGTTTTTTGATGTTTATTAAATAACACTCCAAAAAAGCCTAAATTACGGAATCCTTTTCGATCATTATTTCGGAGCGCTCCAACTTCGGTCAGCTGGATATCAGCATCTTACATTTATTAAACGGAAAGCTCTCTTACCTGCTACACACAAACTCCTTCACATATCATAGGAACACTAGATCCGCTGGTAGATTTTTGCTACACATTAAATGCACAACTGAATCTCCCTTACAACTATACATACATATATATATTTCTAGCTAAAAACGTTTATACATTTTTTATTAAAATACCAATTTCATTTACAGTGCCCGAGTCACCGCCACATGGCATGGAGGCAATACAATTCAACCGGACATCGGTGTTCCTCAAATGGCAACCGCCCTCGCCCAACAAGACACGTAATGGTGCGTATAAAATGAACGTCAACACACTCACACATAGATCGAGAAGGTCAAATAAAAATTGAGCAAGAAAATGTGATTTCCGCATGAAACTAGAAATAATCAGTACCCAACCTTCTTTACATTTTGTGCTTCAAATAGCACAAATACCTCAATATTCCTAGAACTTGTACGAATTTCATTTTCATTTAGTTTGCTAAAACTCTTTGTTTTTGTGAAATTAAAATTCCTCTGAAGTATATTTTTCTTTTTTTTTTTTCTTCCCCTGCACTCTCTTTCCTTTTCATTGCAGGCATTTTAACCAACTACAATGTGCTAGTAAAGGGTTTGGATTCACATAATACAACACGCATTTTCAAAAATATGACCATCGATGCTGGCTCACCGACTTTATTACTAGCCAATCTCAGCACCGGTGTTACGTATTACATTTCCGTTGCGGCTGCCACAAAGGTGGGTGTCGGCCCTTTCAGCAAGCCGTCTGTATTACGCATGGATCCACGCACACAATCGCTCGACACCGGTTTCACTAGGTACGTAAATATGTATTTAATATGCTTTGGGTGCATCTACCTCATCATTCATCAAATGTAAAATGTAAAAGCTCGTCAAACACTCATTAATATGAAGAAAATTCTATGCCAGTTTTAACAAGATTTTGTTTTTAATAACTGGGCACCCTAGTGATCGAAATAGTAACACCACCATTATGTCTACACTACGGAATTTTGAAGTTTAATAAGCCTAAGTCAACTCCTTCCGTTAGAATATAAATATTAGTGCATGCTACTGTGGGATCACACTAAAAATACCGAAGATATGACGAAAAGGTCGAAAGCCAACACTTGGGTTACCGGAACACATACTTTTTTGTGTTATGGACGAATCACACATCTCTTGAATAACTACTTTAGCCCAGTATTTGATACATATTACTTGAGTTCAAGTACCAACTACTTGAGACCCAGTTACTTGTATTTTGTATTCGATATTTGGTATTTTATATTTAGTAATGGTATTGATTTTTTTTGTTGATTTTCCGAATGTTATTTGAACGATTTTCCGTCATCCCCTATCAAAATTAGGTTCGTAATAAACCGGTTTAGTCGTTCCACCAAACCGTTCCAATATATTAAATGGGATCTGGTAGTTTTTAGTTGGTAATTGGCACTTAATACTTACTATTTAGTAATGGTATATAGTATTTGGGAGTTGGAATTTGGTACTTGCTATTTGCTCGTTGGCAGTTGGTATTTGATTTTTGGTTATGGTATTTGATATTTGGTAATGGTATTGGGTACGTAGTAATTTAGATTTAATATATGGTAATGCTATATTTTATTCGAGAGTTGGAATTTGGTAGTTGGTATTTGATATTTGGTAATAGTATCTTTTATATAATATTTGGTAAAGGTATATGGTACTTGGTACTTGGTATTTGATAATTAATATTTTGTAATTGTATATTTTATTCGGGAGTTGGAATTGATACTTGCTGTTTTGTAGTTAGCACTTGATATTTGGTAATGCTATTTACATTTGGTATTGATATTTTCTATTTGATATTTGGTAATGGTGTTTGGTACTTAGTATTTTAAACTTAATATATCGTAATGTTTTATTTTACTCGGGGGTTGGAATTTGATATTTGCTGTTTGGTACTTAGTTCGTTTGGTATTGGGTTATACGTTTAATGTTTGCTATTTCATATTTTGTATCAAGTATTTGGCACTTGATATTTTATATCTAATCATTTTGTTTTTAGTTTCTGATAGAAAATACATTTCAAACCTTGTCATTACTTGGTACTTCCATTTTATTGCACCACAGTGTAGATTTATCTATTTGCTAGCCAAAACAAGCGCCAATGGCTGTAGACTATTTACATTGAAGCTACACTCCTTTCTTTTCGCTGCAGCCTTGATTGGTAATGCTATTACTGTTGTTTTTGTAACTTCCAATTAATGTCGGTACATTGCTGTTGTTTGTTGTTTAAATGACCACCAACTAGCCATTCGTTCATAAACCGATACAGCCATATAGCCTTGAGGTGTGGTGACGGACGTCCATCGACAACACAATCAACGTAATCACAACATGGCCAGCTATAACAAAAACGGAGGCAACGAAATATCAGCAACAACAACATGCACGCACACATTTAGGCGCATGTCATAACGGCACATACATACATAAGCAAAGCGACAGTAATTTCACTTGTTTCCTGAGCAAAATTTGCGCCTGATTAAAGCGAAAATGTTGTGCTCTGTTGCTGCTTGTTTTGTTGTTGTTGTTGCTGCTGTTGTTTCTCATGCTTGTTCGCTGTCTGGCTTGCGTTGTTGTAGCTTGTTTGGATTCATTCATCCATTCCACATCAGTACATCAATTTCCATTTTCTCATTTTCCTCACATTACCGCACACACACATACATACACAATTTACTCACAATTCGTTTTTCTCTCTTCAACAGATATCCCATCAATCGTGACATTGCTGACGATTTTCTAACACAAACTTGGTTCATCATATTACTTGGTTCTATTATAGCGTTAATTGTGTTCCTTTTTGGCGCTTTGGTGCTCTTCAAACGCTACCAATTCATTAAACAAACATCGTTGGGCAGCTTACATGGTAAGTTTATATAATGGGTCTGTATATGAATGTTGCTATTCGTTGAGGGTCTTTTTAATTTTGCAATTTTTGGTGCAGTAGAGCCATTAAAAGGTTTGTGTGAAGTAGAAAAATGGAGTTCTCGCCATTGTCACTAATACCACACCAAGCAAGCTGACCTCGAAACTGGTTGGTTAATCTAACCAACTGTATTAGAACTTTTGTAAAAGTCCTGTGAAAAAAGCGGAAAGATAGTGCTACAGGGAAAGTAATATGTTTTACCATAAGATCTAGAATGTCTAAAACGTATCCCAATAGCGAAAAGTTTAATGCGATAAAGCTCTTTTTGTTAGAATCATGCAACAAAAAAAGATACTTATAAACTTACATAATGTAAGCATACATTCCAACAATAGATATTAACTCCATGATTAGGGAAACAAAAGTAATCATTCAACAAAGCAGAATGAAAAATGCTTGTAAAACACGTAATAGACGCGTTATTCATAAAAAACGAAAAAAGCAAATGATTAATATATAAAGATAATGACTAAACAAATCCTAAAGGGGTAGTAATAATACATAACACAAAACTAACCATAAGCAGTTCAGCTAATTAAGTTGATTGATTCAGAATTGCACCTCAAGACCGACCAAGAATAATACAAAACTGCGATTGAGTTATCTGCATTTAACTAATTTGCTGACAATGGGCAAATAAAACATGGAAGCAAAACTTAAATCTCGAAAAATATATTTGTGAAAGGGTAAATACTTACTATGTTAAATGCCAGAAGGCTTAAGTATTGCATAAAACGGGCCAATGAGAATTGTAGTAATTCTTAAAATAACCTTTAGCACGCAATGTGTAGATGACTTGAAATCTCCGAAACTTTTTCGCGAATCCTGCATGAGTCAATGGGAAAGGTTTGCATAACATTAATGAAAATGAATAAAGTATATGACTTAGGTTGTTATTAGTATTTGTTTGGGAGTCTAAAACGTTACCAACGTACAGTAGAGGCATCTAAAATAGCTCCATTTTCTGGTAAATATTCCCTGGTAGAAAATGTCACAAGTTTTGCATAAGACCTGGCTTGATTTTCCGTTTTAAAATCATTGGTCTGAAAAGGAAAGCATACGTAGGCCTTAGCCAGTTTGTTAAAGCTTTTAAGACAAGGCCTACATAAAAATATCTATCTACGCCCTGCCAATTACAACAAAACACATTTGATTACCTCGGAGACATCATCAAACCTGGGCACCTTCATAACACAGTCATTTTCTCTATATATTGAGCTATTACAATCAATAAAATCTTTTCGCCAATTAAACATCTTGAATTAAATGGCACATAAAATTAATAACCGAGGAAAAACTAGGCAGACCTCTTACAGCCCCCTGCTGGATTTTCCAGTCAAGGCTTAACCTTGGAGAAACTTGGTTGGCTCCTTTCAGCATATACTATAAATTACCCGACAGAACCCTGTCAGGTTCTAGGCAGAATTGTATATGTGATTTGACTTGATTTGATTCGCTGCATGTTAGAACTTATAATAGAATGAGTCCGATTTTAATCATTGCATATCCAAAGCCAGTTGAGATATGAACATTAGTTACATCGCTTATTTCAGTACACGTTGGTACCTTTCGTTTGATACCCATATTGTGCTAAGATATTTTGAGTCACCCTGGCCCACATTTTTATCAATACCTCCGTAACCTCCGTAACCGGTCGAGTTATCGGAATAAATGGTATCTTAAATTATAAGCTCGACATATCAGATGTTTTTGAGAAATAAGTGCTCAAACATACAGACAGGCGAAAATTCTGAAAATTATTGCTTCGAATTCTATAAGCCCAGAAATATTAAAACATTTTGTAGACGATTGTAAATTCTTGAGAAAGCTTGAAAAACCTTCTGCATGCCTACATACGCTGTCACCAATGTTGACTGTGTATCTGGAACCCAAGAAAAAATAGCTAATATACAATTGGTTTCGCAACTGACTCATTTAAAGAAAAACCAATAAAGAATCAAAAATTGGACAAATGAGAATAAAATTGGCGACGGGGTGCGATAAAGCCATATGGCCTTATTTCTCAACATATTGAGAATTAAGACCTTATTAATCAATATGGCTTTTTTCCACAATTAATGTCAAATAAAGCCATTATGGCATTAGTGCACTTTTTGGTATTACGTGTGATATTTATGTATGACATGACATCTCAATGACAACGCCAAAATCGAACAGCATTTTCCTGAAACACGTCTGCAGTATCGGCCGGGAGACGATTTTTAAATCCACATTTTCAATTTTAATTATGATAAATAAGTAAATATATTAAATTTATGTCATAATACAAAATGAAAGCTTGGAATTGAAAATCGGAATTAGGCTGCGGAGCTTATTTTTTTATTTGAAAGTTTATTAGACTAAGTATTTCAAATTCTTATAATTTTTCAATCAATTTCCATAGAAATATCGAACACTAAATCAAAAATAGTTACAACTTAAAAATATGCTGCTTGAATCGCAATACACAACCTCCAACAATAAATGCATTCTATTTTCCTTACTAATGATCAAATTTAGCTAAAGAGCTAAGGATAACACAAAACCCTAGGTTGTACGTTACGCTTGCAGGAAAGAATCTGGTACGGTTTCGTACTCCAAATAAGCGAGGCGGCAGAATTTGATAAAGAATATTCAATCAAGAATTCCCGATACGCCCTAACGTATTTTGGCTCGAGTCATCTCAATAAGCTATTGTAACAGGAAGATCATTTTCAACAGGTATATCGTCCAGCTTTCAACCCAAAGACATTGTTCTATTCGACCACTTCCAGCGATCTAAAGAATATCTTCCATGCAAAACATATAGAGAATAACTAGAACGCGTAATGTTTAAAAAGTTGTTTGGGTTCTTGGATCATCAAATGTTAACATTACGCTTGGTGAGGAACTTTAGAAAGTGAGCTATTAATTTAGTTTGTCACGGATGTCTCCTGATATTAAAGCGATGTGGTTCTTGCGTCAATGGGTTTTGTAGGAGGTTGTGTGGCTCAGCACTAGATGTAATGTTTTGAAAATTTAGAGTCTCTGGAAGCACAATGATAAGGCACAACTGCAATCTTCTTTCGAGAACAAAACATGCTGCATCTAATACACAATTGGCAAATGAAGGTTAGCCTCATGCTGAGCTTGCGTGCACAGTTATGCTGTCATAAATCGGTTAAAGAAATTAACAAAAACAGTAAGGAATACGGCAAAAATTTGAGCCTAAACTTCAAACTTTTTTGGGCTACATATATGTCCAAACCAAATTTTGCTTAGAATTTAAGTTATGCCAGTTTCAAAAAAATGGGCGTGAAGAAAAGGGTTTAAATTTTAAACCAGGCATGTCTTTTAACGATTAAAAACATTTGTATCAGTTGGTAGGATTCGAACCGACGCTCCCCGCAACAGAGTAGTGTGCTCTACCCACTGAGCTACCGAGCACACAAAATTGTAATGAGAAAAATGCATTGATTGAAAAAACCTTCAGAAAAAATGAAAAAAAAAATATAAATTTAGACGTTTTTTCAGTTCAGTTTCAAATCTAAACCGCCCAATAAACAATGAAGTAAACTAGTTTATTAAACAATGTTTTCCAAACGGTGAAATCAATGTTTTCCAAACGAGTTTGTAACTAAAAAATTTCACAAACGTTTAAATATGTTTTCACAATTGTATGGTAGCTTGGGGGAATTAACTTGAGGTGAACTTTCTGCGAGGTGAAGAGTTTGGCAGTTTTCAAAAATACTGCTAAATAATTTACCTACTTGATTTTTATGAACTTTATTATATGGCCGACGTGTTGTAGCGGTAGTGTTGCCGGCCTACCACACCGAAAGGCCCAAGGTTCTAGTCCTGGGACAGGTAACATCAAAAGTGGTTTGTAAAAGGTTTTTTAAAACAGGGTCCGGGGTATTTCTGCCATGGAAGGCTTCTTAGCAAAACGTCCTCTGCTTTGCTTTGCAGATTCCGTTCTGAGTCCGCAAAAAACAGTAGCTCCCGCCAAATTGTATACAAAGTTGGAAGCAGCACGCCACAAATTAGTAAAAAAAACTCGCACCGAATATTTAAAAAAAAATTTTTATTAAACTTGAATTGTAAAAAAAGTAATAAATTTAAATGAAATAACTATAAAACATATTTTTAAATTATTATAATAATTTATTTAATAAAAAAAAGTTAAGGAAATTGTCGGGATTCGTATTAGCAACCTTCGGAGCAAAGGTCTAGTACACATTCATTAGGCTACTGACCCGTTTTCACCGTCGTTGCCTACCTTGGAGTTTTATCCAACAGTTTTCAGCAAACCCTTACTGTACGTTGAATTAAACTTTAATTAAAAATGGTTTTCCAAGCCTCATTTGCAATCGTTTCAAAAGGGATCACATCCGTTCATTCGATAATTTTTTCTAAACGTTTAACAATGATTATAGTAAACGTTTTCCAAACAAAAAGCTTGCTAAAGTAAGTTTATCGTAAGCTTATAGTAAACGGATTTTGCTTATTGGACGCAATAAATTAAAAATTGGTGTTGGTTTTTGAAAGGTTTGAAACTTATTGTAAAAAAGTTTAAAAAATTGCCTAAGCCGACGAATGGTTTAAAATTGAAGCTCAAATTTTTAGCCGTGAAGTCAATTTATTAAGAAATGTAGGCTTCTACTTACGCTAAAATAATTTTGTTTATCATATACCCGAGAAATTTGTAGAGAAGCCAAATTCACTGACATTTTCTCCATACATACCTTAATTCTTCTACTCCTTCTACTTAACTTACACTCCTTCTTCTCCTCATTACAGGCAATCACGCAATCGGTGCTGTTCGCAAATTCCCAACGCTCCCGCTAAATGGCAACGGTGTTTGGATCGATCCAACCGGTGGGATATGGCGACAGGCTAATACCTGCACGACAAAGGATCAACTTCCGGATTACGCACAAGTCACAGGACAACAAACGCTTCCTTTGCCTGATTATGAACGGTGAGTTACTGAATACATATATATTGTGGCTCATTTTGATACAAGGTATTAAATGAGATATTTTAAATATATACAGTGACACACAAGCGTAAGTATATATCCTGCAAAGAAGTGCAAACTATAAAAAGAAAAAAGTAAACCATCAAATAAATCGCTAAACAAATAGCACTGTAGGGCGCACCCACGCTTCGATCCAGCCAAGAAATTGTGTTATCTATTGTTTAGCTGAAGCAAACGAAAATCGCGTAGCCTACATTTAGGCGCCCTAGCACGAGCGTATACGAAATTTGCGTGTTGCAAATTAGTTAATACGAAAGTTAAGGAATTAAGTTAATTGGAAGGGGAAATGCTCCATTCTTATTCATTTACATTGCTCTAATTTGAGTTTTGTGGTTTGATTTGATTCCAAACGTTTTGCTTCTCTACTACTTCTAATGCTTTTGCTGGCTTTTGAACTTATTTTTAGTTAAGCAATTTTTGTTTGTTTCGTTTCCTCATTTACTATCACACAACTTCCGCACTTAATTCCAGCTGATAAGCGTTTCTATAACTTCACTTCACAAGTCATAAAATTAAATGTTATTACGCTATAGTTTAGGTTATCTATTTTTACAGTGATTTCTACTTACTTTGGTTACTAAGTCATGTTATTGAACATTGAAAGCGTTCAGCTTTAAGTGCTTAGCAAGGATTTTAATGGTCAATAAGTTAGCTAAAGCAAGCATTATCTATATAAATAAAATGTAAAAGGATAGCGAAATAAACCCGTTCGGGAGGGGAAATTACAAGATGTTTACACACTTCAATAAAAATGTATGCTCACTATGTTAATGAATAAATTTTAAAAGATATTCAAGTGCACTTGAAAGTCGAGAGATTTGATCGTTGATTCTCAGAAAGCAACAAAAAACTAAGGCGTGTTGAAGTATGGTGGGATTTTTCTGTTGAAAAAGATGATAATGGCGTAAAATGCTTTGGGAGAACGTCCTCTATTTCTGACGACCATATCAAGCATGTTAAGAAACTTGAGTTGGCGTCAGGAAAAAGGTAGTTGGTCCTAAGTGACTGCTTTATATGCTCGTGAGAGAAAGTCTAAATCACCACTCTACAGAAACAAAGATGTATGCTGCAGGGCAAAGATTCAATGTGATTTTAACGTCTAAAGCAAGGGTTATGAATGGAAAGAGGGGCGCATTTGATATGAAAAAAGAGATTTGTACCCAGAATGCTGTAGTTTATGCCTTTTAACAAGCATCCCACTAAGGCCTTCATAATAGCAAATTCTTTTAATACAGAATTTATTTGTCGTCATCTTCAAATAAACGCGACCAGTTTTAAAAAGCCAGAAAAGCGGAAAACCAAAGAGACACCACGCCTGAGGCCTGGACGACTGCAGTTAGACAACTAAGCATTCGGGGTTCAAACTAGACCTGTTAAATAATGATTATTAATCTTAAACATTGATATTGATTAAATTTTTTGTTATTTTTGTAATAATTGATTAATTATGATAATCGAACATTTTTAAAATAACTAATCGATTAGGATTAAATTTTGTGTTAGATTAATGAGGATTAATGAGGATTTATTTCGTTTTCAAATTTAATCCTAGGATTAATCAAATTAATCAAAATTTCAATTTGATTAACATTTTTGATTGATTGCGATTGACGAGGACTAATAACAAACTTTAAATATTTCAACATTTAGTATACATAAACTTAATAAACAAAAACAATAATAATAACAATTAGTTTTTAAATTTTACATTGGCTTTGAGTAAGACCAACTTTTCAAAGAAATTGCCTTCCAAAGATCCACGCCGTGGAGTATTTACTATTCCGGCAAAGGAGAACAGTCTTTCTATCGGTCCTGAAGAGGTTAGAGGTGAATTGAAAAATATTGGTGCTTGCTTTAACAAGGGACATCTCTCCCAAACATCTGGTCCGTCAGAAACATCACTGATGTACGCGTCATCTAAAAAATTATGTAATTGTATATACAAAACAATATTCCAAAACATGTTCTAGATTTTACCATCATCATCAGCTCGAACTGTGTTTCAAATCATTACTTTTCAAATTATTTTGAATAGCGAGATTTTATGATTCCGCGAATCTACATATTTCTTGAGTTACCCTTCTGGATAATAGTTCTTTGTTTATGCCAGTTGTGGATCTTTCCAGAACAGGCAGCCACTTCATTTTAACTTCTGGAGTCAATACAGCAGCTGCGATTGCAATATTCGCTCTTGTAAATAAGAACAAAAACAATAAAAACAAGTTGCCAATATGTTTTACCATTTATCAATATATAATTTTTTTTTGGATAAAATTTGTTATTAATCCTCGTTAATCGAAATTAATCAAAAATTTTAATCAAATTGAAATTTTGATTTATTTGATTAATCCTAGGATTAAATTTGAAAACGAAATAAAACTTCATTAATGGAACACAAAATTTAATCCTAATCGATTAATTATTCTAAAAATGTTCGATTATCATAATTAATCAATTAAACTAATAGAGCAGTTTAATATTATTGATTTTTAATTTTGATCCACATTTAACAGGTCTGGTTCAAACACCCCCCAAAAGGTTTTTATCGACTTAATTTTTAATGAAAACTGGTTTTCGGGTTTTAATATTGTGTATACTCGTCTTAAAGAACGCGTGCGTGAAATGTCCTAATTGTGAAATGACCTGAAGTGGATACGAAAGCATAAGCAGTAAGCTACAGGCTTCCACTTGTATCATTCTCTCCTTGACAGCGCTTAAGACTGGACGTGTACCTGCGTGGTTTTCAAGATTCTGCTACAGGTGACCTATATTAATTTTCCTCTCGGACCTCGCAGAATCTTGGAAGCTAGGTAAATTTTCATTCAGTCTTTCATAAGTGCGTTAAGTGCAATTTTCGTAGACTCAGATCATAATATTCTCCGAAGACTTTCCCCTGCGCACGGACCTGGCTCAAACGTTCCCAGCCCCAACTATAGCGAAGAGAGAGGCCAACATCGAGCATAAAAAAGAATAACTCTCCCATATTTGACGAATTGTGTAAACGGCTTAGCCCACCTTTAACCAGATGCTTGGACTTATTCATTGCGGCTTCACCTGGTATTGGTACTTGGAACACAACTATGAACTAAAAATTTAAACTCCTCACCACGTTTTAACTAAAGTCACTGTCTTTAATATGAATGAGTTTCTAGTCAAGAAACTGTTTCCGTTGTAGAAAAGCTTAAACAACAATCCCTTACCCTCCTATGCAACTCATAATCCACTCGCTAATCACAAAAACACTGCACTTAATTCATTGCTATTTAACCCTTAATAAAGAACTCAAAAATTACCAACCACCACTTCAACCCAAAAAACTTTCTTGTAAAATCTCTTATAGCAAGAAGAAAATTGTATAATTAGAAACCATCAACGCAGTAGTCAATCACCAGTTACCACAGTATCAAGACACTGCTAGCTATTAAAGTATTACACTTGAGTGCATTCGAAGAACTCTTTAAAAATGAAAAGGTACCCAAAAGAGATTTTCAAATGCCGCGAACTGCCATTTGAGTTTGTAGACCGAGAGATAAACAATAACAGCAAATTAATTGTGGGATGGGTTTGGCAGTCACGTGTATGAAATAATCCCACCCAACGTTGAAAAAAACGCAAACCCAACCGAAACTGGCAATAGCAACCGCGCCAAACTTTACCATTTTGGTAATTAGAAAAGAGCAGCGCTTGAGAAAAACGAGACATTTTTATTTTGCTGATGACTTTTCCACTCAATCGCTGGTTGTTAAAAAGGCCGATGCTTCTATGTCTATTTATGATTTCAACCCACGATAAAAATTTAATATTTATTTGTGAATGAAGTAAGTAAGCAATTTAGCAACAAATTCAGATTTATGTTTTTATTGAATCTGCCATTTCAATACATAATTCGCTAGCAAATAGTGAAACCTTTGAGATATCCTTTGATCGAGTTCAGATATGGGTGATACCGAGATCACTTAAAATTTATTTTCACATGTTTAAATCTGCTTTACCTAGATTATTCTTTTTGGACAACTTCAATATAAATATAATAAATATGTTTTGGTTACAGCTGGCTTTTTCAATTTTACTGAGACAAATCTTTTAACCGTTATCGAAACAGGGCGTGGTTGTTGGATGATTTCTTTTAATTTTTCCAAAAAAAATTTCTGGCTATAAGTCAACTCCTCTTCGAGTTATATAAAATTATCGAAATGGCTTGATCCATTTCTTTTTTCGTTCTGAAAGTTTTGATTTATACATATAAGTTAATATCTATCTCGATACGTATGTGTCGTTACGACCTATCGTTAGACTAAATTTAATACTATATGCACTCAGGAAGTTATAATAATAATAATAATTTGTGGTGTGCTACTCACAGACCTGTAAAGTACTGAGTATTTGAAAGTATTTTAAAGTACTTTTTTGTTAAAAAAACAAAATTTATGTCATAGAATAATTTTTTCAAAATTTTGTTTTATGGTGTATGTTTTACAAAATAAAATACCCAGTTGGAAACATATGCATACGGTTTCAATATTTCAGACATAAATTGGAGCTTTGTATGCATACCAGTATAAATGAAAGTTCAATAGACAATATGAAACAGAAAGCACACCTTAACCAATTCGTTCATTTGTAGGTTGAGGCATCCTCAGAAATCGAGCAGCCTTTGGTATATGTTTGTCGTCGGTGCGCCATACCCAAAAAAAACCGCTAAATTTTAATAAATTTTTTCAACACAATAACAAAAAAGGAAAGAGCCATCAATTATGTTCATACGCGAAGCATAATGTAGTAAGTGTATTTTTTCAAAATGAATAAAGTTTTGCTGATACAGCTTTGGGTACTGCAAGCGTACAAATGACTGATTCAGTAAGCATACTTTATTTGTGAATAAATATTTCAAATCTAAAGTTACGCATTTAACATAATTCTTCGTACATATGGCATGCATGCATACTATTAAATTTGATTAGTAATTAGTAATCAATTGATTAGAAGGCTTTTTGAATTGGTAATGATTAGTTTATTGCTTTTCAAGAAAAGGCAATTATTAATCGATTGAGATCAGAAAAAAGTTGTTTTGGTTACTTTTGATTATTTGTGATTTTTCTTTGGATTTTTTTCAGTATTGTTGATGTGTATATTTATGTGTTTCTACAACAATACTGAAAAAAATTCAAATAATCAATAATAATTAAACAAAAATCAAAAAAAAAAAAATCAAAAATAATCAAGAGTAATAAAACATCTTTTTTTGATTAATTTTTATTTTTTTTTTTTTTTTGGTTTTTTTAATAATGGAAAAATATCATACTTTTTTTTAATTGTTTAGAAAATAGCCATTAAAATTTGAAAGTAATGGTAATCAATCATTCAATAGATTCTCAAGAAAATAATTAATCAAATCGGTAATCATTACGATTAGTAATCATAATTTAACAGGTCTGCATGCATGCTTCATTTATGCATACAACGTATTCCAACTTGGACAATATAAAATGATTTGTGGAGCGTAATACTTGTCAAAATACTTCAAAAGTACTTACAAGTGCCGTACTTGTACTTCACCAATTCTGAAGTACTTGTACTTGTACTCATCTCTTCGAAGTACCAAGGTACTGGTACTTGTACTTGTACTGATACTTGCTTTTTACAGGTCTGGCTATCCGTAATCTTTCCCAAAAATTAGCGGGACCTACATGTTTTATACCGACTTCGAACTGCGTATGCAAATGCAAATGAATTTTTGATGAAAATCTTTTTCATAGCAAAACTACAACCTCTGAAATGAGGACCCATTTTTGAAAAAAAAAAAATTGTTCAAACATTTTGATATTACCTGTCCCGTCACTTCAACTGGAACCTTTGGTGTTTTAGGCAGCAATATGTGTACTTAAGTTTAATTTGCCTTGAAGTAGTTGGCTTGTAGTTAGCTGAAAGCCATGCACTCTTATTCCATACAAAGACTCAATCTACTTTGCCACCAAATCGCTTATTTGTCACAATCAACGTGGGTTTGTATACGGTCGGTCAACAGCCACGAATACTGCCTTCTCGGCTGGATTCCAGGTCGACTGTGTATATACAGGGTGGCTAATGAAAGCCGCTACCAAAAAAAATTAAATAACTTTTTTTCTATTTAATGAATCTGGTTAATTTTTTTTTTATTTTGCAGATTGACTTTTACGTTTAACAAAAATGGATAACTGGGACACTGAAACAAGAATTTGGATTGTCCGCCGCTATCACGCACTGGAGTCCGTAGTTTCGGTTCAAAGAGAGTATAGGTGCACGTTTGGCGGCAATCCTCCTAGCAGATGGACCATAATAAGACTTGTAAACAATTTTGCCGAGCATGGGACAGTCAACAGAAGACCTTACCATCGAAACCCTTCAGTTCGAACGGAGGAAACAATCGCTGCTGTAGCTGCTGCCATACAAAACAATCCACGTGTTTCGACAAGAAGCTTATCTGCTCAAATGGGTGTAAGCAGACAGTCATTACAGTCAATTATGCACAAAGATTTGGACTTATTCCCATATAAAATTCAAATGGCCAACAAACTGAACGCTGCAGACTTGCCGATTCGCTTGGAATTTTGCCAGAAGATGCTTCAAATGGTGGAAGAGGATGGAAACATGTTGAACTGTCTTTTCATGTCTGACGAGGCCCATTTCGATTTAAACGGCAACATAAACAAACAAAGTTGTCGAATATGAAGTGCTTCCAACCCACAGATACTCCATGAGACAGAATTGCATCCACTTCGTGTCACAGTGTGGTGTGCAGTTTCATCACGCTGCATTGTCGGGCCCTACTTCTTCGAAGAAAACGGTCACACCGTTACGGTTACTGGAGACCGTTACTTGAACATGTTGAGAGAGTTTTTCTATCCAGAATTACGCCGAATGAGAATTTCTTTCAACTCTGTGTGGTTTCAGCAAGATGGTGCAGCTCCTCATATAGCCCAACCTGTTATGACAGAATTGCGACGAAAATTTCCCAATAAGCTGATAGCCAGAAACTCCACATTCCGTTGGCCACCCAGGTCGCCTGACCTTACTGCACCTGAATTTTTCTTGTGGGGTTATTGCAAACAGGAAGTCTTCAAAGCAAAACCAGCAAATTTGAATGAACTAAGGCAATCCATTCGAGAAACAATTGCGGCTATTCCTGTCTCAACTCTCCAAGCAGTAATGAACAACTTTTTGGTAAGATGCCGCACATGCATCGACGAGCAGGGGGGGCATTTACATTCCATTATTTTTAAAACTAATTAAGCTGTATTTAATAAAATTTAATGAGATTTAACATGAATAAAAGAAAAATGAATTCCATACACTGAAAAAAAAATTATTTGAGTTTCTTAATGTAGAAAAATTCATCAGCCACCCTGTACAGGCTTCTCGAAAGCCTTTGATAAAGTTTGTTATAAAGTTATACTCGAAAAACTTGAATGCCTGGACTTCGATTCCTGCTTTCTGGAGTGGATCAAATCGTACCCGTCTAATAGATCTTGTGTTGTTACTATCGATGGCATATTCTCAGAACCCTTCATTGCTTCATCTCGTGTTCCGCAAGGCAGTGTCTGGGGAACTCTACTATTTGTTCTTTTTATCAATGATATTAGAGCTGCTTCCTTTTCACAAAATTTTTTCATGTACGCAGATTATCTTACAATATTCTCAATAATACAAGACGAATCTGACGAAGTTAAGCTTAAACGTGATTGAGACGCGGTCCATACTTGGTGTATACGTTCTCACCGCTCTTTAGATACTCAAAAATATTTTAAAATTACGTTTGCTAAAATCCTGAATTTTCGCAATACTTTCGAATACAACGCTACAAAATGTTGCTGAAGTTAAACACCTAGGGATTATTATACCTTTCATGAACATGAAATAGTATTATAACTTTGGTCCGATGTTTTTAAGTATGAGAAGAAGAAGAGATAGACCCACAAATAAGTATACCGAAATGGTCAGGGCGATGAGCTGAGTCGATTTAGCCATATCCGTCTGTCTGTTTGTACGCAAACTAGTCCCTCAGTTTTGAGATATCTTAATGAAATTTATTATGGAGCCGCCATTTTGTATCAGATTAATCATTCGTCGGAATCAGCAAGATCGGAGCAATACAACGCATAGCTCCCATACAGTCGATAGTTTCGATAAATGGGCTTTGGGCTATAAATTTTGCAATTAAAAAGCTAGGAACGTAAAATTTTCCAAAGTAGGGTGTATATTATATATGTAATGTGTGTGGCGAAAATCACTCAGATCGGACCAACATAACATATAGCTCCCATACAATCGATTTTTCCGATAAATGCGGTTTGGGCTTTGAATCTTTAAATTAACAGTTTTGCAGAGTTTGTACAAGGTGGCGCAAAAGTAAGCTTCCGATGTTCAGCATATCGGTTGTGGCACGTGCAGTGTGTGCTGTTGCACCGTCTTGTTGGAACCACATGTTTTCCAATCCCAATTCATCAAGTTGCGGCAAAAAGAACTCGTTGATCATTGCTCTGTAGCGCTCACCATTCACAGTAACCGTTTGGCCCCGACCGATTATTGGTCAAATAAATAGTCAGCAATATTCCGCGTTCTGGAGCAGTGTAGCGTAACATTGTTTATTAACGTGTATTTCGCATGTGTTTACTACACAAAACAGAACTGACTTTAGGGGCCAATCGCAAAATTTACAGCATTTTCTGATAGGAGGAATACTTTTGCGCCACCTTGTACTAGTTGTGAGTAAGGATCGAGCACTTAAAACCGTGATGCGTATTCATGAAGGTATAAAGTCTTCAACACAGTCGAAGACAACACTTTCTTTACTTGCTTTTGATCTAAAGCTGCCCTTTAATAGTCATGTTGACTTCATCATTGCCAAGTCTTATTGGGTACTTGGTTTTGTCCGTCGAAATTCCACCAAGTTTTGCGACCCTTATATTCTAAAAATGTTATATAAAACCTTTGTTCGTTCGCAACTGGAGTACGCAGTTTTCATTTGGAGGCAATATAACCAAGCTTCAATTAAAAGAATCGAACGTATTCAGAAGGTTCCTTAAATTTGCTTCAGGAACGCTAAAGTTTGACGATCCTTTCCCATCGTATGCATCTCGCATCTCGTATCATGTTTATTGACGTACAATCTTTGGAAACTGGTCATTGTCCTTTATGCATAATATCATTCAAAGGGTTATAGATTGTTCTTATCTTTTCAAAAGGGCAACTTTTAATGTCCCAAGGTATAATCTTTGCGTCACTTACCCTTTTTATTGCACAAAGGTTAAAACAAAATTTGCCAGTTAGCCTAGGGCCTTCGTTGCTGTGGCTTTATAGCTATATTATAATTTTAGATTATAATTTAGTTTTTGAATAAATAAATAAATAAACAAAATTTTAAAGCAACGCACGTCTTCTTTTTTGATTCTTTTACTTTCATTATATAATGATATGTATGATACTTATGAATATACAAGTATAATTTTATTAAGTTTAGTACATACTATATTTGTGATATTCATATGCAAAATTCACATATTGTTATTTGTTTGTAAATAATAATAAATAAATATAATAATAAATAAATAAATAAATAAATACATTTTTCAAACAGTATTGGGTGCCAAGTAGTCACGTTAAAATGAATTTGTTCTTAGCCGAGTTCACGACTAGGCAGTCTGTCATGAGATCTCTAGACGTACAAATAAATCAAAGGTGTCTCAAGCTATGAGCAAGCCAAAAACATTCCACTTTCTCTGTGTTAGGAAATACAAATAAAAAAGAATAAGTGAAAATTACACACTAGAGAAAATTAGCATCAAAAAAATCTTTCAAAATACCCTACAGTATGGCGTTACAAGGCTATGCCGGCTGACGTGCTTTGCAGGCCAACCTACCTTTTCATCTTTCAAATTAATTGCAGTAACTCGGTTGTAACCCTGAACTCCATGCAGATATCCCTTTCTACTGGGCCTCCCCTTTACTCATTGCCTTACTTTAAAATTTACTCATTTACATTTGTAGCTTTGAATTTCATGTAGCAAACAGTTGCATTAATTTATTCACATACTTCGTTTTATTGTTGTTGATTTTATACTTTGTGTTTGTAGTTGTTTTTGTAACAGCTTAACGCATTTATTTGGTTTATTACGAAAGCGTTGTTTCACTTTTTCGGCTTTCATCCACTGGCTTACCGTGCCCTACACACTTTTGCATGCGACAGACCAGCCTTGTTTTGCTTTTTTCCCCTCTACGCCTTGTATTAGATTTCATTTCCTGTGCATGAACAATATTTTCACAAGGAAATTTCATTATATCCGTTTTACATTTAAAATATGTGAGTCGCAGTAAAATTTATTGCCATCAAAATCATTAACATTGGGATATTCGCTTTTTCGATTTTGAACTTCAATTCCTGTATGTCTACTTTCACATTGCTCACCTTCTAATGCCTTAACTATTTGTTTTACTTTTTACTTGAATTTTTCCCATTAAAAACGCATTTCAACAAATGTAGTGCAATTACTTTTGGTCTATTATTTGGTGTTTCCAATTGGCGTCAGTTGGCAGAGAGATAAAACTACTATCGAGCTATGCTGGACAGCCGAAATCGTTTAGGTGTCATTTAAAGAGGGAAGAAAAACATCAAAGATGTCACTCGAATTTAAAGTATATATATTTTCTAAATTCAATGAACTAATTATATTTTGCCTTAGAGGCTTCTAAATGCGACGCTTTGGGAAACATTATATCCACCTCCTAAGGCATCAGCCCAGCTTTTCAACTGTTTTCGTAAATTTTAAATATTTGGCTTTTGAGAATTACTTTTGTTGCCCTACCACAAAAATATAAACAAATATATTACTGATTCAAGCGACATGCACTTATTGCCGCTCTTTAAAGTGTAAGTACCTAGTTACTAGTTGCCCCCAATCTCTTTTACATTCAATCAACTGGCGAATTTGATATGGCGACATTCGAGGAGTTGGGAATTGTAATACTACTTATTATCATTTAAGTTATTTATTCTAAAAAAAAACCTCATTGTGAAACACTAATAGGCGGTTTAACAAAACAAAATCTGAAAGAAATTTGAGTCGTTTTCCTCATTTTATATAAATTCTGATTACGAAAAAAAAAAATTATTTAAAATGGTTTCCTTGTACTTCTTGTAAACGTTTTTAGTGAAAGGACTTTGTAAGAAGACTGATTTTTCAAACACAATCCAAAATGAATACAACCAACTGCCAGGTTTGAACTAACAAAAATCTAGTTCGATAGCTACCAGTTCTTGTTTATCACTTGACATCTTGTTCAGACCCAGAAATGTCTTATTATTTATTGTGTTCCCTGCGGGGTAAGCATATGATGAGCTCGCGTGTGTGATTGTTCGTGTTCAGACGAAAACAACGTTCATAAATACTCAATCATTTTGCCAGAAAACAACAACAATTCCCGGCAACAAAACCCCGGTCGTATGAGACATGAATGTTGGTAAAAACAGTAACAACGTGGCATTGGCTCGTGAAGAGTTGCTGGAAAAATCGGAAGTAGAAAAATATTCAAAACACCAGAATAACATGCAACAAACCAATTCAAGTTGCTCCCCATGAATCGAACATGCAACGTAATGTTGCAGTATGTTTTAGTATGTGATGGAGTTGCATATACCCACACCAAATGGGGCCAAGTTGACATATGCAAGCAATATCCGCATTCAAAGTTGGTTATACCCAATAGTGAAACGCTAAATATCAGAAATCGGCTTTTCATGACACAATTGTGCGAACGCATTTTACGTTGTATTAACATCAAGTATGGTTATGTTTGTCTGCGTCATTCAGAGAGCTACTTATGGATTACAGCCATTTAGCTGTGGCTCCCACTAGCTCCCAAAAAACATAAATCGCAAAGCGTTCACATTTTGATGCTGACTCTAGATACTTGCATTGATGAAGTCAACGCAAAGGACGTGAATTTCAAGTGCACGGCAAGACAAAAGATATATTAGTTCCATGCAGGGCAGTGCCATTTAGAAACGTATAAGATTCTACGTATCCCGCGTAAGAGGTGATCTCATAGAAACAGTTGATCTGGACTAAACCTCAATGTAAAAGGAAGTTATAGGCTGCAACAAGTGTGCGGACCTTGAACAAAATAGGATAGCAATTCTCTATCAGACTGACAGAAGAGTTTTTAATCTCTATTTATGAGAGCGATAGCATGTAGTAATGGAGAAAGTGGACCACTTTCCTAATAATTCGACATATTGTTTCTCTAGTACAGGCATGGATTCATAAACATACGGAGAAGCTGGTTGGGCTCTTGATGATGCGAAGAATTTCCGTGTACATTAAAGGGGCATTCAGATTAGTGCTGACCGACGGTGGATTGTGGCACGTATGAGTCTAAAACATTATACCTCGTATTACTGCTGCAATCTTCCGGGGCGCAAGAAATGACAGTAGACAGAAATTTCTGAGAAAGCCTGCTCCTGGAACCCTTCGGCACTCAGGCATATTATTATTTTCTAACATTCAGCAGGGACTCGTCATGCTGGGATCCCAAACCACCAGACAACTTTTGCATAAACGATTTTTGTTCTAATTTTATTACTCTAATTATGGATGTAACCACGGTACATTTGCAATAGTGTCGGACTGCCCACCGAAGTTAAGCTGTAAAACTGTAAAACAAACCACAGCCTCTCACACCCGAAGGTCCTCAAAATTTCCAGCTTTTCTAAAAACTGAGAGTAGGCAAGACTTATCTACCTTGACATCCAATTTGTGAAATTTGTCTAAACATAAGTTATTACTTTATTGTTATAAAACAGACAAACTCTCTTTGAAAGCAAATTTATCTAAACTACTTATTACTCAAGTCCTTTTATTCGAAAAAAAAAAAATCTATGTATTTTCTCGCTTTAACTCAATTGTGTACTAAAAACAGTACTAAAATATTGTTTGCCTCTTTTGTGCGAGTAATACTTATTTTGATTAAGTATGTACTATGCTAGATAACTTAGAAGCACTAATTTTTTAATTGGTTAATACTCAGTAAAACACTTTTAGTACTGTTGTTTTAGTACACTTTCTTGCTTTTAGTACTATTTTTTTGTACTTATGAAATGCGATTATCATAAACCCTTTTGCTATTTTTTATGCTGAAGCTTTTTACGTTATAACTATTTTACTATTTTTAGTACTAACAGATGAGTACTAGAGAAGGTAGTTTTGTACTACAAGTTATGAAAACGGCAGGGAGTTTATTATAAAAAGAATTACTCTAAACATTTGATAGTGTGAGAAGAATGCAAGAAAAACTAAATCAAAATACGAATATTTAGTACTGTTCCCTGGAAAAAATAAGTTGTATGCACTTTTTGGTACTGGCATAATTTAGTACAAATATAAATGGAAAATTATACTGTTTAGTATAATTTAAAATATTTATAGGGCCACTGTACAAATTTAGGAACTAGAAAATATAATAATAATGTTTGTAGTTAGCAAAAATTTTTTACTGAAAAAAGTAGTACTAACTTTTATGTTTTCTCTTCGCACTTCTTGTTAAGAGCGCTGTTATAAAAAAACAAACTTTAGAGGTTTTAGTTTTAAAAAATTTTAATTTGAAAATTTTAATTTGAAAAATTTTAATTAAAAAAATTCTGTTATAAAAAATGTTTAAGCACAAAGTATCTTTATAGAGGCGTTATTTCCAAAAAAAAAAACATTGGACAGTTAAATTTTTAGTACTAATGTACTAAAGAGCTGCATACGTCAAAGTCTTTGTTGCAGAAGAAATTTAGAAATACCCGTACATGTATATGTTAGCGCTGCTCACTTCTTCGCACAATTGTCAGCAAAAAAAAAAAACATTTATTTGTAAACATTTTTTACTAAGAAATCCTATACTTTCAATTGATTTCTTGCGATACAATTTGAAGTTACACATCTAACTACTGGGTATCTAAGCACTGATTAAACTCAAAATAGACCCATCTTACTTGCAGTTGTATTTATTTCCGTTTTAATGCATATGTTCGCTCGTTTGCCAGGAAATAATAGCAACAACAAACATAAAAACAATCCTATGAAAATAGAAAACACAAACCAATTTACGCACCCTCCTACCACGTGCTCTTAACTAACGGCATGCACTTTTCTCTCCTTTTATTCTCTTTTCACAGTCTTACACCGCTCAACATGCCCGATTATGCTGAGGTTGCATGTTCAACATTTAAAACGCCAAATGGCCCATTGGGGCAAGTATCAACGAACGGAAATGCACATACGACATTACAGCAAACATCCGGCGGCGGAGTGGGCAGCGCCATTAATAGCAACAATGCCAATGCGCTCTATGATAGCTGCGGTGCATATGCCACAACCAATTTGGTAGCCAATGCCAAACTCTATCAGAATCGTTATGCTACAATGGCGAAAACGGCACCACTACCATCGGTTATGAGCAACGGCCCAGGCAATACAAAGGCAACACGCCAAATAAACAGCAACACCAACAACAATGGCAATAACAAACACGATGACTATCGCGCCACTGGCATGTACTCAGCGCCACCTAGCGCACATTATGCGGGTCTTATCGATTTGGCGGGTGCAAATCCTTTCAATGACAAAATGACCGCTTCCACTGCATCGACGGCTATACTAACCGCTTCGCCAGCAAAGAGCGTAAGTAGCAAGAAGAACGCCTACTCGAATGCAGAGTCCAGCGCCAAAAGTCTTTATGGTGGCGGTTGTGCTGGTAGCCAACAAAAAATCAATATTACCGAAAATAAACTCGATCTCATGAGTAACCTAAGTCGTATCTCACCCACACCCACAAATGGTTCATCCACTTCATCGGCCGCAACCGCATCCAGCTCAGCGGGTAGTGATAGCGTTGGCGCCACCACCAACGTGCTCATACCGCGTCTCAATCCATTTAACGCAAGCGCGTCTGATAATAGCGCTAACGTCGCCACAACAAACGCTAATCAACGACAATTACAACAACAACAACAGCAGCTGTTAGCCGCCAGCAATGCGCTGCGTCAAGGTCTTGGCGCTTTTGCCAATACCACATTGGCCGCACAAATCGCAAGCGGTGGTGGCGCTGGCACTTTGCGACGTCAACGTCATCCGAAAATTTTCAAAAGTGAGAATAACATAAATTTTGGTAATCTATATGGTAACAGTAATATCGGGGCCAGCAACAATAAATCACAAGTACTCATCAACCACATTGGCGGTAATACGCCATTAAGGGCAGCGGGCGCTAACGCCACTCCACATTACGACTTTCTCACAGGCAGCGACGGCGTTGGTGGCGCTGAGAAAAGTGCAGCAAGCACTAAGGAACCCAAAGAATTGTCTGCTGGCGACGGTTATGGCCCAGTACAGAGCACATCAACGAATCAATTGCTCAATGATTGGGCTTCCAGCGTAGCTATAGCGGCCGAGCTGCAGTCATCACAATCAAAGCACACGCCCTCACATGCACCCTACAGCAATGCATCAACAACACACCAAACAAACCACCAACATCATCAGAATTACAACAATCACTCATTTGGTAGCAAACAACCAAGTAAACAACATTTATATGTAAAAGCGAAAGATGGTTCATGGTCAGCCGTGTCCTCGGATGCATATCAATCCTACAGGCAACAACAACAGCAACATTCATTAACATCAGGTGATAAGTCACACCAACCATTGCAGCTAACAGCAAGTCATAATAATAGTTTATTGAATGCTAGTAGCTCAAATAGTACTAATAAGAGTGCCAGTAGTTGTAGTACCAGTAATAATAGTAATGTGGCAGGTGGCGCTTCGCAGAAGAGCTTTGAGAGTTGCTTGAATCCATATAGCGCCTCGCCACAAAAGAGTAGCGTTTCGCCACAAAAAATCAACCCTAAAGATGATAGTAATTGTAATTATAGTAATTTACCCGCCGCCCAATTGAATGATAAACAAACCTATACAACCACAAACTCCAACACACCCACACCCTCTCACACGCACACACAATCACAGCAATCTCAGCAGCCGTCTGCATCAGTAACAGCAACAAAGTATTTTAGCAGCCTCGATACAAGCGATAGAGTGTAAGGTGTATTTGCAATTCATTAAGTACAGTGATGTGCAATACAATAGAAACGCGATGTGAAATATATTTTTTACAAAAATACCCATTTCAATGCAGTGACGGTCATATAGAAAAAAAGTTGGAAAGGAAAAGTTTTGAATGTAGGTCAAAACGCAAAATATTCTGCATCGCACTCATAAAGCTATGGTACCTTGAGGTAGACGGGTACTTGTTGAAAAAACTGTATGTCAAATATTCAAATAGTTATAATCGAGCCCTTTCGAGTTGAATGACTTTTCGTGGGAGTTTGCCTTTATCATAAAACGAAGTTCTGCTAAAGGAAAAAAATATAAAAAATGTTTACAAAGCTATGAAAAATAATTTTTTTTTAAATTTTTCTAGTTTTAAAATTTGTTTTAATATTTCAGAAACTAGTGTATTTTAAATACAAAGCTCTCTCACTTTCAAAGATGATACTTGGGAGCTCAACAGATATAATTAAGAGTATAAAAAAAAAATTGTACAGGGTGGCTGATGAAAGCCGCTACCAAAAAAAAATTAAATAACTTTTTTTCTATTTAATGAATCTGGTAAATTTTTTTTTTATTTTGCAGATTGACTTTTACATTTAACAAAAATTGATAACTGGGACACTGAAACAAGAATTTGGATTGTCCGCCGCTATCACGCACTGGAGTCCGTAGTTTCGGTTCAAAGAGAGTATAGGCGCACGTTTGGCGGCAATCCTCCGAGCAGATGGACCATAATAAGACTTGTAAACAATTTTGCCGAGCATGGGACAGTTAACAGAAGACCTTACCATCGAAACCCTTCAGTTAGAACGGAGGAAACAATCGCTGCTGTAGCTGCTGCCATACAAAACAATCCACGTGTTTCGACAAGAAGCTTATCTGCTCAAATGGGTGTAAGCAGACAGTCATTACAGTCAATTATGCACAAAGATTTGGACTTATTCCCATATAAAATTCAAATGGCCAACAAACTGAACGCTGCAGACTTACCGATTCGCTTGGAATTTTGCCAGAAGATGCTTCAAATGGTGGAAGAGGATGGAAACATGTTGAACTGTCTTTTCATGTCTGACGAGGCCCATTTCGATTTAAACGGCAACATAAACAAACAAAATTGTCGAATACGGAGTGCTTCCAACCCACAGATACTCCATGAGACGGAATTGCATCCACTTCGTGTCACAGTGTGGTGTGCAGTTTCATCACGCTGCATTGTCGGGCCCTACTTCTTCGAAGAAAACGGTCACACCGTTACGGTTACTGGAGACCGTTACTTGAGAAACAATGGCGGCTATTCCTGTCTCAACTCTCCAAGCAGTAATGAACAACTTTTTGGTAAGATGCCGCACATGCATCGACGAGCAGGGGGGCATTTAAATTCCATTATTTTTAAAACTAATTAAGCTATATTTAATAAAATTTAATGAGCTTTAACATGAATAAAAGAAAAATGAACTCCATACACTGAAAAAAAAATTATTTGGGTTTCTTAATGTAGCAAAATTCATCAGCCACCCTGTATTTAAAAATTTCGAATTTTTCAATCGTAAAAACGAAAGTTCGCCATTAAGTTTTGAATACAAGTTTGCTTATATTATACCTATAACTGGCATAAAGAAATTTTTGAAATTTTTGAACACTATTTTTTTTTTTTTTTGCTTATGAATTTTTGAATTTTGTGCACAAAATTTTTTTTTTTATTTGTTAACTTTCATTTTAGGCTAAGTTAGTTAAACACAAAGTCACTAAATTTCGAGCATTTCAATATTTTTCTCATTGAGCTCTTTGCATTTACAAACTGCATACATTTTAAGTTAAAAAGATTAAATTGCCGTTAATGTAGTATTTTTTTAAATTTTTCGAGTCCTACGCATTTTATTTTGTTTAAAACATTTCTCTGATGAAGAAGCTTAGCAGCTTCCGAAATGGATCTATAAGAAAAGCTAAGGCGGTTGTCTCTAAAAATTTTTCCTACTCTATTCCAATAAAACAAATTTTAACAATTAATTAAAAAATGCTCCTCAAAAAAAAAAAACAATAATAATTTTCATTAGAATTGAAATTTGAAGAATTATTATTCTTGGCCTTGAGCTCGTTTCATGAATACATGAATACTATTTAAATAAATTTTAAAACGAAAAAAATGTACAGCAAATTTGGTAAGAAAATTGACATGTGTTTATACAGTCTGGTACAAAAGTATTAGACATCACATTAATTACTCAAGTTTTGGTTTTAAAAGATTCATGCTATTTTCACGAAATTTTACTAAACTAAGAAGCTATGTTGTCTTAGAGCAGTAAAAAACAAGCTTTCCTCAAAGGTCGCGTCATAAGACCACAGAACCCATTTGAGGATTTTCCCGTTTTTTGTTTTTTGAAAGGCTCTTTATTTAAGCTTGCTTCTAAAACCCATCTTCCAGCTTTTCGGCACTACAGGAGTTAAAAATTTTCTAGTTCTAAATTTATTAGGAAAAATTAAAAAAAAAACAACTTGTGGACTTCATTGTGATGCAAAGAAAAATATAAAATATCATTTAAAAGCAGACATTTTTCTTCGATTCCAATAAAATTATAAACTATTGCAGATCAACAGAGAAAAGTTAATAAAAACTTGATACACCGTTTAACAGCGAACGACTTTTTTCGCAATTGCTTGCGACACATGAAAAAAATTACTATCAGGCATGTGCTGCCTTCACTTTCACGCAAATTCGCTAGCTTTACCCAGCAAATTTACATAGCCGCAGCACACAATTTCACTCGAAAGTAAATTGCAGCACATACCTGTATGTAAAATTTTTTTAAAAAATTTAAAATTTCCTTTGTAAATCAAATATGAGCTTGTCGCTTATTTAAGCAAGGAGAAAAATAGCGCCCAAAATTCAGTAAAGAGATAGTAGAAAGATGGGAATAAATAGTGTATCAAGCTGGAAAAATAATCTTGTGGTTTATTAAAGGGAGAGAGTGTATGAGTAAAGAGAGGTTTATATGTATGAGAATATATGTATATAAGTAAGTAAACAATTAACATTTATAAAATATACTTCTCACGTACGTCCCATTCTACTGTCAAAAAAAAACTTTCATCAACGAAATGTGTGCACAAAAAGTTCTGTTAATAAGAGTGGCCTACTCAGGAAACATTGGCATAAGCATAAAAAACTGAGTTGAAACCCCAAAGAGATGATATTTTAGGATTGATATTTTCCAGATCTGATCCATATTAGACTTACCAAGTACGAAACAATCAAATGATGGACTTAAATCTATCTTACAGTACGATGTATAGAAACGGTTTCTGTTAGGGAATTCGCTATATTGAAATAAAAATGAATAAAACCATAGCTGATTTTTATTTCGCCGAACGTCATCCATTTTCATTTCACTACAATTATATTGAACACAGCTGTTTATACAATATAAAGGATACTGATTTCGTTGTAGTTGAAGCAATTTGCAAAATGTCTTTCTTGAGAGAACTTGCACTACTTAGTAATTTTTTTTTTTTATTAGTATCTTAGGGAGCAAGATGCAAAAGTGCTGACTATTCGGTAGTACTTCGTTTGGCCAACATTCGCCTCCATTAACAATTATTATGATATTTCATGTAGAATTCTATACCATTTCGTCAGCTGAATGCTACTTTTTTCTTGAAATTTTTCACCACAAAATTCGTCGCAATACGATTTTGACATTAAACCCCCGAATTACAAAAACAAAATACATGAAAAATGTATACATGCATGGATGTGCGTATTTCGCTTCCTCTTCTTCGTTGAGAATCGCCTAGACTTTTTGTAAGCAGAGTAGGCAGAACCTGCGAGACTTGTGCAAATGCCGGTAATGTTAATGTCACCCTCGACTCTATGGTATTTTAATAAGGATTTTGTTACGCGCACCTTATGACCGTATAATGGGAATATTTTATTGCACCATCTTAGATAGCGCTTTGGACTAACCATTCACTATCTCAAAACGGGCAAAAAATAGCCCACTCTCTTTTTATACCTTTCATGAACATGAAATGGTATTATAACTTTTTCCGATGTTTGTAAGTATGAGAAGAAGAAGAAATAGACCCACCAATAAGTATACCGAAATGAGCAGGGCGATGAGCTGAGTCGATTTAGCCATGTCCGTCTGTCCGTGTGTCTGTTTGTAGGCAAACTTGTCGCTTAGTTTTTGAGATATCTTAATGAAATTTTGTATGGACCTGCCATTTTGCATGAGATTAATCATTTGTCGGAATCGGCAATATCATAGCAATACAACGCATAGCTCCCATACTTAAATACGCATTGTTTAAAGTTCTCTAAAACTTTGTCAACAATACATTTAATTTTCTTTTATTTGTTTTTACGAAATCTTTTAATATCCATAAGAAAATATCTCACCAAGTTTCAAGTTTTAATCTTTAAAAATGAGGGAGAAATGGTCATAATCCTCTTATTTGAACGATCGGTTGTATGGGAGATATGTGCTATAGTGACCCGATTATACCGGATCCGACAAATGCCTAATATAATACAAAAATACATCCGTGTGCCAAATTTCATCGAGATATCTCAAAAATTGAGGGACTAGTTTGCGTTCAAACAGACAGACGGACGGACGAACAGACGGACATGGCTGTATCAACTCAGTTCATCGTCCTGATCAATTTGGTATACTTAATGGTGGGTCTATCTATATATTTCTAAACGTTACAAACATCAGACCAAAGTTAATATACCATTTCATGTTCATGAAAGGTATAAATATAAAGTTTTGAAATTTTTCAATGAATAATTTGGTCTTACCTTAACACGTGTTGAAGATAAAAATTTGGTAGAATATTCTATATGGGATGTTCTCCAGTTCTGAAAATCCAATCTTCAACCTTTTGTGACAAAACATTGTCGGTTTTACTACGATGCATCTTAACACTACCATTGTAACCTGTGAATACTATAAAAAAATATCGGCGGCTGGGTAAAAGAGCAAGCTGTTTAAAAATCTTTTTCAAATACATCCTCTTTCAGAATTTTGCTCAAGAAAGCCCCATCTAAGAAAGATTTTCAAAAATGTGCTATTTCAGTGCAAATTGAAAATGTTTTCAGTTAAGTTGGAATGTTTTTGAAGAAAATGCTGTTATGAAGCGTTCTTGATATGTTTCTGGTCTTCCACACAGCCCTCGATATATTTTAAACTAAAACTGTAAATACTTAAAGAAACTTGCTTCTAACATATGCCTATCTAGAAAACTAAGTTGAAAATACTATAAACATAATAATATAAAAATAATATTATAAAAAATAAAATAAAAATTGTAACTAAGGAAACTTAAAAACGAATAAATTATGGGAATACTATAAGTTACAAAAAAATTGTTGAACAAACTGCCAAAACGAAGGCATTTAATACACAAAAAAATATTTCAAAAACACGCTACTACTGGATCCAGAAATTGATCAGAAAAGCATAGTAAAAAATTAAATATGAGAATTGTAATACACTTACATAAAAATATAAGAAAAAAAAAACAAAAATTATTAAGTAAACCATTATATTAAGACTTAACATTACTAAATTATGCAAAATAGCAAACCGCGAAGTCAACGAAGCTATAATGCAGGCATTCGACATTGCAATAAATAAATTAATATCATTTCAGTTAATGCATAATAAAGCGTTCACCCCACCTACCCAAACACACCCTCCCCCCTAAAACTAATTAATCAACATCGACGAACGCCTGCAGTTGCTGCTCGTGCATATATATATATATATATATACATACACAATTACATAAGTAGTATATAGCTAGAACGTAAAAACCACCACTCCTACTGCAGGTGGTGCCACAGTAGCGTTTATCAACACAGTAAACAATTTAACATGACATGTTGCAACAAATCAATCATGCAACCAAAACATAAAACAAGTAAATTTTGTAAGAAATATGAAAACGTAGCAACAACGCACGCAAACTAAACATTTATAAAGAAAAAGTAAGCAAATCAAGTTTCAAAAGTATTGTCGTACACAAAACTATAATTATGTAATTTGTAATTTAGAAAAGGTCCCCCTAAAAACCCTCCACCACTTTGGGTAAATCTAAGAAAATAAAAAAATGAAATACATACCTATGTACGAATGCTAATAATAAGGCTGTTAATTGTATTTGTAAAGAGTAAATAAACAAAAATGAAAATAAAACTAAAATAATAATACTTGATTATGTATTATAAGCAACTATTTAAAATAAAAATAAAAAAATTATGCTGAAAAAAATACTATAACTTTATTTATTATGGCTTGCCTGGAATAGGAAAAATGCGCTTTGCTTGGATTTGCTCAAAACCTAAAGCTATTTTCATTATCTAACAACCGCTTTTGAAATAATTACCTTGGCGACATAATTTTTTTTTTTTTAATTTTAATTTTATCTTACCCTTAGTTTTTTAGACACAAAGGTAAGTAAAGTTATTAAAAACTTTAAAACCCGGCCACGCTTCGCTGCGTCTCACACCGTATAATAAACTACGTGCGATTTTATTTATAATATCTTGTTATAATAAACCAGTTGAGATATGGAACTTAACAAATTCTTTATTACAGCACTCTTTAATACCTTTCGTTGGATACCCATGTTGTACTTACACATATTGTCAATCTGGTCCACATATTAGCCGATTACTCCGAAACCGGTTAAGTCAACGAAACAGGGTATATTTTGAATTTTTAGTTAGACGTTCAGTAATGCAATGGTAAAAGTTCCATTAAATTCTTTTCAGCAGCTTTTGAGTGATGCGCGACCAAACATCTATACTGACAGACAGATAAAGAAAAATTCTAAGAACTATTGGTTTGGATTATGCTTTTATTTAAATTTTTCCTGTTGTTCGAACTGTTACAATTTTACTCAATGTACTGGTGCGATACATGTAGTACGTGGCCGAGTTTCTCTTGCAATTTTTGATTTTCTAGTTCTTAATCTTATACCATTTGACGGACTTTTTTTAAAGTATTTTTGATGTTCCTGTTGGGGTGCTTGAACTTGAGACCTTTTTTATGGTATACGAATACACTTTTGAAGGTAAACAATAATATGAAACAATTTCGGTAGATGGTAGAACTATCCAACAAGCACATTCAGTTGCTCGAACGAAGCATCGACTAATATTGTAACTTGCGCCCTAACTCTAGTGTGGTAACGACATTCGTTTTACCGGCAAATAAATAGTTTGGAAAGTTTTATAGCCTTTTGGTATTCTGTCGGCTTAAGTTGCAGTTCGATTTCGTAACCACCAAAATAGCTAACCGCGAAAAATTGCACGTGTTTTGTAAATATTTGTCTGGACAGAAAATACCGCAAAATTTTGTACACATACCAGTTCACAAGAATTAATAAACAATATAAGCACTTTTTTACACGAAGTTTCGTTCGCGTTTGCATTTTATTCTATATCGCACATTGTTTGTTTTTGACAGCGTTGCCATGTACGCTAGAATCGCGGTTACATGAACTGCATTGCCAACGGTTACAATTTTCGGTTAGATAATCTTCCAGGTACAAAATTACCGGTTACGCACAGAATTGATCTTTATGATTTGTCGCTACTCATGGACACGTAAAAGACACCCTTTAGTCAAATATACTGGTTATATACTAGTCCCATACTAGTTAATTAGTTCGAGCTCTGTAATTTTTCCATATTAGCAATTGGTCTTTTTAACACGGCGATGTCCGCTTCTATATCCTTAATATAACAGTTGGCATACTAGTCATTATATACACCAAGATCATTCCATGAAGGTTTTGATAATGGTGTTAAGGAGTGGCTCTTAGTACCATATGCGTACCAGATTGCGACATATCGACCAAAATGTGGAGAAATAGAGAACACGAAAAGGAAGAAGAGGAGGGAGATAAATTGAAAATAAGCCTGAGAGTGAGAACGTGAGGGAGGTGAAAGGGGAGTGAGAACGCGAATAAGGAGGTTGAAATAAGGGGGGAGGCTAGAAATAGAGAAAGAGGGAAGGAAGTGAAAGGGAGAGTGTAAACGAGAGGGAGATTGAAAGAGTAGACGGCTGAGAGGGAGTAAGATATGGAGAAGGAGAGAGATATGAACTTTTACGATATGAGCAGCTTTCAATTTCTTGAGAAAGTTGATAACTCGCAATGGGAAAAATTATGAGAAGTTTGATGGATGGAAAACTTACAGAAACATATTTTTCCTATAACTCTATTGAATTACGTTCTCACGACGAAGTGTTCCGTAAGAATTGCTGATAGACCCCGATGTCTGAAATGAATGAGTAAATAACATCTAAAATTAAGTGTAGAAGCTGGTTTATGTTGTTGAGATTAAGAATTTGGAAGTATCACGAGAAAACCGGCTTTCGGATTATATCGGGTATGCATCCAAAAAGCGATATAATTCTGGTCAAAGTTGAATCAATAGTTTTACGGAATTCTCCTTGTGTTTGTAGCCTCTTCGACGTAGTACTCAGGGCATCAAAAGCATTAGCGTAAAAGACCATTGATATTCTCTGGTTTTTTCGCAATGTTAACAAGTGCTTTGGTGCTCTTCCCATTTGTTGCGTTTGTGTTGATCGGTTAAACAAGTGATTTTCCTATGAAGGACCATATTTGGTTGTTTCCTGGGTTGAATTATCACACTTTAAACGTTCGCTCTCAAAGCCTTTGTCTTGTAATATGCTTGGAACAGGTTACCCGCGCAAAGGTATGGCACGTATTAAGCATTTGAAGAAAAAAGGTCTAATTTATGATAACTCAATCAAACCAGACAACATTTTATTAATTCTGAAACAAACACCGGAAGTTAGATTTCTCTAACTCTTTGCTTTATTATTATTACCTGAAGTGCTGATGATATATACTACATTACTTAATGAAATTTTTATTAAAGTGACGTTACAAACAATAATATAAATATTAAAATAATTGCGCTTTCAAGTATTTAATTTCATATAATTGCTCGTTTACCCAACGCCATGATGCTATTAATTTGTATTCACGCAAAAACTTGCAATTTTAACATTTCATTAAATTTTTATTTGAATGCATTTGTTACATTTGATTCCACTTAGTTACGCATTTACACATTGAACGAAGTTGTGCTACTCATTTCTTGATTTATTCATTCATTCGTTTATTTATTCACTCACACGGCAACTCAGTTAAATTTAATTGCAGCCACAACAATTTGGCCATTAAAACGTCCCCACAGCGCCTACATCATTTTGGATAATTCAATGGATTTTATCATCTAAATTGTGCACCACAGCCAAAACAACAATTAAGCCAATATACAAATGTAGGAGCCACAAGAGCAACCAGCAGCAACTGGCATCAGCCACCAATGCAACACAAAATATCAACGCACTTAGAAATTTGTACTCATCCTGCGGTGGCATACAACGACTTAGTCCAACACGCGAGTGCCCATTGCTGTTTCACAATAATTAAGTAATATTTCAATGTAAAGCAGCAAAAAAGCAGGCAAATATTGTAAATATCAACTTTTTAGATTTCATGCATAATGTTAAACAGCGACTTATGCTGAATATACAAGCAAAACCAGGGATCGTAGTGACTATAGTTGTCGTGAAAAATATCGCTACATTATGAGTTTTATTTGCATCACAAATAAATAATTCCAAGTAATTTTTTTAAATTTTTTCGATCATGAAAAATCGTTTGTTTGCAATTTTTTATCGTGGAATATGTCTTGCACAACTAGCTCTCCTTAGCGGCTTTTGTACCATTTTACTTCCTTTGATGATAAACACCTTGTCCAGTTTCGAAACATTTTGGAAACTATTTCAATTGTTTAGGTGCTGAACTGCTAAATATGACCTAGTTTTTGTTGTTTTTTGCAGTTGTATCAGTTCTCCAGCCCGTTTTAGTCTTAAATAAGATAAGCTAACAGAAGTTCCAGAAGCGTAGTTCCATAAGAGTTGGTTAGTATTGGTTGTATTTTAGCAATGTTTGCGGTGTTGTTTGTGTGTTGTAAGTGTACAACTTAGTTTCAATTTCACTAAAAGGGGTTGGGTCATTTGGAAGAAAGTCAAAAGTTTATCTCTAGAATATTTTGTATATAAAATCTGAGAGCATCAATAAAACAATACATATAAAAAAATGATGAGGTTTGTCAAAAGAAAACAACCCTAAATACTCTTAAAAGTTGACCTACTCAAAAATCATTTCAAAATTTTGAAATATGTTAAATCGGGATCCAACAAAACAATTAGTAGAATCTAATTTAAACAAGTCCTTAAGATTCAAAATAAATAATAAAACGGTCTCATAATCAAATAAAATGAGCGAGAGCGACTGCAGATATATATAAAATTTATAAAATCAGTTAAGTATGGATAAAGGCAAAGGAAGTTTGCGCTGACCAAAACATGGATTACTTTCGTAAGTAAATGAAAATGGTAAGTATTGAAATCTTAAAAATGGGTCATTGAATTTATAGTAGATTCCGGAAAATGAAATAGATTGTTCGGCAATCAATCCAAACATACATTTAAAGATATCCATGATAATCGAACCAAATATTAAAGTCTGCTTTAAAATAATAGATAATAACTGAATCTACATTGTAAATAGAATTTCAAAAATGTCAAAATTATGTATATATTTTAAATGTATCATCCAAACATAATAATAAATATTAAGAAAGATTGGCCTCTGCATTATTTTTAATAATAACACTACAAGAGCCACTAATCTTCTAAAAGTATTACTTAAACTCCATGAATAAGGTAAAAGTCATCCTTAAAACACAAAAAGGGGATTCATTTAACCTTATAAATATTCCATAAAGCGCGTAAACGCATAATTTTATCAAGTATATGTCACTTTTCATACAAGTTTACAAGCTTTATATGGTTTATAAGCTTTACATGGCTTTTATAGGCTTATATGAATCCCCCTAATAACTATCGGTTTTTATAAAATTAGTTGCTGATTTCGCAAGCAAACAAGACTTCTCAAAAACATTTAAAAACGATGTATATCAATCGAATAACACCAATAAATTCTTTTAAAACTTATAATAAATGCATGTGAAGATCTAGTAACGCTTGTCTGTCATTTCTGTTCGAAAAAATTGTTGCAATAGCAGAAATTTTAAAATCTGGATATCCAAATTATTGGTATAATTTAGCTAAAGGTCAAGAATAATAATTTTTATGGAAATTATAATAGTTTTTATATATTTATAATTTTTATTAATGATTAAAAGTTGTTATTTGGATATTAATAATAAAAATTCTCTAACAATATATCAGTGTGCTGCTTTTTATTTTTCAAAAACTTTTAGGGACCTACATATTTATGCCGTCGCCGAACGGGCTCTGCAAAGACAGATGGATTTTTGCTGAGAGACTTCTTTGCGAGCGACCCCTTTTTAAAAAAACTTTTTCCAAACATTTTGAAGTTACCTGCCCCGTCACCTAAACCTGTAAAAAATTTGAGACAAGCGCCAAAGCTTTTCTTACAGATCTCTTTCGGAAGCTGCTAGACATTTTCCACAGGACAGGCACGTTCTGTTAACCATTAGGCTATCAGAACGATAGTTCGTTAGTAATCAAAGGCATAAAAATCGATTTAAATGTAAAAAACTACTTAATTGATTGTATGTTTAAGAAAACGATGCAATAAAAAATGCATTACAAGTAAAGAAACACAAATATTGGAAAGAATAATATCAAAAGTCGTCAAATAGCGACCATCACTATGGCAATTAAGCTCCCACCGCTAGCGAGACTAACAATTAAACATAAATGAATGAGAAAAAAACGACAGAAATTGCGACAACGAACTTGAGGTAAAGCGGAATAGCTATCAAATAATTTACTCGACTTTTGACTACAAATTTTATTAAAGAAAATTGGCGATTGCAACAAAGACTTATTACCTAGTCCCTCACAGCCCAAACATCATTTCAAACCATTTTTTTTTCGAAATGTGGAATCAAAGGATTTTGAATTGCAGCCTTGGCAACAGTTCATAGTTTAAAATGTTACCAAAGAGATTACGCTCTGAAAAAATATTTTTAAGCCGTTAAACTAATTGGAACTGATGGAAAACGATACCAGAAACACATTTTTTATTTCGAATATTGGGGATGTGATTTTAAATTGTTTCTAGACAACTTGCAACATTTTTCACGCGTGAACACAATACCAGGCTTGTCGGGGTAGACAGCAGGGCTAAGGTGTATTTTTCAGCGAGGAGTTTTTTAAATGTTTAATAGTATGTAAACGGTTTTAATTTAATTTACTTCTGTGATTAAAAGGAAATATGTCCAGCAGACAAACAATAGAAAACTAAGGTAATATTAAACCTGTAATTAAAACACGTAAATCTGATTTTATAAATTTATTAAATGTTATTCAACCATTCGGTAAAGACTCTTGAAGGCTAAGAAGTATTAGTAAAGATTTAAAAGTTTTTTACTTCTTTTTTAATTTTTTAATTTGGACTCGATCTGTATCACTAACTTTGCCTTTAAACAAATATTCTCAATATAATTTTTATTCAAAAAAATATCAAAATTATATACGAACCCTGCGCAAACTTAATCTACCGCAAAATCCAACCACAATTTATGCAAAATGTAATGTAAAGGTAAATTTTGCAAATGTTTTGAATGCTACCTCGCTCCATAAGTATCAGAGCTTCTCTCGCCATTAAGGCTTTGCTCATTTAAGCATTACTTGTGCATTCAAAATCCCCACCGCTTTCTCCCTCCACTCCGCACTCATTTTACAATCTGCGTTCACCTTCATGTTGGATTTCAATTAACCTAAAATGCATTGCCATTACATTTCATTTAAATTTTAGCCTCAAACTCGGACTGCCCTCCATCCTTTTTACGTGTTAAATGCATTCATATTTACTGTGGCACGTACAACATTACGAATATGTTGCAAATAGAATATTTCACATCCGCCCGCCCCCACATCCGGTCTAAGCACAGAGATCACGAAGCAATGAATGTTTCTCGCTACGTTGCATATATAACTTTATGGGTTTTTGTTAGTGACCTTACCATGTGGCGGTATGTGGTATGTGGCATGTGGCAACATATGCTGCATAGAAAATAGCAAATCACAAATAACATTCATTTTTCTCTTGCGTAGCCTTTATTTGTTGTGAAATTCATTTGTCGACAAATGAAATGGAACAGTAACATGAAAATTGAACACAACGCAACTGATATCCTTGATATGTGTACGTATGTACGAGTATATGCGAATAATACATATCTATATATATATACAATGTACTTATTTACGTTTAAACATCGGCATGGTTTACTGTAACATCTATGAAGGCTCAGCAGCTTCTTTAATGAACATTTACACCAGTTTTGCATCCCAAATAGCGTTTTGCAAACATTTCTTAATTCTTCCTGCATGACCTATAATTTTTGTTAAATTCGTATTACATTTAGGTTCAGTTTGAGGCCAGACTTTAGGTCTAAGGTCAGTTGTTGCTCACCACCACACTTTATTTTTGCTTATCCAGATAAAGAGCAGACACAAACGAATACGCAGAAACATCACTCTAATTATATTTTTTTAACTCTGTTATATTAAGTTGAATGTTGCTTTTCTTTTTTACAGCGATTCAGTTTTCACTTCATTGAAGTTTTGTTTCCGCATCCCCTTTTTCGTTCCATTGTTGCCCCTGTATTTTTTCTAGTTTCATTTCTTCGTTTTAGTTCATTTTCGCTTTTGTTTCCTTTTTGTATCAGTTTTGTTCCTATTTCGTTTTCTTAAAGTTTTTTCTGCTTCATTCTATTAATATTTTAGTCTTGTGTATCTTTCTTCATCGCTTAAACTTTTGAGTCTGTTTGTAAATTTTACAGAAGGTTTTTTTAGTTTACAAATATGAAAAGTTTTAAGACAAAATGTAACTTACATCATAATTGCCTTTGCTTTATTTTTGTAATGCTACATATTACAGTTACGATATTTTGTGAGATGGTTTAAAATTAGCAGAACTATCGATATTTGTCAAAATATGGATTTTCAAAATTTTGCTGGTTACAGCAAAATTGCGGTTAGGGCGCGATATGTTTTACTTGGGCTTTATTCACGTCTGAATAACGTTTTGTATTGGGATTATGTCCCCCTTTGTTTCAATTTCGCTTCGATTCCCTCCAATTGTAATTTTTTTTTGAATTTTGATTTTCTTTGGGTCCAAATTTCTTTCTTTTTCTTTCGTTTCCGTGTACTCGGTTTATTGTTTACTTTTTACTTTGTTTCTGTTTCGTACCGTTCTAGTACTCTCTTTTGCGTTTCGTATATGCTTTGTTTCATTATTTTTTAATGTTGTTTGTTTTGTTACAGTCTTTTCAGTACTGTTACAGTTTATTCTGTCACATTTCACTTCCGTTTCAGTTTTATCAATTGGTGTTTATTTCCTTTCAGTCTCGTTTCTGTTCCTTTCTTGCTTCAATTTCCATTTAAGTTTTGGTTTGTTTGAGCTCCGTTTCAGCTTAGACAATGTTTTGTTTTCAGTTTGTTTCGTACTTGGTTTATTTCAGTTTCTTTTCAGTTTTGTTTAAGATTTATTAAAATTTGTTTGAGTTTCAGGTTATTACATTGTGTGGTCAGGCGACTACAGTGGTAGTGTTGCTGGGTTACCATACCGAAGGTGCAAGGTTCGAGCCCTGGTACAGGTAACATCAAAATTTGTTTGAAAAAAGATTTTTCAAAACGGGGTCGCCCCTCGGCAGTGGTTCTGTAAACTCTCCCGGTGTATTTCTGCGATGCAAGGCAGATGCCGTTAGGAATCGGCAAAAAACTGTAGGTCCAGCCAATTTTTAGGAAAAATTAGAAGCATCACATCAAAAATTGGTAGAGGAGCTCGGCCTTAATCTTCTCGGAGGTATATATAGAACCAGGGCCGTAGCTAGACTTAAATTTAAGGTAGGGCAGCGTTGGTTTAGGGTAGGGCGGAAGTAAATAATGTATCACAATTAATCTGACATCGAGGCATGGCTTCTATGTAAACACGCCTCCTTTCATATAAAAAACATATACAAAATGTCTCCTTCGATTATTCAATACCTAAGAGAGCCATGATCTTTAAATTTGGTATGTGGGTCGCCTGTAGGTATGCACGCAAGTCAAGGTGAGAAAAAAAAACTCTCGAAAACGATTAACCGATAACCATAAAAAATTTAGACACCTCATTTTTCCATCGAGTAAAATGTTTTAGATTAGCGCACAGCCTTAAAAATCAATTCCGCGCTTTTGGTGTTGTTCGCTCACAGTGAGATCAGTTTTTGTCAGAAAAGTGCCGGAATGAACCATTCCTTTAACCAAACTACAAAAATTCGATGGTCTTATTTAATTATATCTTTGATGCAGGGTGGATTATCTATACCATACATTCCAACCGCAATAATTTTGTATCTCAAACTATGACAAAAATTTTAATTATAATAATTCATCTCACTTGTTGGCCTTTTTAAGGCAGGACATTCTAATTTTAAGGTAGGGCATTGCCCCACAATGCCCCCCCTAGCTACGGGCCTGCATAGCACCTATTTAACATTTTTTTTATTACATGGTTTGCATTAGTTGCACTTTTAAGTTTCTAACCGACCCTTTTAGACTCAATTTTGGTCCATTTAGTATGGACATATTAAGACGAAATTTTTTAACTTGTGACAAAAATCATAAAGTAGATATTCATATGGCAAAAATAAACAGTGAAAAATGTTGTAGCTCTCCCACGAGAGGGAGACTATTTTTCAGATCGCCGAAACAAAATGCTAGCGCTTACGACACCTTATATATTTACTTTAAATATCTTCGGACAAAATATTTGCACAGAGAAGCTGCAAGGCCAAGCAGAATAAAAAGTGATCTCAAGATTCAAACCACCATGAAGAATGTAACAATTAGTAATGTTTCTTCAAGTAGCGTTGTAGTGACTTTGCTTACTGCACATCTAATCACTGATATATATTCCCAGTAGAAAAGTTCTGAATCGCTTCCCTTAAGAAGACTTTACAAGCCAACTTCTTAGCTACAAGCCAACTTCTTAGCTACAGCCCAGTTGAAAAAGAAAGGACTAATCATAAATTACGGAAGCTCTTCTCCGGAGTCTAGAGGGCATTACCATCTCGAGGAATTTATTAACTATTCGCTATGTGTTGGGCCAAATTGCAAGGCCTTGCCTTGCCGGTTATGTCTTCCTCCTCCGAATCTTCATTTTCGACGCAGTCTGGACATAGAAGAACCTGATGATCAGGACAAATCCATTTGTTACATGTGTAACATTGCCTCCTGGTTAACTTGTTGCGCGTTCTACCACAGAAGGAACATTTTCCAAATACTAACGCTGTATTTTGACTTTGCTGGCTCCGGATTCAACGATCGTTTAGACCTAAAAGAATTGTTCCTTTTATTTTTAAAGTTTTTGGCATGCTTTCCATAAATATTATACTCTATATGCACAGGGCCACGAGTTCTTCCCTATATATCCATCATCAATGCCTTGCTCTTCTATCTATCTACAAACTCTTTCTTATGCACTCCGTAAAGTCATCATTCTGGAAACAAATTATCGATCTAGTTACTACTAACCTTCTGATAAATTGTATATATTATAACAACAACAAAAATATGTCACACGAGCAGTCGCGCCTTCTACAGTTGTAGAACTTCGAATCGGTCGTAGCAAAGACACTGAATATGTTAATTGCATAGCGATAGAAGAGACTTAGTACGTGAGTGACCATGCCTAAGAGATAATATTCAAAAATATGCATAAGCGTTCTACCTTTCCAGATTTGGATTCATTTAACCTCCAAAAAATGCTTAATAAGTTTTTCTCAAACCATATACATAGCTATACTGTTTACTGGGTATAACCATTTATCCGACTATCTAACATTTAGCACGCACACATAAGTAAAATCTATTACCAACCAGCTGTTCTAATTACACCAAGAAAAATTGCATTTCGAAACTTGCAGCACTTAACATTTAATAGTTGCAAACTGCAAAATGATTTTTTTTTTGCAACGCTGGCTATTCAAATTTGGATTCCTACTTTAAATATAGTGGCACAAGGCTAGTTAAGTGAAGTAAGGATCAAAATCGTACCACGGAAGATATTGTTTTAGGATAATTCGAAACGTTAAACTAACTGTTTGGTTTATTTTTTCTTTTCGTTTAAATTCAAGCTGGCTTTAAGAGTTATTTAGGGTATAGTGAAAGTCTATTTGAAAAAATACTTAACAGTTCGGAAGAAATACTGATAAGGTTGCATCCACCCTATCTAAGATTTATGGATGACGGGTAGCTTATTTAAATTAGTTTTTGTATTATTTTATTTGATTTCGCTCAGGCCTAGAAGACCGTCTTGCGCAAAAGGCTGATAAATTATTTGTTCTAATAGAACGGAGGGTGTGGGACACCTGTTACACCTTGTATGTATTAACTGGGGGCGAGTACTTGTGGCTCTGAGGTATAAGGGCGGGATTGGCCTTCTCTTTTTTTGCTTTGAAAACCCCCTATTTGGGATTGCAAAACATAAACTATTTCTTTGGAATATTTCATAAGCTGGTTGCGAATTACAATAGCATGCAATGCAAATGAAATAAAAGAAAGAAATAATTTCAGCTTATGTAGTGCAAACGCGTTGACTTCAGTTTTTTGAATGTTATGGATGTCTACTAAATGACAGATATTTTATATACTTTCTTTTAGGAAAAATACTTAACTTTAACTCCACCAATGTTCCATATCGAAAATTTAACCAGAAAATAACACAAAAACTATACCTCACTCACTCCATCCCAATCGTTGTTGCTCAAAGGCGCTGCACTGCATTGCTGTCCACTTTTTATCTTACTAAAATTGTTACGTAGGCGTTGATGCATTCATCTGTGACTTTATGACCCTCTTACTTACTCTTGTTGCTTACTAACAAGGCCACCGTACCTCCTTAGCAACCCTAAGCATAAAACATGAGTTTACTCTTTACCGTTAACCAACTGTTATTTGCTTTGCTTATAATATTCGTATCTACCATGACCAGTTGCTGATTTTTCTAGTAACGCCACACCCTTCTCCCCTTAACTTACTTCGCTGGCCTCAATATTTGTTAGCCAAGTGTTACATATAAAAGTATTTGTTATTACTAAGCCTCTTCGGCTGTAACCATTTGGAGCCCTTCGCTTGTACGTCCAGTGAATAGTGGAAATATTGCTGATTTTTATGTTGTCCTGTCGTTTACTCTTTTTCCTCTTTATTTACTTTTTTATATGGCAGACCGAGAGTTAGAAAATCATTGACAACTTCTACAATATCTACACACTAGAAGAGCATCATGTGCCCGTTGAACAATATTAAAACATTAACAACTTTGCAAGAGTAGCAACATCAACAAGGATACAGTTAGTGTGTAATCATCATTAAGCGTATCCGCCTCCATTGGCCCATAGCCATCATCAGCATTATTCTCATCATTGTCATCACCATCATCAGCGTCCATCGTCTGCATCGTCAGCCAAACTAATAGCCTATAAAAGAATCAATTTTCAATTCATTTAGGCTAGAGGAATACCGCTACATATACAACTGTACATATGTTTGTAAGTCCACATCGCTATTGAGGACACTTTGCGCGTTTTTTCCTTTGAAGGTCGCTTCTGGCAAAACGCTATTTAATGCTCAGACTACAGTCTCATAATCTACAACTACTATCAGCTGAATGGTTCTTGTTAAACTGCGACTTTTTCAAAGTACGCTTCATATAATTTTTTTTTTTTTTAAGATTATTGTGTCCCCCCGTGTGCTAAGACTGCAAATAAATAAAATCCAAACTCCTGTAAAAGACTATAACCTTGTTTAGCAAAACTCATATCGGTGGTATTTCAAAAAACAACCACCATTGCTATTCCTTTGCGAAGTCTTAGTTCCGGCCTGGACTGGAGCAATGACGCAATTTGTCCATTTAAGAAGCTAGTGTCCTTATAATGGGACAAACCAACAGGTACAACTCCACTTATATAAACACATTCAAACATTTGTAAACATATAGAATACGCATGAGAGAAGGCTATAATAAGCTTCAACGTTATAATCCTGAAAGCATCTATTTAATATATTTGAGTCTCGTTCGTGATCGGAATTAACCAGACAAATCCCTCCACGAACTAAGAACGGCCATGCACCACCACCCATAGATTCGAGAAAGAGCTATCAATCTGTCTTACACGCTTATGTTCGGACCTGGTAAGTTTTCCCGTGTTGAGTCAAATTAAGCCGCAGGCTCCACTCCTGGTGGTGCCCTTCCGTCAACTCCTTTAAGTTTCAGCTTTGCAACCATACTTCCCCCGGAGCCCAAAAGCTTTGGTTTCCCGGGAAGCGACTGAGAGAGCCATAGTAGTAGCTGCACCCAATTGCTAGCTGGCATCGTTAATGGTTAGAACTAGGGCGGTATCTGATCGCCTTCGAACCTCTAACTTTCGTTCTTGATTAATGAAAAAATCTTTGGCAAATGCTTTCGCTTAAGTTAGTCTTACGACGGTCCAAGAATTTCACCTCTCGCGTCGTAATACTAATGCCCCCAAACTGCTTCTATTAATCATTACCTCTTGATCTAAAAACCAATGAAAGTAGAACAGAGGTCTTATTTCATTATCCCATGCACAAAATATTCAGGCATTTGGAGCCTGCTTTAAGCACTCTAATTTGTTCAAAGTAAATGTACCGGCCCACAACAACACTCGATGAAGAGGACTGAAGCAGGTTTAAATAGGAGGAATATATAAAGAATACACTGTATCCAATATATATAAGAACTCCACCGGTAATACGCTTACAAAAGTTGCTTGATCTTTTAATTTAATTGAAAGATTTTAAAGCAAATGGTATATTACTGGATTATTTATTTAATCCATAATATGAATAGTCAAAGAAAACTGTATATAATAAATTTTTTATATATTTTAAAAAATCCTCAAAATTAAGAAAACAAAATTTTAGTATTCCTTAAAACGAAAACTAATTATAACATTATATTTATACAAATATAATAATTTTGTTTATATTGGGGAATGTCTAGCTAAATTATAATTTTTATTCTAGAATTGCTCCTTTATACAAAATAAAAAATTATATGATAATTATAATGTTATTTACTTTATAAAAAAATCATATATTATTGTGAACTTCGCGCATAATGTGTGTGATATAAGATGACAAATAAATATGGTAATATTTTTAAATAAAGGATGAAACGATTTTTCTTAATGGATTTTTCAAAAAAAGTATATATAAATTATTATGTATATAAAAGCAAAGCAAAATAAAAAACAAAGTTTTTATACAACCTCAACTCATATGGGATTACCCCCTGAATTTAAGCATATTAATGAAGGGAGGAAAAGAAACTAACAAGGATTTTCTTAGTAGCGGCGAGCGAAAAGAAAATAGTTCAGCACTAAGTCACTTTGTCTTAATGGCAAATGTGAGATGCAGTGTATGGAATATCTTAATATCAAGTATGAGAAATTAGCGATTTAAGTCCTTCTTAAATGAGGCCATTTACCCATAGAGGGTGTCAGGCCCGTATAACGTTAATGATTACTAGAAAGATACTTCCAAAGAGTCGTGTTGCTTGATAGTGCAGCACTAAGTGGGTGATAAACTCCATCTAAAACTAAATATAACCATGAGACCGATAGTAAACAAGTATCGTGAGGGAAAGTTGAAAAGAACTCTGAATAGAGAGTTAAATAGTACGTGAAACTGCTTAGAGGTTAAGCCCGATGAACCTGAATATCCATTATGAAAAATTCATCATTATATATATAATATTATTATTAATATTATAAAAATAGTGTGCATTTTTTTCATATAAGGACATTGTAATCTATTAACATAAAAAATATTTATCATAAGATCATTGGCTTTAAGTTTATTTTATTTAATTTGCTTTATGGCTTATTAACATTAAATAAATGCCTAATGATTCGATAAAGTGTTGATAGATTTATTATAAAGGGTGTTTTTTTAGGGGTATAGAACTTTGAATTGAAATAAAACACAAGAAAATCGTTTTAAGGTCCATCAATTTGGCTTTATTAGAAGGATAATTTTATGCCATTAATGTTTAAATATGATTTCGGGCATGTGGCCGCCGCGGCTGGCTCGAATAAAGCCAATTCTACAGGTCCAATTTTCAACCACTTTTTCGAGCATATGGGGCCGTATGTCGGCAATAACGCCACGAATGTGGGCTTCCAATTCCCCTAACGTTTCTGGGTTGTTGGTGTAGACGAGCGACTTCACATATCCCCAAAGAAAATAATCCAATGGTGTCAAATCACACGACCTTGGTGGCCAATTGACAGGTCCATTCCGCGAAATTATGCGCTCATCGAATGTTTCCTTCAATAAATCGATTGTGACGTGCGCTGTGTGGCATGTAGCGCCGTCTTGTTGGAACCACAACTCATCCACATTCATGCCATCCAATTCGGGAACAAAATAGTCGGTTATCATGGCTCTATGCCGGTCTCCATTAACGGTAGCTGCCTCTCCAGCATTATTGCGGAAGAAGTATGGCCCAATGACTCCACCAGCCCATAGAGCACACCAAACAGTCAGTTTTTGTGGATGTAATGGCGTTTCAAGGGTCTCATGTGGATTCTCTTCACTCCAAATGCGGCAATTTTGCTTGTTGACGTAGCCATTCAACCAAAAATGAGCCTCATCACTGAACAAAATTTTGCGATGAAAATCAGCATCGAAATCAATCTCATTTTCGGCCCATACACCAAAATCACGACGCATTGCATGGTCTCGCGGCTTTAATTCTTGCACAAGCTGGATCTTGTAAGGTCGCAAGCCAAGATCTTTGCGCAAAATCTTCCATAAAGTTGATGGACAAAGCTCCAATTGCTGTGCACGGTGGCGAATCGATTCATTCGGGTCCTCTTCAACACTTTGCTCTACAGCGGCAATTGTTTCTTCGGTGCGCACTGTTCGACGTCTCTGCGGATGCGTATTATCACATAGAGTAAACGTAGTGCGAAAACGATCCATGGTTAACCGAATTAATTGCTCTGATGGACGATTATGTCGACCATAAAATGGACGGAGCTCACGGTAAACTTCGCGAACTGAACCATTATTTTCGAAATAAATTTGCACGATTTGCAAGCGTTGTTCTTTTGTCAACCTGTTCATGATAAAATGGCAAACCAAACTGAACATAAATGACATTAGAGTTGCCAGATTTGACCACAAAATGCCAGTTTTATCTCTATTCGAAAAACAAATCTGTAAAAAAAACACCCTGTATATAATGATTAATTTCATTTTGAATTTTACAATAATGTTGAAATCTTTGATTTTAATATTTATTGTATGCTTTTATATGATTTACAATGCCAAAGATTCAGGATACCTTCGGGACCCGTCTTGAAACACGGACCAAGGAGTCTAACATATGTGCAAGTCATTGGGTTATATATAATAAACCTAATGGCGTAATTAACTTAACTTTTAATTAATGGGATTAATTTTTAGTCTATTTATAATAGTCTATTAATTCAATCCCGGGGCGTTCTATATAGTTATGTATAATAATAATTTATTATTATTTATACCTCTAACTAGAGCGTACCTTGAGCATATATGCTGTGACCCGAAAGATGGTGAACTATACTTGATCAGGTTGAAGTGAGGGGAAACCCTGATGGAAGACCGAAACAGTTCTGACGTGCAAATCGATTGTCAGAATTGAGTATAGGGGCGAAAGACCAATCGAACCATCTAGTAGCTGGTTCCCTCCGAAGTTTCCCTCAGGATAGCTGGTGCATTTTTATATTATATTAAATAATCTGATCTGGTAAAGCGAATGATTAGAGGCCTTAGGGTCGAAACGACCTTAACCTATTCTCAAACTTTAAATGGGTAAGAACCTCACCTTTCTTGATATGAAGGTTGAGGTTATGATATAATGTGCCCAGTGGGCCACCTTTGGTAAGCAGAACTGGCGCTGTGGGATGAACCAAACGTAATGTTACGGTGCCTAAATTAACAACTCATGCAGATACCATAAAAGGCGTTGGTTGCTTAAAACAGCAGGACGGTGGACATGGAAGTCGTAATCCGCTAAGGAGTGTGTAACAACTCACCTGCCGAAGCAACTAGCCCTTAAAATGGATGGCGCTTAAGTTGTATACCTATACATTACCGCTAAAGTAGATGATTTATAATACAATTTCGGTTGAATTATAAATTTTGAAACTTTAGTGAGTAGGAGGGTACAATGGTGTGCTTAGAAGTGTTTGGCGTAAGCCTGCATGGAGCCGCCATTGGTACAGATCTTGGTGGTAGTAGCAAATAATCGAATGAGACCTTGGAGGACTGAAGTGGAGAAGGGTTTCGTGTGAACAGTGGTTGGTCACGAGTTAGTCGGTCCTAAGTTCAAGGCGAAAGCCGAAAATTTTCAAGTTTTAATTAAAACAAAATTACAAATTACAAACAATTTTTAAATTCATACAAAAAAAAGAATCAAAAGATAAAACAATATTGTTTTTTCAATTCTTTTTTTTAAATTTATAAATTGATTTGATATTTTTCTCTCCTCTGTACTGGATTGCTATTTTTTCCCCGTAACAATTATTATTCCTGGCTTTGAGCTCATGCATAGCAAAAAGTGCCTAAAGATAGGTGGATGAGATGGTTTCATGCGAGCAATTTTTGGCAAAAAGGGAAAATTTGTATTTATAGTTCTTTAAAATATAGGTCACTTCGGAATAGTCCGTTTAATTATTATCTCAGGAGCTGTTCCGCATATTCACGATTATTGACTCTGTCACTGTTTCACTCTAGAACCATCCTATTTAAATAGTAAAAAGAGTAGTGAAGCGCAAATCTATGGTTCATATAATGGTATGATATTATTCACATCTAGATATAAAATATCCTGCTTCCCATCGACTGCAAAAGGTCCGCTGGGTTCTTCTGTTGGCCTGGGAAACGCATTTCTTGAATTTTTTTCACGAAAACATTCCTAAAGTTTTGGATACTCAATAAGCAAATTTAATAGTGTGCTTTTCGCATAGTCTAGACTATTTTGGGTTATGGAAAATAATTTTGAATGAAGAGTTTTTTTTTCATTGTTATAAAATTACTAAACGGTATATAAATTCTTGAACATCTGGCAACGCTTTTTATAAATATGTTATCTATGTTCCATGCCATTTCACATTACATTTCAATTGTTAAAAATGAACTAACTAAACAATGAAAATGCATTTTTGCACAGGTGGCACCGCCTTTTCCAAGAGTGATATTTAGTAACTCTTTTCGTGAATTTCACATACTTTTTTTTATTTCAGAAAAGGTTACAAATAATACATACTGTTATACAAACTTAATAAAGAATCGCTAGCGGCATACGCTTTCGCCTTACTGGTTAACACAAACTAAATACGAGGAAGAAGGTCAGAGTCCTTTAGGAAATTATAAATTTGCTTAAATTTTTTAATTTAAGTTACTTAAGAAGATCATGTGATTAATATTACCAAAATTTGTTTGACGATGAATGTGCGGAACTGGACAATAAACTAAGAAATGAAACACGTTGATAGTTGAAGACGCACAAAACTGGCACTGACTGGATAAACTTCCATCCAATAGGTTGGCATGTGTTTAAGCGAAATAAGATGTAATTATTTCTTTCTCTATTGTAATTCTCAACCAGCTTATGAAATATGTTTTCCAATCCCAAATCGGAGTTTTCATATCGAAAATGAGGAGGCCAATCTCGCGATTTTATCTCAGAGCCACAAGTGCTTACCAAAGGTTGCCCCTATGCAACATTTGCTCCGCACCCTTCGTTCTAGTTACTGAACAAATAATATGCAAACAAAGGCACGAAGAGATCGACGAACTGCAGAATGGTAGGGACCAGCAAGATTATTGATAAGGTTTTTTTTAATTGGTGTCCATATACCTTCGTTCTAGTTACTGAACAAATAATATGCAAACAAAGGCACGAAGAGATCGACGAACTGCAGAATGGTAGGGACCAGCAAGATTATTGATAAGGTTTTTTTAATTGGTGTCCATATATTTCCAGCACTAAATTGATAACATAACAGCTCTGGTGACATTAACTAGAAGATCCGTGCCGATTAGCAACGCTTACAAGATAGATTTTTATTTTAATATTCAAGCAATTACATTTCCGACGGAAACAAATATTTTTTGAAAAATGTCATTCTTACAGATAAACGTAAGTAATAACAACCGTATATAGATATCGATGACCGAGGATCAGAAAGGTTAAAGCGCAACATTTCGCGACAACGAGCAAGCGCGTTTTATTTGAAGGGGGTTTTGATACTCTGGACAGTCGCTGAACATGCCTCAATCACACCGTTTCTCATAATTTTTGTTAAATATATTAAGGCCAGAAGCCCGCTGTGTACAATACGGCTGAAAACACCGAAAGAAGTTTTCACTTCAATAAAATTTCAAATTTCAATACGCCAAATCTTGGAAAAAACCCGTGAAAAAAGAATCGACACGCATCATCTCTTTGTTGATTTTAAAGCCGCTTTCGATAGCACGAAAAGGAGCTGCCTATATGCCGCTATGTCTGAATTTGGTTTCCCCGCAAAAGTTATACGGCTATGCAAAATGACCTTGAGCAACACCGCCAGCTCGGTCAGAATTGGGAAGTACCTCTCTGAGCCGTTCGAAACTAAACGAGGTTTCAGACAGGGTGACCCCCTATCGTGTGATTTCTTTAATTTAATGCTGGAGAAAACAATACAAGCTGCAGAACTTAACCGCGCTGGAACAATATTTTATAAAAGCGTTCAACAGTTGGCGTATGCTGACGATATTGATATAATTGGCCTTAACAACCGCGCCGTAACTTCTGCTTACTCCAAATTAGAAAAAGAAGCGGAGAAAATGGGATTGGTGGTGAACGAGGGCAAAACGAAGTACCTTCTCTCATCATGCAAAGAGTTAGCGCATTCGCGCCTTGGTAACCAAGCCACTGTTGGAAGCAATAATTTCGAAATAGTAAAGGACTTCGTTTACCTGGGAACCAGCATTAATACCAACAATAATGTTAGCCTAGAAATCCGACGAAGAATCACTCTTGCAAACAAATGCTACTTCGGACTGAGTAGGCAATTGAAAAGTAAAGTCCTCTCTCGACGAACGAAAATAACACTCTGCAAGTCACTCATCGCACCCGTCTTGCTATATGGTGCAGAAGCGTGGACACTAACAACATCTGATGAGGCGGCTCTGGGAGTATTCGAGAGAAAGGTTCTTCGAAAGATTTGTGGACCTCTACGCGTTGGCGACGGCGAGTACCGTAGAAGATTTAATGATAAGCTGTATGAACTTTACGCAGACGCCGACATAGTTCAGCGAATTAAAACGCAGCGGCTTCGCTGGCTAGGCCACGTAGTGCGAATGAGCGAAGATGCTCCAGCCCAGAAGGTATTCTTATCGGCACCCGCCGGTGGAAGCAGAGGAAGAGGGAGACCACCACTCCGATGGAAGGACCAAGTGGAGACCGATTTGCGATCCCGCGGTGTTTCCAATTGGCGCCAGTTGGCGCAACGAAGAAACGACTGGCGAGCTATGTTGGACGGTCAAAATCGCCCAGGCGGTTAGATGACCATTTAAAGAAAAAAGAAGAAAATTTCAAAATATAGCAATATTTTTCATAAGGTTATACACGGATTATACTCTTTCTTCAACTTTAGCTTTCGTTTCCACCCACCGTTTCCTTTATTTACATTACAAAAACATAAAAACTAATGTTACAAAAACTAAATTTTTCTTTGTTAAGGGTTAAATAGTAACAGCATGTCCTCACTTTAGCAGCAACTTAATGCTCATAAGTTCTAGTTTTTTATTTCTCATACATACAGGGTGTTTTTTTTACAGGTTTGTTTTTGGAATAGAGATAAAACTGGCATTTTGTGGCCAAATCTGGCAACTCTAATGTCATTTATGTTCAGTTTGGTTTGCCATTCCATCATGAACAGGTTGACAAAAGAACAACGCTTGCAAATCGTGCAAATTTATTTCGAAAATAATGGTTCAGTTCGCGAAGTTTACCGTGAGCTCCGTCCATTTTATGGTCGACATAATCGTCCATCAGAGCAATTAATTCGGTTAACCATGGATCGTTTTCGCACTACGTTTACTCTATGTGATAATACGCATCCGCAGAGACGTCGAACAGTGCGCACCGAAGAAACAATTGCCGCTGTAGAGCAAAGTGTTGAAGAGGACCCGAATGAATCGATTCGCCACCGTGCACAGCAATTGGAGCTTTGTCCATCAACTTTATGGAAGATTTTGCGCAAAGATCTTGGCTTGCGGCCTTACAAGATCCAGCTTGTGCAAGAATTAAAGCCGCGAGACCATGCAATGCGTCGTGATTTTGGTGTATGGGCCGAAAATGAGATTGATTTCGATGCTGATTTTCATCGCAAAATTTTGTTCAGTGATGAGGCTCATTTTTGGTGGAATGGCTACGTCAACAAGCAAAATTGCCGCATTTGGAGTGAAGAGAATCCACATGAGACCCTTGAAACGCCATTACATCCACAAAAACTGACTGTTTGGTGTGCTCTATGGGCTGGTGGAGTCATTGGGCCATACTTCTTCCGCAATAATGCTGGAGAGGCAGCTACCGTTAATGGAGACCGGTATAGAGCCATGATAACCGACTATTTTGTTCCCGAATTGGATGGCATGAATGTGGATGAGTTGTGGTTCCAACAAGACGGTGCTACATGCCACACAGCGCACGTCACAATCGATTTATTGAAGGAAACATTCGATGAGCGCATAATTTCGCGGAATGGACCTGTCAATTGGCCACCAAGGTCGTGTGATTTGACATCATTGGATTATTTTCTTTGGGGATGTGTGAAGTCGCTCGTCTACACCAACAAACCAGAAACGTTAGGGGAATTGGAAGCCAACATTCGTGGCGTTATTGCCGACATACGGCCCCATATGCTCGAAAAAGTGGTTGAAAATTGGACCTGTAGAATTGGCTTTATTCGAGCCAGCCGCGGCGGCCACATGCCCGAAATCATATTTAAACATTAATGGCATAAAATTATCCTTCCAATAAAGCCAAATTGATGGACCTTAAAACGATTTTCTTGTGTTTTATTTCAATTCGAAGCTCTATACCCCTAAAAAAACACCCTTTATTTAAACCAAATTCTTTCAACTCGTTACTATGTTTGTTATAAAAATTTATGTTATCAAAGAAGTTGCCTTGGCTATTGAAAGCCGAGATTATTAGCAGAAATAATGGATATCGTTTTCTGTTGGAGAAAAGGGCTAATGGCGTTTGAGTTGTTGACATGCACAATATGTTTGTTGGCACTTAATAAAACAGTAAGTATAGACAAAACGATGGTAAGTAATAAAATTTAAAGTATGTGAGCTAAAATCTAAGCATGTGTGTGAAGTTATTTTCAAAGTTTTTTGTGTAGACAACGGGGATTGGTCCGTAATCATAGTCCGATTGAAATAATGGTTTAACAAATAGATTTTATTTTTAAGATAAACGCTGGTTTAATTTTTTTGAAATTAACTTCTTCGATGGCGATACCTAGTTTGGATGGAGATGGAAATTTGTTTTTTTTTAGTAGATCGACAATTTTAAATATTGCAAAGGAAAGAGTAAATTGAAGCAGAGTAAATGTAAAAGCGCATTCTTAGAGCCTTCTTTCAGGACCTTTTATACTAGTCTTAAAACTTAAATGAGGTTTTCTTTTATAAACACAACTATCTCGGGAACAAAACAAACCAACAAATCTCAAAAACAACTCAATAGATTTCAATAAAATTTGGTATGTAAATATTGTACAAAAACTTTATACCTAGGTGTTGATATTGCGGCTATTTTTAAAAGATTGTCACATATTTGTCGACTTGTTTAAGTGAGGTGTAGTTACTTAGTTTTCTAACTTAATTTTGTAGAACGGTCAAGAGCCAAACATTTGTTGAGAACGAATGAGTAACACTATAAAGTAGCTGACTGACTTCTAGTAAAACATGTTACTTCTGCACAATTCATTATGTTAATTACAAACGGTGGGAAATTGATAAATTCTTACTACTACCAGTTTAAAAGTCCATTTAAGCTAAAATTGTAGAATTTTTGTTTCTAATTTTATACTATATGCACAAAAGCTGCATATTTAACATATTTGCTAGAAGAAGTCAACAAAAATCTTCTGAGTTCTGAGTGAATGAAAACTACACTCATTTTTGTACTCTCAGTAGTCAGAGAGATTTCCTGAAGCTTGTGAATGATTCTATATGATATGCCAAAATGGATACCAAACTAACCATATTCGAATTTATATTTAAACAAAATGAGATTGTTGTTTCAGTGCATAGATATGTTTAAAACCATAAAAATAGACCAACAAAGAAAAAACCAAACTGACTCAAGGCACACCTTATGCTCTAATGGTTTTTTCTAATTGCATCCTTTTATTGCACAATCATCTGGAAAACGTGAGGGTCATAACTTTGTTCATCAAAATATCTTACTGATAGACGTAGACAAGAGCGTTCCCAGTTCTTCATAAAAGGGGGGCGGAAATTTTTTTTCCAATTTCTGATTAGCTTATAGCATAGTTATAAGTAAAATCAAGGAAGGAAGGGGCCTTCTTCAACTGTGCGGAAGACTTTATACCATTCGTGAATACGCATCACGGTTCGATCCTTACAATTAGTAAAAACACTGCAAAACTGTTAATTTAAAGGTACATAGCCCAAACCCCATTTATCGGAACAATCGATTGTATGGGAGCTATGCGTTGTATTGGTCCGATCTGGCTGGTTCCGACAAATGATTAATACTTTACAAAATGGCGGCGCCATACCAAATTTCCTCACGATACCTCTAAAACTGAGGGACTAGTTTGCGTTCAAACAGACAGACGTACGGACGGACGGAAGGACATGGCTAAATCGACTCAGCTCATCGGCCTGATCATTTCGGTATACTTATTTGTGGGTCTATCTCTTCTTCTTCTCATACTTACAAACATCGGACCAAAGTTATTATTATAATAAGTAAAGAAGTATAGGTTAGAGCGAAACCTTAGGCTCAAAACATTGGTGCGTTATCGGTAACCTTATAAAACAATGCAATCGATTATTAGGGTTGTATGGTAATTCCCTATCCGTATTATAACCTTAACGAACAATTGCATTTTGGTTTTTCCCTTACGTTAAGGATACGACTATAGGGATTCGATAACGGCACCAATGCTTTGAGCTTTAAATTATAGACCCAGAAGGATGTTTTTTATTTTAGAAAACAAAGAACATTTTTATACAGTTTTTTCACATGCCTTTTTTAGTTAAGGAGGTATAACTGCTAAATAATTATAATTTTTCTTGGGTTTTTTTAACCCTAGACATGTAACCTTCGTCGATTCGACAAATAAGCTATTGAAAATTTGCTGCCTCTTTTTAAGCCTGCCTTTCTAAAAGACTTCAAAAAATATATCTAAATTGTTTCGATATAATAAAAAAATTGTTTATTTCGAAGATTAAAAGCTGGTACACATATCAAACTAAAAACTAAATAACTGTATTAGAAATAAGTATTTTAAAGAATGTTCGTCGAATCGACGAATGATTGGGTTTAATAGGGAGTAAGCGAAGGTTAGCTTTCTAGGGTTAAAATTCATTTAAAATATGATCTTTTATCTCGATATCTTTTGACGCAACCAATTTTCTGTGCGCACTCAGCATGCATAAACCCTTGAAAAAAATGTATACATACATGAATTTACAATAAATATCTTTTGGGAAAAGAAGTTTATTCACCATAAAGTATAGATTCCGTCATTGTTGTTTTAAGTCAAGTCTTCACCCTCTTCAGAGTGCTAAAGGAGCGCTCCACCGTAGCGGTTGTGCAGGGTAGGGTAGGGCGGGGCTAGTTGAGCAATTTTTCACTTCAGCGCATATAGCTCCTCAATGATAAGTCTCAATGAATTGTTATACGGCTTGATGGATTAGTAATTTATCCCTAAGCAAAAGTGTACATAGTAATTTTTTTGTAACAAGTCGAATTTAAGAGCTTCAGCTGTTTAAATGCAGAAAGTCAAGTATACTCAATGTACCCCATAGGTAAGTTGAGCAAGGATATGGGGCAAGTTGAGCACTAAGAATGTCTAACCAAACCATGGGTTCAATGTTGAGTACTGGTGAATTAAAATATGTGTTTGGCAATTAGCTCTTTATTTATAGTCTATTAGTGTCAGAACAACAAAACTTAAAGTAATTGTCTTTGCATAATTAACAGAAAATGGAATAAACAAAACATCAACATATCTTAAGACAACTTCAGGATTAAATTCAGCCTTTCTGTTTAAAATCAAACTTAAGTATCGTAAAAAAATATATTTATAAGATCTTAGCAACTTAATCGTCGTTGTCACTGTTGCAATTGACACAAACGAAAGTAAGACCAACACCTGGAACACATTTTGTATGTGCCCATTCCCTGCAAGCAGCTATAGCTCAACTGATCCCAACCCGGAATTTTAAAACAAAAGCGAGGTTATAAAAAATCGTTAGAATTATACCTATAACCTCTCTACATATCAAAAGTACAACAATTCTCTGGAAGATTAACACTTACCTGATTGAAAACAGACAACAGTTGACTAATACAGACGAAAACTTGCGATAAACGACGTTTTAACTTTTTGGTCACAAAATAAACAAAACGCACAGGCACTTCACTCGCTCGTCCAGCGGCCACTAGCGATCGCGTGGTGATTACCACTCCCGCGACTCCTTCTTTCCGCCATACGATGCCTATGCGTACGATGAATAGTTTGCGAGATATTTCGATTGCCCAACTTGTCTCTATGCTCAACTAGCTCCGCGCTACCCTATTAAAACAGTATTCCAAAAGCTCCTCTTACTTTTGGATAAAATCCTGACTTCTTCAAGGCACACACAAGATCTGTTGGTCCCTGTTTTTGGCACGCCATATACCACAATTCCAATTCATTATCGATGCCATCTAATTCATAAAAAACTTTGGCATCCACAAGTTTGCTTTTAATGTCTTCAATACTCATATTTTTGAAAAGGCAGGATTATGTTGCTCCGAGAACCTCTCATTGAGGGAACATATTACGAAGTATATGTAAGGTATAAAAACTGCTCGCTGGTAAAATACTCTGATATAGTTGTAAAAGGAGCGTTCGATTTATTTGTTTGCCTTTCAAAAACTCTCGCACGCTCATTTCAATGGAAGCACTTTCAGCTAACTCAGAAGTATCTTTGAATATGCTATTGAAAACAATATCGGCGGTCGATCTATGCGCTTGCACTAGTTCCAAAGTTTGAGTTATGTGTTCGGCCATTTTAAAATGTAATTTTCCTTCGATTGCATTTTATTCGCTACCGGCCCAATAATAACATAATATTTGGAAATCATACAAAGACATAAAATAAAGACAGATTTACATGAGGCGCTGTGCAAGTGAAACGCGTGCTTTCTAGTGGCTGCATTTCCCGCTATACTTAGTTTTTCAAGAGCCGTAAAAATTGTACTTGACCGGCTTATGCATTGGACCCCTCAATTTTCATCCGAAGTTATTGGGCCAATTCCCGATTAAGAGAATTTGGATGCCAAACTTATGCAATTGCATGAAAATGCACCAATTATAGTAATAATTATTAATTGGAATTTTAAAACATAATACAAACTTTGAGATCTCTGGTAACCTAGGAGTTCTAAAAAATGTTTGTTATTTATATTTGAAAGCTCAGTTTTACATTCCTTATTCGGTAAGGGGTCAACTGCTCTCCCTACCCCCCCTGCGAACACCCTTGGACGTAAATAGCAACAATCTCCATTGCGCTAACAAGTTTGCCATTCCTTGACCTTAACGCATTTTATTAGCACAAAAAATATTCCCTGCAAATTGGAGCGAATAAAAGAAAAGTAGCAGGAGTGCAACGAAAAATCATATTTTTATGACTTTCACCAGCATAACATTTAAGATTTTACGATAGCAAACTAATTCTTGATATTACTCGCCATAAAATTGCTTACATCGCTACAAATATACTCACTTTGAATGCATGCAGTAGGTAACCCTCAAGCAACAAAGAAATTCGTGAGCATAGAATAAACAAGCAAAACAGCTAGCAACAACAATAAACCAATTGATAAGGAAGTGAACAGTTTTCTGCAACTCATACGAATTACCAACAAATTTGATGTCATAAAGTGTAATACGACAAAATCCATATTTTTATAACGAAAATATATACAACGTGCGGATGATAGCAATGGAATGAGGCAGAAGAAGAACTCGTACAAGGGGCACTTTAGTGGGGCATCGTAACAGCAAAACCAATGTAAGAACCAACAACAAATTGCAACAACAAACGTAAAAATATACATACTTTGCTTTTGTTTAAGTAATAAAAAACATTTATCAGTAGCACAAAATCAAAGGATAACAATTTCCTGAACGGTACGGAATTTGTTGACCAGCAGCTGAAGTGAGCTGAAGCAAAAACTAAGTAGGTACGCGTTTGCTTAAAATCATTGCGCAGTATATGCGAATGCAGTTAATACACAATACAATGTAATGCTATGTTGACCTGGGCATGAAAAGGGAGGTATCTAGGAGAGATATTTCGTTGTTCGACTAAGGGAAAAGCAAGTTCTACAAGCTTTATTTATTTAGTCTTTAAATGCACACTTCTTGAAACAGGTATAAAAACGTATTTATATACTTTAAGCAAAAATTAATAAACAATTTTCATATTTTTGGAGGGGTCCTATGTATAGTAAAATAACATTTTTTCATTGAAATTCGCCATAAAAAATTAAAAATAGTTCATGTCAGTGAATGTATTCCATAACACGTTTATTTTACTTATCCAATATAAAACATTAACAAAATTTTAATTTTCGCACCCTTAAATTACCTTTGAAAGCGTATGCAATAATTTTGCAGTTTTGAAGTTTCACAAATTTTAAAATCAAATATCTCACACTTCTATAGCAAAAGAGCAAATGACAACTATTAATGCAATTGCGCAACCTGTGCTGCGTATAACAGCGCGTTCCCATTATTTGTTAAAGTCCGCGCGTGTGCGTTATAATACATAAACTTACCGTCCTATATATAGGACATTAGCCTTATCTGGGTTAATTAATGACATTGGTTTTCAATAAATACAATAAGTAGAATTCATCATTTCAAACCGATTTTTGTAAATAGCGGCATCTGTGCGACGGATTAGCATATATGTAAAACTGCGGCTGAAAAGACATTAGTTGCGTTCTAATCAGCTATCCAAATCAGTATCACGATCAAGATCTCACGGGAACGATACGGATCAGTTGTATGAGAGTTGTTTGTGTACATATGTGTCAAATATAATAAAAAAAAATGTCTGTGCTACCAGGCAAATAATCTACTAAAAAAAACTAAACGAACAGAGCTTCTATAAGGATCCGCAATTGATCAAGATAAATATCAAGATCACAACGTTACGAGTATTGTTGCATTTACATGCAAAATTTCTATCTGGATCTGGATCACTCCTGACTCTCCCTCTTACCCTTTTTTCTTTTCTTTTATTTTCTTTTCTTTCCTTTCCTTTTCTTTCCTTCTTTTTCTTTTTTTTCTTTTCTTTCCTTTTCTTTTCTTCTCTTTTCTTTTCTTTTCTTCCTTTTCTTTTTTTTTTTTCTTTTCTTTTATTTCCCTTTCTTTAATTTTATTTTCTTTTATGTTATTTTCTTTTCTTTTACGAGCTAAAGACCAGTTGATAATGATTCTCAGTAAATTATTATTATTTTTGTTTAAAGGAAAAATTGAAAGCAACAAACATATACAGGCTAAAGTTAGAGTACTATTTATTTTATTTTATTTTATTTTTTTATTTTTATTTTTGTTTTGTTTTATTTTATTTTATTTTATTTTATTTTATTTTATTATGTTTTATTTTTCTTTATTTTATTTTATTTTATTTTATTTTCTATTAAACCATTTTCTTGCATTTCCAAAAACAAATTAACTACTGTGTTGAGTAGTCTAAGCTAAAACATAAAAAAAAACTGTGTATATTTATGAAAAACGCAGTTCCGTTCCTTTTTTGACGATTGATAGCATTCATCGTGTTTAGGCACGATTTCCAAATAAAAGCAATCAGCAAAGCACTTGGATACACACCCACATAAGCAGAGCATCACATACCCTGTCAACCATGGCTAACCGTGGGGAACCTCTGATTCCACAAATTTACAAATTTTTACTAACACCATAGCATGTTTTTGCTCAGTTTCTTATCCACTTTTTTGGTACGCGTGATTTACTATTTATCCAAATATTTATACGTTGCTAGTTGGCAGGGTACATGTTATAGCTGTGAACCCCTCGGAATTTGATTCATACTAGTTGTGGCGTAGTGCACATGTTGCTTTCACCGCGTGCCTTGTGAGTATATCCGTTACAACTGCTAACGCTAACAACTGTGGTTGGAATGAGTTTTGCCCACTAAGCAAAAATGATAGCTACACGGAAATAATCTTCTACCGACGTAAGTGAAATATGAGCAGATCGTATTTATGTCTGGTGGTTTTTGTTTGTCTTGTCATTGTAGTAGTTAGTGCTCATGTTTAATTACTTCCGCCGCTTTTGTTAGCAGAAAGTTAAGTGATTATGAGTAAATACATGGCCTGAAGTCAAACGTGAAACTAGCCAGCAAACAAATAGATTAAAACTTAACTATTGCGCAAAATGTGTAACTGCACTCGGACTAGTCCGAAAAAGAGAAAATTTTAAGCAGATACACGTTAAAGTTGTATACAATGCTTGAGCACGCCAAATTCCGAAAACTTTGGAGAAGTTTTTAATTTTGTTTAAATTTGTTTAATTTTCAGGACTCGGAAGCAGGTTCAACCATGTCTAGGAGGCCTAAAAATCATTTTCACTTATTTTAATTGACATTTGTTCATTTAAAAAAAAAAAAAATTAATCGCTTTGTTTGTATGACCTGTTTAAGCTTAGAGCTAAACTAGTTCGCAACTAGTTAACTTTACTACTGGGCACATATCTGCAAGCAAACATTATAAACCAGCAATTAGTTGGCATGTCTGTATTTACACATATAAAGGTCCATCTTTTCAGATCTTTGCCTAATTTCATGCTATTTTGCTAGTTGGTCAGACGGTTGCTCGCTTGATTTTCATAGTTTTTGTTATATTTTATTGTTGCCTATTTTCATTGCAGCTTAGTTTTATGCTCCATTCTGATTGCAGCTTCTGCATTGAATGTTCGTATAGCTATGTTTGTACATATGTTAAATGCGATGCCTCACTTCTTCAGCAGCACTACCAACTTTATTACTACTTTACCACTGCCTGGTCTGCGTGTGTTTCTGCATGCGTAAGCGAGTTTCCTCTCATTAAAATGACATAAAACTCGTATGTTAGCAATTTTGTTATTTCAGCAAATGTTGATAAGAGACTGGATTGGCATCGGTTTTTATGTCATGAATATAAGTATTGCGTATGTAGTTGTATATCACATGTAAGTATTTAAGCTATGCCCAGTTTAGTGATTAAAAGTTATTCACTAATGTTAAGACAACTTGAAGAGGAGATTAATTAAATAATTTGAAATAATCACAGTAAACTATGACTTGCATGGTGATGCCGAGATTGAAGAGAAAATAGAAATTTATAAAGAAGGATATATTTAAAAATACCAAGAAAAAAAACCAGTCAGGCAACGATATTAAGAAATCTTATATCGATGTAGCAGCTAGAAATATTCAGCCATCAATGTAGTTACAGTCTGAGCGGTGAGCAGCTGCCTGTCGAGTTTAGGAATGACATTTTAGGAACTTTATTAATATACTGTTTCAATAAACCTTTCTTCACCAGAAAGAGTTTCCATTCATTTCGAGCAGACGGCTGTACGATAGTGTCAACATGTTTCCAAATAAACGATTATTCCCCAGCCTTAATTCACCTTTCGAAACATGGCATTTCCACAGACAATATACTTATAAATCTTACTCACGATATGGAAATGAACAGAAGATCATGATATTATACATCCTCGTCCACAGCATCACGCTATTGACTGTAGCTTACTCAATTGTCACCTTCCCTAAAATCTGAATGTAAAATATAATTTTTTTTACCAAACAACACTTTTACACACAGTTTACAAATTCGGTTCGTTTTTTAAACTGGAAACTTTTAGATTTAGTGCTCACGTCCCATAGGATCTCTTAAAAGACATAAAGACTCCTAGTTTGTGTTTAAAAAAAATTAGTAAGCCAAAACTACGTGAGTCTTAACAAAAATAAAAAAACAGTGATTTTCGTCTGCTGATTAAGCATTATTTTTTGAGTACAAAAACCATCACAAAAATCAAGGAAATTGTAAATATGTATAACGAGGGCTTCATCAGTTTCAATTGATCAAAAGAGGATATAAAAAAGTTATCCACAATTACTCAAACTTGATCATATGCATAACCGTGACACAATTTCAAAGGCTTGTTTGGCGATGTAGGTGAAACATGAACAATGAACAATGAATAAGTGTGAACGTGATACAAAAATAGTCAAAGCCTGTTTCTTGTTCCCCATCTTTAAGAAATGCAAGTCGCATGCAAAAGTCATCACTGGAAAAAATTCCTATTCTCCTGAAAGAGGCCAATTTAAGCAAAACCTCTTTTTAGGATCACATTTTATTGCTTTTTTAGTGCTTTTTGTTCAAAGCCAGTTTAAACTCATATGATAACATATCATATCCCGAATTGACGACGTCATATTATATCACATCATATCAAGTAAAATTGGCATGACATCACTTCATATCCCATACAGCGCTCGATTTTCGCTACAATAGATTCAACGTTGAAATGTTCATCTGATCGGCTCAGATCCCAGAATATCGTACCGCTAAAACATACCAGTAATGTTTAACCTTGATTTTAAGCTTTGTAATTGCACTATATGAAGGTATTTTAAATCAGGTATAACGGCATCACAGAACATCGCATCATACTACTTTAAATTAGTACGATATATTATTTCGGAACGTCTTTGTCACAATTACGTTTAAGCAACTAAGTGGTAGCTTTAAATTAATATCCTTAAGTTTTTAAGAGTAAAGATTTCGTGATATCACATCATATCACAACAATTAAAATTCTTTCGAAATCATATTCAGTAGATTTTAAGTTACAAGAAAAATAGCTAAAAAGTAACGCTCCTATATCCCTGATATTTACTATGATCTTAAAACTAAACTGTAAAATCTAAAAATTCCTGCAAATAATTTCTTATTCTCGCCATTTAAAAAAACAAGCAACAATACGAAGACATCTTCTGGGATTTGTAAAACAAGTCAACAAATAAAAGTATTCCCAACAAACAAACAACGTGAAAGTACTTAAGTAGTTGAACTGGAAAAGGGGAGAAAAACTGTCAAAATGGTCCCGAAACCGTTTTATTTGTTTAATTAGAAAATGTGGCTGAGTGAGCCAAATGCGCTAAAAAGGAGGTGTAGTAACCACGCACAATTGGGGGTAGTAAACGGCGAAAGTGAGTGAGCACATGGGACATTTACCGTTAAGTGTGTAGTTGGTTGCGAGTTAGTAAATGGGGCCAAGAATAAAGGAGTATCATTAAAACTTATGTCACTGATGTTTTATTTTGTGCTGCGGTGCAGCGTAGCTGAGACGATTCATTTCTTACCACTTCTCTCTATATGGTAAAAGTTGCGTTTTTATTACGTTTAATTGAAGTAGCAGAGCCACTGAGACATCACAAATGAAATGCATTCTGCATTCATTCACGTTCAAAATTTCACGTTACTCGCTGGTTACTTAACATTTTGAGCTTCTGTTGAGTTGTCAGCCGGTTGTTCGAGAAGTCTTATTCGCTTCGGGTTTGTTATACTTTTGGCTATTGTGCTTTGTTACAATTGTATGTACCGTTAGCTTGTTTTCATTTTATTGTCTGAATGTTGATTGGTACAGCGTTTACATTTCACAATCCCTTTTGGGAAATAAAATTAAATTGGTCCGTTTTTGCGTTGAGTTGCGCTTTTCGGTTGCTCAAATGGTCCTTTCTAAGTTTTAATGCTGCTTCAGTGGCAACATCCACCTTAACTCACTTACTGACACTTTTACTCTTATTGCTCTAGCTCGTGCCCATGTGGTGTAATGTGGTTTTACTGCACCATTGCTTGGTTGATGTGGAATGAAAAATTCTTCTTTTTTTGGCTAAGTGCGTGTGCCCCCTTTGGCTGCTCTTACTTAACTGTTAATGTTCGTATTTGCTTGTTACTTTACTTGTTGGTTACGCTTAAGCTTTTATACCCAGTAGTACTAGCAAACAAGTGCATACAATGGTGGTTTAAAACAGGCCAAAGAGATCGATGTATGAACACATACAATTCTGTGAACAAAGCTAGTTATGTTGGAAGAAGGGACTTATTGATTACCCTAGTTCTAGAAAATGCTCAACATGTAAGACTTGCAGCTGCAGAACGAAATTGTTTCCAATATTTTGAATAAGTGAGCCTTAATCGAACCCATTGATCTCCAACGTGGACCAGAAGGATCGCACTTTCTCATACAGCTTGTAGACATAGCAAGTCGTCCGTCTCTATATTATGTACCCCCTATGATGTCGAGCGCGTCAAAACCCTCCTCTTCAGGCGTGCAAACACTACTTGCTAGAGCAATATCTTTTCAACGACTCCGTTCATTTTATTCCTTGTTCGGCTTCTGTAGCAGACCTCGAAAGTACAATACATTTCAAGCTTTGTTCTATCAGCTTTTGCATTAACGAGTTCATCAACCAGTGGGGCGGTGCTACTCCCCCCTAAAAGTTTCTAGCCACTTCAGGTACCTGCAATAAAATATTGGTCATGAAAACATGTTCCAGGATCCTCATGAATAAAAACAGATCTCATGCTTGCTGTTGAAGCATATTCACCAATATAAGTTACTTGTAGGTGGAGCTTCCCAGCAAGTAACCGCAACCATTTCTGAAAACGCCATTTCTGCTATACGGTAATCAGCAGCAGTTTAAGATAGCACAAGTAAGTGCCAAATTTCATCAAGATATCTCAAAAACTGAGGGACTAGTTTGCATACAAACAGACAGACGGACATGGCTAAATCGACTCAGCTCATCACCCTGATCATTTCGGTATGTTTATTGGTGGGTCCATGTTTATTTAAGGTATGAAATCAAAAAAGGTATGTAACTCCCCTATTGCCGTCGGTTATTATGTGTTATCCGATTTGCAAAATTTTTGGCAGGAGTATACTACATACTATTGAGAACCAGCTGACCAATTTTGATTGAAATATCTAGTTCAAACTACAAGCAATCGCCTTTGAAAATAGCAGAATTTTTATGCTGAAAAGTGAGTGGCGCCACACTTACTTCCTCAAACCCCAAAAAATTTTTTCGCTGTGGAGTTTTGCCTAAAAAGCTTGAAAAGTTATAGAAATGTCGCGTTTTGCAGTATATATACAAATCTGTCAGAACTATGTTAAAAAACTGGGAGTGCCCGTTGACCGATTTCATCCATTTTTACAACAAACATTTCCCTTTATAAGTTCAACATTTTCGTTTCTATAAATCAATTTTTTGCCGGAGTTATGGCATAAAAAGTTTTGTGAAGTAATCCGTTATTAAATGGGCGGGGCCAGGCCCATTTTCAAAAATTTATATTTTTCGACTTTCTTCGTTCACGGACACTTTGAAAGTGAAATATAAATGATGTAAAGCTTTTGTACGCAAAGTTATTGCCTCTTAAATATATATATGATCCTTTTCAAAATCTTTCGTATAAAAGTGTGCATGGACCTTAACCGATTTCGCTCGTTTTTATTCCAGAACATACCTTGTATTAATATAAATATATGTGCTGAATTGCGTTTCGATATCTTGAACGGTTTTTGATTTATGATTAATATTATTTCTAAATTTGATTTAATCAAAAGGGGGCGGTGCCACTCCCATTTTCAAAAATTTCTTGAAAAATTTATTTTCTGCCTTAAAGTTAATGTACACACCAAATTGTATCCTTATAAGTGTATTATGTACTGAATAATCACTTTTTCGTTTTTTCGAAAATATTGTATATATAAAAAGTGGGCGTGGCTATCATCCGATTTCGCCCATTTTAGATAGCGCTCGGAGAGGAGTGCCTAGGAACTTGCATACTAAATTTCATTAAGATACTCAAATTATCGTGTTAACAGACGGACGGATGGAAGGACGGACATGGCTTAATCATTTAATTTTTTACTCCTGAACATTTTGATATGTATAAGTCAATATCTATCTCGATCCGTTTATGCCGTTACATAGCACCGTTAGGCGACTAAACGGTATAAAAATTTAGAACAAGCGCGTGAGATTGATAAATGAGTAGCAGAAAATTTACCATACTCACTACTGGGTATATATTACTTGTGTTAGATATTATGTTCGTTCCATACTATTCGTACTTTTCTGTGGCCTTGGCTGTGTGCGCATATTTTTGTTGAAATTAAAATGCTTGTTTTCACTTTATGCAAATTATTTGCAATTTTTGCTCAGCGCCCGCCAACAAATAAAACACAATAACAAATAAAAATAAGAAAAAAATTAAAACAAATATTTACTCAAGTGAAAAGGCAGTCGTCTGCTAACGCCGCTACTTTCAGCTGCATTGTTGTTGGTGTTAAAAGCTTTGCTCATCTATTGCCTCGTTGATTGTTGGCGGCGTTGACGTTTGTTGGTGTGCGTGTGTAGGCGTGTTGCGTGAGCGGGTGTACATTGAAGGTGTGTTTGTGTATTTGGGAATGCTGCTGCTTAATTCTGCTGCTTATTTACTTTGTATACGAGGTGTGTTCAAAAAGTATCGCGAATTTTGAATTTTCGCTGGTTACGTATATTCGAATTTCGAATTTTTTGTGGCGTTATGTTGGTACTCATGTCTCTCACTTATGCCGACAAGCTCGGCCATTTTGAATGTTCAGTTAATTGTTGACAGCTGCTTTGCTTGCACGTGTTTTGGATCGTCTTCGATTTTTACCTATTCAAAAAAATGGATCAAAGAACCTGTATCAAATTTTGTGTGAAAAACGAAATTAAGTGCGCGGATGCATTCCGAATGTTGACTGTGGCATACGGAGAAGCTACCTTGGACCGAAGCAACGTTTATCGGTGGTACAAAATGTTCTCAGAAGGCCGAGAAGATGTGAACGACGAAGAGCGTGCGGAACGCCCGAGCACTTCAACAACAGACGAAAAAATTAATGAAGTGGCGAAAATGGTATTGGCCAATCGTCGAATCACCGTTAGAGAAGTTGCTGAGGACCTTAACATATCGATTGGCTCGTGCCATTCGATTTTTGTCAATGATTTGGGCATGAGACGGGTCGACGCGAAATTCGTACCAAAATTGCTCAATTGTGACCAAAAACAGCATCGCATGAACATTGCTAATGAGATGTTAAACTCTGCCCGCGACGACCCAAATTTGCTCCAGAGGGTCATAACTGGTGACGAATCGTGGGTTTATGGTTACGACGTGGAAACCAAAGCTCAATCATTTCAATGGAAGCTGCCGCACGAACCAAGACCGAAAAAAGCGCGCCAAGTTCGGTCGAATGTGAAAGTTTTGCTGACAGTTTTCTTCGATTGCAGGGGCGTGGTGCATCATGAGTTCTTGCCACAGGGAAGAACGGTCAATAAGGAATATTACCTGCAAGTTATGCGCAATTTGCGCAAAGCAATCCGCCAGAAACGCCCGGATTTGTGGAAGAACAAAAATTGGCTTTTGCACCACGATAACGCCCCTGCTCACGCGTCGTTGCTTGTGCGCGACTTTTTGGCCAAAAACAACACACTAATGATGCCGCAGCCACCGTATTCCCCAGATCTGGCCCCCTGTGACTTTTTCTTGTTCCCTAAACTGAAGAGGCCCATGAAAGGACGACGTTACGCTTCTCTTGACGAGATAAAGACGGCATCGAAGGAGGAGCTGAACAAGATACAAAAAAATGATTTTTTGAAGTGCTTCGAAGATTGGAAAAACCGTTTGCACAAGTGTATAATATCTCATGGGGATTACTTTGAAGGGGACAAAATAGATATTCATGAATAAATAAATAATTTTTGAAAAAACACAAACACAATTTTTGAACACACCTCGTATTTTCATATGTGTTTATTTTGTGTATTTTGGAATTTGTCAATTCTTAACATTTGATTATATTTTTTTTTTTTTGTTGCAGGCGCTCTTGCTCTCATTACCATTTGAGTTGGTCTCATGAGGTTTACGAGATATTAAAATGTTTTCACAAATACTTAAATGTATTTTCTCTGTCAATTTAAATTAAAATGGCATAAAGTCAACAATCACAAAACGGGCTCTCGTTTTACTTTGTTTGTGATATGTGTGGTATGGATTTAATGGTAAACAATGTGAGTTATGATGTTCTAATTACAGGTGGTATGGTCGGTGGATGACACAAAATATGGAAACAAAATTTTGAAAAACTTAGCTGACGCATAAATCAATTCCTGTGGATTGAACAAACTTAAAAAATATGTTTGCATAGTTCGGAGTCCAAGCTGGGTGCTTCCTTCTATTATATTAAGAGAGCTATTTATCAAAATTAACGTCATTTACTAAAGTGCTTACGAGCGTAAAGGTACCACGACAAGGTGGTAACAATCGGTTTTACAAGCTTCGACGAAAGAGAGGATTTCAACAGCGCTAGGTGGACAGATGCTGACTTCTTTAGAACGACGATACTAAATAAAATGTTACCTACATATGTAACTAGAAAGTGTACTTAAGAACTAACAACCACTGTACAAAACTTCAGAGGTCCGCTGTCGCATCTTGGGCAGCGAAAGGTTCAAGTCTTGGTCGCTAGCTACAGCTATAATGAAATCTTTTTTGAGAAACAGTTTCAACATTAAGAGATTTATTCCATTATGATGAATTGCGTATTCTCCATCTTCACCAGTAAAAGAAGAATAAGAAAATTTGTATTAAACAGAGCCGTATCAAACTGAACCGAATTTCTGGCAGCATTTCCAGCTTATCGTACTCACTCCTCACAACCACACGCTTCTTCTTTGGAACAAGACGTATTTACAACTCTTACTATAGCCTCGCACTGTAGTCGTACATACGCATCTATGTAGGCAGCGACCCTACTTTACGAAGAAGCGCTACAGCTGCAGGAACTATAAATAGTTTGCCGTACCAAGTTATTCGAACAGCTCGAACATTCAAAGCTTCGATTTTCGATTTTTTAGCTAATGAAAATAGAATGCTACTATTCGAATATTTGGTAAGCTAAATGTGTATATTTATGTATGTCTAGTTAAAAAATAAAAAAATAAAATATGTTGCAGAATTTGTTTTTGTTTACTATTAAAAAATGTATACCGGGCTAGTATTCGAATAATCGAACAGAAACGAATATTCGAATCTTCGAAAATGAAGAGCTCTACGAATTAGAACGCCCATTCTATTATCAATATCTTCTAAGCCGTAAGTAAATCTAAACTAGTTTCTCCAGCGTTGGACCACGAAGAGGTTGCTGATAGAAGGAAACGTTCAGTACATTATAGACATGCATTGGGAATGTCGCCTGAATGGGTATAAGTTTAAGTTTTAAACTATCACATACAAACCGAAGTTGCTTGTACCGTAGCGTACTCGACTTAATTTATCAGACTACTTTCCCCAACCTAGTGGCAGTGTTATCATTCTTTAATTGATACCAATACTATTTTCAAAAGTCAGAGCTTTTATATTTTGTTCGAGATTTCCGAAATCGGTTTATGTGTTTGAAATGCCATGTCACAGCCCTCTTGACTATATTTCAGTTGTTAGCCATAAAAATCACAAAAGTTTAAGGATTAGTGGCGGACAACATTGTAGATGGGTATTCCAAAAACCATGCTATCATAACATAACCTTTTTGAGCATCCTTCGTTCACTACTAATTTTGTGCAGGTTTTTACGAAATATATTTTGGTCAGGTATCGCAAAACCCACGGAGTCATCTTATAGTGCTCATGAATACCCCTAATTTAATACCCAGAATGTGCAGATTTGCTATCATACATTCCTGCGGAATCATTAGCATCATCTTCGCGCCAGACTACTTTGACTTATCTAGTCAGTCGCCTCTTCTTTCTTCTTTTATAGCTCTTTAGTAATCCAAACAAACACGGTTATCCAAACAAACACGGTTTGATGCTGGAATTTTCCTTCACTATTCTAATAAAAAAACGTTTAATCATTGATAAAAAAAAAAATATTTTTAAAAAAAATATATACAATTATATTTTTTATAAAACAAAAAATTATTCCTATTTTAAGGCAAATTATGATAATGAATACTCGTTATGATGATGAATACTTAAAAAAAAATGTACAGGTTGTAAAAACAACAACTCTATTGAACTGTTGGTATACATAAACAAAAACGAAGAGAGCAGTCGAAGTGTCAAAAATGGAATGCTAATTGAAGGGAGATGGCTGTATTTTTGCAATATCACGGTTGAAAAATTAATAATATTTTTTAGTAATGAAATAATATTCACTTCACTAGTGATTGGTAAGTTTATATATCAATTTAGGGGAGCACAAATTACACTTTTAACTATTGCCTGTCACTCGCATTAAAACACCGCCGATCTCGATTACTCATAGACTGTAACTTTAATTATTCATTTTCTCCTTTTTATAATATTTTCTTAAATCTAATTTACAGTTTGTCAACTTCCAATTCCAATAGGAACGGTAAGCTCTTCGTCTGCACCTATGAGCATACGTATGTGTGTATGTGTACCAGAGAGCGTGGACAAAGCCGTGCTTGCAAGTAGGCATACACACACCGCATGCACATAGGTACATTAGAATGCTGTAATCATGCATTTACTTACATTAGGGTGGTGCTAAAACTAAAGGTAAGTAATTGGTAAGTATTAAAATTCATTTAATTTATTTATAGGTAAAATTAAGGTAAGTATATTTTAAGTATTTAGGTAAGTATAATTTAAGTATTTAGGTAAGTATAATTTCCATTTAAATTCATTATTTAATTACATTTCATTTTATTTATACATTTCATTTTTAGGTATAAATTGCTGAAACTAGTCGTCTGCTTTAACACGTGCCACCTTGAACGAATCTGGATTCTTCAATCATCTGTTACGGGTAACACGGCAAGCTTATGGATTGGACGCCTAATTCTTCCGGCTCTGGTTTGCACGTCGGCCACTCTCACCTTTCCGTCCTGGCCGGCGATCGTACCTGTCACTCGGCCTAGGATCCATTGCTGTGGCGGGGCGTTGTCTTCGTGAACGACGACGAGCTCTCCTACCTCTACGTTGGGCTGTGGGTGCTGCCACTTGTTGCGCTCCTGCAAACTCAGGAGGTAACTCCTGGACCACGTTTGCCAAAACCGACGCTTGATTGAGCAAACATGCTGCCATCTGTCGGAGTAGCGCGTGCTGGGTTCCGGGAGTTCCGTTTCCCCTGGCATTTCCCTGAGCCGGCAACCGATCAACAGGTGCGCCGGAGTTAGAGCCTCGCCGTCGTTCGTATCCTGGCTGAGTGGAGCGATTGGGCGCGAGTTGAGCACGGCCTCTACCTCTACGAGCAGCGTTTCGGTTTCTTCGGCGGTGAGACTCGCGTTGCCTATGGCTCGTACGAGCAGGTGCTTCGCCGACTTCACTGCCGCCTCCCATAACCTGCCGAAGTGGGGAGCCCTGGGAGGTATAAAGACGAACTTGAACCCTTCGTCTGCGGCGTATTGGGTTACCTCCTCCTTCTGACTCAGAAACGCTTCCCTCAGTTCCTTGAGTTTGCGATCGGCTCCTACGAAGTTCGTCGCGTTGTCGCAGTGAATCGTCGCTGGTATTCCCCGGCGTCCAACGAACCTTTTAAGGGCGAGAAGAAATTTGTCAGAACTCAAATCAGACACAAGTTCTAAATGGACAGCTTTTGAGGTAACACACAAAGACCGCAATGTACATTTTTACCGGGGGGCGACCCCGTATCTTTTGTGTGACGTAAATTGGACCGCAAAAATCTACCCCACAAACCATAAAAGGTCGTAGAGCACGCAGCCTGTCGACTGGTAAATTTCCCATAATTTGGCTTTTTAGTTTCGGCTTATAATGAAAGCAATGTATGCAGTTTCCCACGGTTCGACTACATGCTTCTCGAGCATTAACTAACCAAATTTTTTCACGTAAAATTGCAACCAATGCTTTAGCACCTGCATGATGGTTGCGCAAATGTAGGAACCGTACATACGATTTTACGAACTGCGAATTTTTACTCAATAATAGAGGAAATTTGGCATCGTACGGGATAGGCGCGTTTAATAAACGACCGCCTACTCGTAACAATTTCAACGACAAGGACTTTTCTGAATACTCATGCAAAAATGGATTTAACTTTTGCAAGCTCGACGGTAGTGGAAGATTTTTTGACAATTTGGTTATTTCTTGGCTATATTCATCAAATTGGACTATTTGAACAATTTTTAAGAAGCTCAATTGCAACTCTTGTGCCGATTGTGTTGGATCATACTTGGTGGATCGATTTCTCACCTTTAAGACCCATCGCAGAATATAGGCAAAAACTCGTAGTAATTTTTTGTGTGAAGAATATCTTTCAATCACAGTTACGAGTGGATTACGGTCGTCATTCAATGCTACTAAGGCGCTGGCGTTTTTCTTCTTTTCCAGTGCTTGTTCTTCAGGCGTTAATTCGAAGTGGGTATTTATTGGCCAACTAGCGGGGTCTTCTAAGAGGAACTGTGGGCCAGAAAACCATATTGAGTTCTGTATTTCATCCACGCTACAACCCCGAGACACTTGATCTGCAGGATTTTGTTTAGTTGGCACATGCCGCCACGAAGCACTTTGAGTCAACTCTTGAATCTCGGACACTCTATTTGCAACGAATGTTTGCAACGTTGATGGATGTGTTTTTATCCAATGCAAAACTATTTCGGAGTCTGTCCAGAATGTTATGCTGTCAATAGGTCGATTCAACATTGGGGCAATGCGTGACCATAACTTGGCCAAAAGATGCGCTGCCAGGAGCTCTAGACGAGGAAGAGACTTAGTCTTCAGCGGAGCAACCCTGGATTTTGCAGTTAGCAGAATGCGTTTAACGTCGTTAGCGAATTGGCTTCGAATGTAAATACAACAACCATACGCCCTTATTGAGGCGTCGGAGAAGCCGTGTATTTGACAACTAGCACTCGACTCAGTATAAACAAACCGAGGAATTCTGATTGAAGGCAACTGCAACAAATTCGCCTTGAAATTCTGCCAACTGCTGTTGAGATACAACGGAATCGACTCATCCCAATCTAGTTTTTTAATCCACAGCTCTTGCAACAAGATTTTAGCTGAGGTCACTAGTGGGGCCAGCAAACCAAGAGGATCAAAGAGTCGGGCAGATACCGATAAAATATTTCGTTTTGTAGCTCGTAACTCATCAAATGTATCATCCAGTCTAAACTGAAATAAGTCGTCCTTTGGCGACCAGTGGATTCCCAGCGTTTTAGTGGAGTCTGAATCGTTGAAACTTAACGATTTTTCCAGACTCTGACTATCGAAAAAACTTGGGTGGTTAGAGAACCACTTAGCTAGCTGGAATCCTGCCGACTTTAGGATGTCAGTTACCTCACAGCGAATTCTGTCGAGGGATTCAAAATCTTCAGATCCGGTTAACAGATCATCAACGTAAAAATCGGTACTTATTACTTTGGAACCGAGTGGATATTCTTGTGCATTCATATCACTTAGCATCTGCAAACACCGTGTTGCGAGAAATAGAGCTGGCGCAGTGCCATAGGTAACGGTGTTTAAACGAAAAATTTGCAGAGGCTCGGATGGATGCTTTCTCCACACTATTAATTGAAAATTTCTATCATTTTCATTTACGACAACTTGGCGATACATCTTAGTGATGTCCGCCGTAATAGCATACTTATGCATTCGAAAGCGAAGTAGCGTCGAAAAAAGTTCTCCTTGAATGATCGGTCCAACCATCAAAATGTCATTCAACGCAATTTGTGTTGACGTCCGACTCGACGCATTGAAAACAACGCGGAGTTTCGTCGACGTACTTTGTGGTCTTAGGACACACTGATGCGGAATGAAATAGTGGGCTTCACTCGGGATTTTATTATCAGTGGGGCTCATGTGGCCCAATGCCAAGTACTCTTCCATGAAGTCCAGATACATTTGACGAAGTTCTGGATCTTTCAACGTACGTCTCTCCAGCGCCTGAAACCGCCGAGCTGCGGTTTCAAATGACTGACCCAACATGTTTTGATTAGTTTTGAACGGCAATCTTACTTGAAGCCGTCCCGACGGTAAGACTTCAGTAGTCTTAACGAAGTATTCCTCGCATTCCCTTTGTTCGGCAGTAAACTTTGTAGCTTGTGATTCTGAAGGGATTTCTTCCATTGCCCAGAATCTTTGGACAATTTCATCAATTGCTTCGGAATCATCTTCAGCTTTACATAAGGCACTGCTAGCTTGGGAATGCTCACTTTGGTGGGAGACGTATTTGCCTGAAATAACCCAACCCAAAAGTGTTTTTTGAAGTGTTGGGAACCTTGGGTCAGTTTTAATCTGACCAACCGAAAGAAGATCGAAAAATGTTTCGGCTCCCAACAAAAGATCGACCTTTGAGGACTTATAGAACCCCGGATCAGCTAATTCAATATTAGTTGGAATTTTCCAACCTGTGGTGTCAACAGCCCGATCTGGGTGATTTGCCGAAATCGCTCCCATTACCCAAAAATCTGCGAGAAACTCGAAGTTGTTAACTCGGGATTTTATGACTGCACTAACTTTTGACCGAACCTTTTGGGTGGCATTACCAATCCCGATGACATTTAATGTCGCCTTCTCTCGCCGAATTCGCAGCCTTTGTGCCAGCTCTTCAGTCATAAAATTTACTTGAGACCCTGAGTCAAGTAACGCACGAGCTGACACATAATCACCGGAGCAAGTTTTTACCTTGACCACCGCTGTCGCTAACATGACGCGATCAGGCACGCTCACTGTGTGCATAGTTTGTGAGGTCGAAGGTTGTGGTGTTGTTTCGAACGATATCGGGTATTGGTGTAACATGGTGTGATGTGACCGGTTACAAACTCGACACCGTTCTAATTTGCATTTAGAAACCGTATGTCCCTTGCGTAAGCAATTTATACACAATGGGACCGATTTCGCGAATTCGAATCTCTGCTGAGGAGAGAGAGTTTTAAATTTAGGGCAGGTGGTTAGAAAGTGGTCTTTGGAGTTGCAGTGGAAACACGTAGTTGGCTTAGCTTTCGCAGCCACAAGGGATGACTTTGGCTTTTCAGCACTCTTGTTGGTTTGCCTTTGGGTGTCGTGCAACTTTGACGATGTCGACGCTTCCTCAGAGGAGAGGTGCTGGTATCTCTTATTGAGAGCCGCTTCGCACTCACTCCACAGCGGAAGCTTGTCGTAGTCAAGTTGCTCCTCCCATTTTGACCGCGTAGTGGGATCAACCTTCGACATTACCAAATGTATCAACATCGCATTTGAAATATTTTTATCATCACCCAAAGACAACAAGGAGTCATATACAGCTGATACGGTGTCGATCATTGACCGCAGCGAAAGCGACGATGCCTTTTGTATTTTCGGCAACTCAAACAGTTTCGCAACTGTATTCGAAAATATGAGACATTTATTGTCATATACCTTTTTTAGGCTTGCCAACGCCTTTGGGTAATTTTCTTCCGTCATTTGGAAGGCCTTCACCGTTCCCAAGGCTTCACCAGACAAACACGAAACTAAATGTGTGAATTTTTCAATGTCTGACAGCGCAGGATTGTTATGAACGAGGCTCTCAAACAAACTCATAAAATTTTTAAACTCCGAATACTGCCCTCGAAACTTGGGCAGCGACATTTTCGGAAGTCTTGAGCTGTGAGGCACTGTGAAGGAGGTGTCAGAGGCTTTTGTTTTGTTGCTCTCTGACAATATCGATTTTAACATTGCCTTGGTTCCAACAATTAAATCTTCAAGGCTGTCACGGGTGTCATCATCTTCATCGATCTCTTCTATTTCGGACTGACACGCTAGAAGTTTTTCGCTGTAACTATTCAGCATTTCGAGTCGACACTCAACTTCCGACGGATCTGATGAGAGTGACTTATTATGAATTCCCGTTTTAATTCTAGCTATGCTTCTTTTTAAAATTGTTCTTTGTCTTTTTAAGGAAGTAGCGTCTTCCACCTGGCCTGGCTGACTCTCACTTTTACTCATCTTGATTCGCTATGCACAGTAACTTTGTACAAAAGTATAGTCTGGAAGTTTTCAACGTGGTAATACGAAAACGAAAAAAAAAATCGCTGAAACTTTACCAGAGCTATCGAAAAAAGGCGTAAATCAAGAGACGAGAGCTTATAATCCCTTAAATGGGACACTAGACGCAAAGTCGAAAATTTTTAAAGACCTAACCGTGAGCAAAATATAGTCAACGATTTAACCAAACAATTAAAGCAGTATAGCTTTCGAAAAATATTTGACAGTTTTGGTAATCGGAGCCTGGTCGGAAATTGTACGAGGTAGTTTTCGCTAAACAATCCCGAAATCTTGTTTCACGAAATTTGTATATAAACAATTTAATTTCAAAGTGAATACAAGAGATGCCAAAAATTAAAGCTTGTTGGGTGATCTTTGCAGCAATTTAGTAAAAACAACAACCTCAACAGTTTTTAATTGTTAGCCCTCAATACCTGTTCTGTATGGACTGGTTCGTTTCCAGCTTCGACTTCCCTTTTGCAGAGTATGCAGCTGCACTTCATTCCTGGAGGAAACCTTGGTAGCCAACTATTTCAGGATCGTTATCGAGCACAGGCGGCACTGGATATCAGCAGCAGTGTTTTGGTGTGTGTGTGCAGCACAGTTTTAGCGCAAATAGCTTTATATTCAAATTAAAATTTATTTATTTTTTTTTGTCACTTAGCGCCTTTTTGCAGTTAAGTAAAATATTAAAAAAATTTTTTTTTTTGTACAATTGTAATTGTCACGCACTTGTGGGTAAGTAACCTCTTTAAATGTTGCAATTAATAATTTTTATTTTTAGGTTTCACTTTGGCACTGCTATCGTTTTACGCGCCACTGTAGGTAAACGAGCGGTATTTATATTTAATTTTCTAACCCTGTTTTAATTTTGCTTTTATATATATTTACAAACTTAAAAAACAGACTTTTTTATTTGTTGTGATTTTCAATTAATTTTTCAAAATATATTTAACCACAATTTAAATTTCTATTGTATTTTTTACTTTTCAGGCTGATTTCACAACCGTCAACACTATGTAGGTATTTTTAAACACAGGTAAGTATTTTGAACCAATCTTTTAAATTAAATTTTATTAGAAAGGTAAGTATTCAATCTTTTACAAACTCTTAAGCTTTTGTAAAATTATTTTGCTGTAGGTATTTTGCAACTTTCTTCTGCTTCTTTTCAGCCACTGCACTGCACTTTAAACTATGTATATATTTTGGTTTTGCACACACGACCGCGACAGGCAATTTTAATTACTTTTGATCAAATTTTTGATATCTTTATACAATATGTACATACAATCTATTTATTTAATTGTATTTTAAACTTTGTTTTTAAACAAAATATTTTTTCAAAACTTTATTTCAAAATTAACTTTTAGTTTTTTGTTTAAGCACTCACTTGCACTTCAATAAGTTTTTTATGATGTATTTGATTTTTAATTATTTTTAATTTGCACTGAGTCCCTGCTCGGGCGCCATGAAAAATATTGCTAATAATTTTTAGCAAGAAAAAAGTTAACCTTCACTAGGTAATTAGTAAGTTTATATATCAATTTAGGGGAGCACAAATTACACTTTTAACTATTGCCTGTCACTCGCATTAAAACACCGCCGATCTCGATTACTCATAGACTGTAACTTTAATTATTCATTTTCTCCTTTTTATAATATTTTCTTAAATCTAATTTACAGTTTGTCAACTTCCAATTCCAATAGGAACGGTAAGCTCTTCGTCTGCACCTATGAGCATACGTATGTGTGTATGTGTACCAGAGAGCGTGGACAAAGCCGTGCTTGCAAGTAGGCATACACACACCGCATGCACATAGGTACATTAGAATGCTGTAATCATGCATTTACTTACATTAGGGTGGTGCTAAAACTAAAGGTAAGTAATTGGTAAGTATTAAAATTCATTTAATTTATTTATAGGTAAAATTAAGGTAAGTATATTTTAAGTATTTAGGTAAGTATAATTTAAGTATTTAGGTAAGTATAATTTCCATTTAAATTCATTATTTAATTACATTTCATTTTATTTATACATTTCATTTTTAGGTATATCTTAGGTATAAATTGCTGAAACTAGTCGTCTGCTTTAACAACGGTAAACTGAATAGTATTGGGATTTTAGCTGACAGAATACCAGCGTTCCGATAGAAGATTGTGATAAAATGAATGCGATGAAAAAGTCTAGCAGCTTCCGAAGACGCTCTCTAAGAAAAGCTGTGGCAGTTGTCTTTAAATTTATTTTTCTATTCTAATAAAAACCTTGTACAAATTAATTTAAAAATAATTATTATGAAGGTAAAATCAAATACTATTAAGTGTGGCAAGGAAACCTACTTCAAATCTCAATCCGATTAAAAATCTGGCGAAATAGATGTAGTACATTGTTCTTACTTTTCCCTCATAAAAATAGTTTTTTATGGCCTTGAGCTCATTCTTAGCAGACTTTTTAAATTTGATTATTAATTAGTAATCAATTAACTATACGGATTTTTAAATTCGTAATTATTATTTTAATTGTTTTTCAAGAAAAGGCAATTATTAATTGATTGCGATTAGAAAATATCAAAAAAAAACCTAAAATAATCAAAACTAATCAAAAGTTATCAAAAAAACTTTTTTAATCCTAATCAATCATTAAATGGAATCTCAAGAAAGTAATTAATCACACCAGTAATCATTACCAATAGTAATCATTATTTATTTTAAGCATGAATAATTAAACAAAAATGTATTCCGAAAACTCATAATATTTACAATAATAATAATAATTCCCAAATTGTTAACCAAAATCCGAAATGGTTTAAAATTAGTGAAATTCAGTGACAATGGACCAACATAATATATACATATATTTATTACTTCTATATTGACAATAAGAGCTAATACCGTTCGAAAACATTACAGTACAGATATATTATTTTTGAACGAGGCAGGCATCTATTTTTATTATCAAATATTTATTATATACATATATTAATATAGAAGTATAACATATATTATTGAAAGCGATATATACAAAAAAAAAACAAACTATGTCCAGGGTATGTTGCGTGTGTTCTAGCAGAATAGGGACGAATACAATATTACGCAGGTGAGTTAATATCACATTCCATTTAAAACCAAATAATATAAATTGGAATTAATTTTAAGAAAGTCGCTCCTTTGGAACAGCGATGGCGACCAGACTGTAATATGCAGATAGATGTAGATACGAAAAACTTAAAAGTTTACTCTAGTCATTTTAAAACCAATGACTATAAGCCCTCTAAAGGCAATATTTATGGCCGCACGCAAACATGCGATTACATTAATGGAATGCGGGTACTATCCGTTTTCTTTGACAATGTCGTCCCAAACATAGCTGTATTTGTCGCTTGGAAAATTATTTCAAAAATATATTGCGACATTTGTAAAGAACAACTGTAAGGAGAAGAAATGCCAACGTTATCAAAACTTAAAAACTTGGGCCCTTATCTGGCACCATCAAAAGAGGTGTGCGATATATGTGAGAGTGGCATCAGACAAGAAACAGCAAAAGCTTCTCCTAGAAACATAAAAGAATTACTTGTAGCTAAAATTTTTCGAAGTTTAAAAAATCCATTTACAAATAAACTAATGGACGATCACGTACAAATACAAAGTTTTTATTGTAACGATATATTGAACGTTCATAGGATTTCACTTTGCAAAACAGTTATATCTTTTTATATTGATTCACGCCTTTTTTACGAAAGCTTGAAAGAAACTTCAGAAAAATCAGACATTGGAAAAAAATTCACAAAGCTCATATTATTTGCCAATCAATAAAGAAAAATGTATGAATTGCAAATGTTAGTAATAGATAAGGCATACTTCTTTGACTTTACTTGGAAGTCAATAAAAAACCTTTGAAAGCCTTGTGGTATCACAGCAATTTGTGAGCAGAGTTAAATTATTTTATAACTTTATGACTGATTGAAATTTTCAAATATACTTCTTAGCAAGACCTTACCTTTAACGAGTTTAGGTGTACCTTCTGTACATTTTACAAACGTTTTAAGTATATTAAGGTATTTTTTGTTAGACTTATGACTTTTGTATTAATTGTATAACAGTAAATGAATTTGAGAGATGAATATTGTGTTTTATAGTCATTAACATATATGTATGTACATTTTACATTTAGTGAGCTTCAAATGCATTATTCATTAACTTAGAAACTAAGAGTTTATTGATGCTACGGTCCCAAAACAGAACCGTATAAATGGTAAGAATTTCCTAACTCGGTACATTGGCGTTTTGAGCAGCGAAATGAGGCAATTGAATAAAATGTCCCTGTGCGACAGACCTTAGCTCGATGTGAGTATTCTTGGGCTCATAAAATGTACAACTACACAAATATGTAAATGAGGTTAGTTCCCAACTGTATTGGAGCACATATTTTGTTTGATAAACGACCTGGGTTATTATAACAAAGAAAAATGTTGCATGTTATCTATTTCAAGATCGGTTATGCTGTGAGACAGGAGCGGATATTCCAACACACAAGAATATATCCTCTAAAGTTATTAGCTAAATACATAATTAAGGCGAAAACCGATTTATACTTTATTATACTCGTGGCAACAGATACATTTGGGCCCCTATCAGTGGAATCCGCTACTGGATTGCTTTGACAATTTGTAAAACTAGCTGGGCCCGTGCGCTCCTTGCGCAAAAAAAAAAAACAAAAATGGTTTGAAACCATTTATTAGTCCAGGTCCAGGATTTTTCAAACCTTTTTCTTAAATTATAAAAAAAGATTTTCAGCTACACTTGTTGTGAGACCCTAAAAAATTATACAAATATGCGCAAACAGCTATTTGAAATTCCACCACTTATATTACATTCACATTGAGCCATAAACTTGAGTTGATTGACAACATCAATATGAATTAACTCAAAAAATGTCCCTTTAACTCGAGTTTATGACCCAATGTGAACGCAGTCTTATTCACTTATTTTAGCAATGTTCAAGTGTAGATGGCACACTGTTCAGTCTTAGCATTCAAATGTAGATGTCCCGAGGCATGTGAATGTCAGTCACAATAGCGTTGCAGTACAAATTGATTTTTTTGTGCATTCACAATCGTTTATTTTAAAGAATTCATTTTTATAAAATACGCTTAAACAAAAGCACTCTGCTAATTAAAACATGGTTTCGCATGTAAAGCTAACCCCCACCTTTAAAACGATACCTTATTTATTAATATTGGTTCCAAATGAGAGCAGAAAATTAGGAAATAACACAAAAAGACCTTACAGAAATAATATATATGATGATTTTTTCGTTTGTTAATTTACACATACACAATACATTCACAAAAACGCTGCTAGCTTGCCTCAAAATGATTTCGTAATTTTTACACATTAAGAAGATATATTACTGCCAATATAGAAGTATTACATATATGAATATATAGCCTCTATATAATCGTTCTTTCAGGTTGTACTAAGGATGGGACATTGAAAATTATAATGCGTATTCAAGAAAGTTATAGAGCCGTCAACACAGCTGAAGAAGCACACTCTTTAATATTTTTAAAAATAAATTTCACACTTTTGGTACACTTTCTTATCCAAACTCTATTTCCATTTCCCATATATTGACATATCAAGACCACTTTATTTCAAAAATCGCCTTCAGAATAACGCTATCATTGAAAATGTTACAATTCATACTCAGCTGAAACAGAGCTTTTTTTTCGAAAAAATTTTTAGTATTGTGTTTTTAAAAAATATTGAAAAATGGGTTAGCTTCCACTGAGCTGTCGATTTCTGCATTCTAATATTTTTGATTGCAATACGTAGTTTATAAGTAAGTATTACAAATATATTTTGAAATACAAAACCAACAAAATGTCTACATTTTCCAAATAAATTAACTACAACAAAAAAAGCTATAACCAACACTTCCTGTCACATCCTGTCTTACAGCAGGTAGTGTACGTAACATTTCTGGTTGGGAGCTGTGTAAGTAGTCGTTATGCAAAATCATTGTTTCCCGTCTAGCCAGTGACAACGGACAACGAGATGTGCACTTAAACCGACCTACATAACAGTACAAATACATATTTTATGCTAACGAAATCGCATGACAATTCTATATAATTCTGCATTTCAGTGCTACAACATTTCGACACCAACGCGCCACTCCACTTCACTCCAATACCGGCACATTATAACTGCGTCTACAACTATTCGAACGCTTGTTGCTTCTGGCTTTACTTGGGCTTGGCTCAGTCATTGTTGTTTACCTCAAATCTGCTTATAGTTGTATTCTCAACACAGCAACAAATCCAGCAGCTGAGCCATGAACTTGGAATGTTTGAATGTTGAATTGCTTGAAATGTCTGGGGGTTCGCATTAGCTAGCTTGTAGATGGCGCTTGCTACGCTGTTTTACATTTGCTTGTTGCATTTCTCCTGATGACTGCCAACACAATTTCTGCTTGCTACTTAAATCCCCTGCCCTTTCAGTTGATACTAAAATATTCAGTCGTCTGGCATGGCTGAGCGCTTCACCTTTGACAATTGCAAGTTGAAAAGCAGAAAGCGGCAACAACACAATGTCAATGACAGTAGCTGTGGCAAGGGCAGTGGTATGGCTACTTGACTACTTAAGTGCTTAACTGATTTTTCAAATATTCCAACGTCATTTTATGCTAGTCAACAGTTAAATGGCAGAAATCAAGAATTTTTCGCTCGGACGAGAATATTTTGTGGTTGTGGATAATGGTTGTGTTTTTTAGTTTTTCTTTTTTTTATTTATGGCAGGTTTTTGCCAACTTGGCTTGTTGACTTTTGTCAAGAGACAGAACCTCACTTAAGTTCAACTAAGATTCACTGTAGTGTAAAAATAGTCTAAAAGCAAAGTTTCTCACTCTGTACCCATTTTTAGTAAAATAATTAAATATCCCTTTCAATTTTAATTACTCGCCGGCTATTACTCTGGAGATTAATATGAGAAGTTATAGCTTAACTTTTAAATGAAATTCACTTATTCGCAAATGTTACCTGGTATAAAGAACCTTAAGAATGCAGAGCAAGTTAGTAAAAATAGTCAAGATAAGCTAGAAAAACGTGCTTTAAACATCATTGGAGCTAGCGCTGAGCTGGATTTTCCCTTAAATCATCTGGAGAAAGGTATTTCTCTACTTGGCCCTGTAAATTCTGAAGAACAACACATTGCCGATACAGAAAACAAACCAACAACAACAGCACTAGCGGTACATCTAACAAACAAAAATAAGACAGCTGATTTCGCGAACACAAAAATATTGGACACCGAAAACAGAGCAAATGCGAGAATGACGATGGAAAGTCTTTGGATACAACAACAACTACGAATTTTAAGTAAGACTTGGATAAAATCAATAACGCATACACAGCCATTATACAGTATAAATATGATGGCAAAATCAACACGGCCAAATAAGTATGCCGCAGTGCGCCTAATCTAATGTAAAACGCAATAAAATGGAAAATTTTATTTTAATAATTTTTTATAAGTTTTGTTATTATAGTTTTGTATTTATATTTGTTTCCTTAAAATAAAAAACACAAGACCACCTGGGAAACACGCGGTAGCGTCGAAACTCGTAGAAAGGTAAAGGAAAATTATGATTTTTGTTTTCTCATTTACCAGCCGTAAATCTCCAACCCAGTATACAAAGATGGCGAGAGTACAAAAACTAATTTCTCTTGGCATATTTCGCGTTTTTCGAATTCTTTTGATCGTGCTCCCACTAAATCGTTACATTGTGGTTTAACTTTACAAAGCATTCACTGACAAGAGAAGAAAGCAGCTTGTTCATTGAAGAAAAGTAGCGACGATCTTTAAGGAAGTTCGATGAACGTTTCGGTTTCCTTTGGACGTTTGAAAAAATAATACAATTTTGTAGAGATTTTTGCAAATATGAGCTTCTTTCTTCTCTCTTTACATGGTCATCTAACCGCCTGGGCGATTTTGACCGTCCAACATAGCTCACTAGTCGTTTCTTCGTGGCGCCAACTGGCGCCAATTGGAAACACCGCGGGATCGCAAATCGGTCTCAACTTGGTCCTTCCATCGGAGTGGTGGTCTCCCTCTTCCTCTGCTTCCACCATCGGGTGCCGATAATAATACCTTCTGGGCTGGAACATCTTCGCTCATTCGCACTACGTGGCCTAGCCAATGAAGCCGCTGTGTTTTTATTCGCCGAACTATGTCGGCGTCTGCGTAAAGCTTATTCAGCTTATCATTAAAACTTTTGCGGTACTCTCCGTCGCCAACGCGTAGAGATCCACAAATCTTTCGAAGAACCTTACCCTGGAATACTCCCAGAGTCGCCTCATCAGATGTTCTAAGTGTCCACGCTTCTGCACCATTTAGCAGGATGGGTGCGATGAGTGACTTATATAGGGTTATTTTCGTTCGTGGAGAGAGGACGTTACTTTTCAATTGCCTACTCAGTTCGAAGTAGCATTTATTTGCCAGAGTAATTCTTCGTCGGATTTCTAGGCCAACATTATTGTTGGCGTAAACGAAGTGCTTTACTATTTCGAAATTATTGCTTCCAACAGTGGCATGGTTGCCAAGGCGCTGACTCTTTGCATGATGACAGAAGGTACTTCGTTTTGCCCTCGTTTACCACCAATCCCATTTTCTCCGCTTGTTTTTCTAATTTGGAGTAAGCAGAAGTTACGGCGCGGTTGTTAAAGCCAATGATATCAATATCGTCAGCATATGCCAACAGTTGCACGCTTTTATAAAATATTGTTCCAGCGCGGTTAAGTTCTGCAGCTTTTATTATTTTCTCCTGCACTAAAAGAATAAAGATATCGCACGATAGGGGTCACTTTTTCTGAAACCTCGTTGAGTTTCGAACGGCTCGGAGAGGTCCTTCCCACTTCTGAGCTTCACAAAATGCAATTAAAATGTAAAATATGACTTGGACAACGAAGACTGGGTCAAGGATATTCATGACGTCCAACATTCTACAAAAAACTCGAAGAAAAACAGAGAGTAAACTGGAAATTGGCCTAAACATCTTTCGTTTCGTGTGACTAATATCTAAAGAGTGTGACCAGCGATTTATCCGTTTAGTCTACAGTTCTCTATGGTTAAATATAAGCCAGTTTTAGTTAGCAGCATACTCAAAGGAGTTAAAAGACAAAGGAGGCAAATAGTTTGGGTAGAGAGGAGAATAGTTCTATCGCATCCGTTCGTGTATAAATGGGTACAATTGGTCTCTGCATAGGACAGACTCAAACAAATGTGAAAACCTCAACCCATATGAAAGGACTAGCATAAGTTGCATGCTCCTTTCCGACTCATCTCGAATGATCCTAACTTAATCGCATTTTTTGCAGAGATTTGCAACAGCTTTACTAACCATGCCTGGTCCATTGGCTTACTGCGAAAGCTCATTGAGCAAATCGGCACTGTTTACTTTTTACTTGAGATCAAGCATAAATCAAGGTAGATTATTTATCCTGCTGAAACTGCTCTAATGTAAAAATAAGATACATACATACATATAAGATACTCCAAGCTTCAGGACTCTCAACAGTCTAGTAGCTTACATGAAAACCGATCATAAGGCTCACTGGTTTTTTAATATTTTCTTTCTTATTTGAATTGTGAGTGGGTCCCTAATTATATTGCATATTCAAGTCTCCATTCTATAATTAAACTTCCTAACAAACCTTAAACGGTATTTTACACAAATTTAGTAAGTGCACAGGACTCAGTGGGTGCTGCAATCTGGTGCGATTTCCCCTCATAAGCTTAAATTCTGCAACTTCAAGTTCAAAACTGTTTTTTGCACCCTTAGGATGGGAAAATAGCTTCCTATTCTGAGGAAACCTTAAGAATTAATACCTTTCCAAACTGTTTCTAGAATTTTTAAGGCGCTCTTTTCTAGCTTCCGACTACTGCGACATCGTTTACAGAACTGCTCAATCCTAAATTCTCAAATGTATTGATGAGTTTTATAAATTCCGCATAAAAGCTGAAGGATCGTGTGCAGGTAGGTAAAATGGCTGCGACCCAGGTTGCCCAAGTAGCTTTCAAAAGCCGTTTTGATACTGATGTTTTACGTTGTTCATAAACTCAATGATTTTTGGAACGCTACTCCAGATATGCATTCCAAGTTTTCCAAAAAGGGGCTTCAAAATCTTGATATTTCATAGCCTAGTTTGAAAAAATATTAGACTGCAGTTAGTGCCGCTAGTACGCTTTACTACCCGCTTTCTAGCAGAAAATGTAACTTACTAATGTTTTCAGCACAGACTCCAAAGGTTAACAATACTGCATGTCTACAGACTTTCTCTATGATTGACATTCATATACTTTCTTATAATTTAAATTATATAAATACCAGAAAAAATAGCTTGCTTAAAAAATCCAATAAATTATAACCCCATCCAAAACCAAACTACCCAAAAAATAAACCACAAAACCCCCAAAAAAATATTTATTCCTTAATCTCATAAATTATCTACACTCAAAGCATCCAGTACGAGCAACGTTTGGCTGGCTGGCAGGCAGCCACCACAACAGAGCAATCAACGCAGCGTGACATGTCGTCGCCGAAGTAGACACAGTAGTTGCTGTTGATGTTATCAACGTCATTGCTACAAGTAAATTACTTGAGGTTGGCTGCCAAATGCATTGCTAGCAGAGCAAACACGAATTTAATGAAAGAAAGAAGCATGGATATGTTAAGTATACGCCATGGTAGGACCATACGCAAAACGTAGTAAAATTCCAAAAAAAAGTGCTCTGCCATTTCGCAGTACTATTGCGACAACTACAGTCTGCTGTGCTGCTGCGTTGGCATTACGACCGCCAAAACCACATGCTCTTTATCAAGTGCTCGACCTGCAGACGTCGACTTCAACGTAAAGTCCAAGTGTAGGATAATATAATTTAAGTGACATTTTTGTTTATGGTTGTTAGCAACTTGATGTGCAAGTGACAAAGGGGTGATGGTTACTTTACTAACTAAGCATCAATTGGCACACAAAAGTACTTTGCCTTTAATTTTATTTCATTTTCATCCCTTTTCTAGTATTAATTTGAAGTGGGTTTTTATCTCTCACACTTACAGCGTGTAGACCACACAACTATCAAATTATCCCTGGTTTACTATACTGCTTATAGAACGAACTAATACCCACATCATAGCGTTCTCGCCGTTGCGATAAATTAACGTTTAACTTGCTGTGCTATCAACCCACTTGTATTTTCGTATACATATACATATAAGTAGTACATACAGATATATTTGATTTTATTTTATAGAAATAAATAGAAATAAAGCGCTCTATCATTGCCGCTACTCAAATACTTAACTATATCCACTCAAGTGTGGACATTGGTATGAGCATGTAGCTCGCCATACTAATTTCCAGTCAATGGTGTATGTTTGTGTGTACATCTGAATATGTTTTTCGTTATTTTTGGCTTAAATTTCTCTTGCCATTGGCAACCACAAAGGAAAACACAACTATTAAGCCGGCATAAAATGTGCATGGGATCCAACGAGCAGGCATACGGAGACAATGAAAACGATCACCGTAGCAGGTTAAGCAATTTTCCGTCTGTGTGGTGGTCTATCTATTTGTCTGCGGTACGCTGAAGTTTTCTCTTTGAAACTATTGTATTTATTTGTGCAGTGAAAAAAATCATGTATGAAAATAGAGTAATTCTAGACTGCAATCGGTACTAACACCAACTTATAGTAGGAAGACGGTAAGAATCTGCCTGGTAATCCAATCAAATTCCTACTACTGGGACAGCACCAGCATTGAGTTACATGAAGGGGAGTGTGGAGTGGCTTTTTTTTTTTTGCACCAACCATTTATACGTGGACTTAAAAACTTCCCCAAATTTTGGAAACGTCGCGTACCTCGGGACCACTTTCAGGGTGGTGCTCCATATTTTTCATTTGTTAAAAGCCTTCTTTAGCTCTTGGCTTTTTGCTCTGATTGTAGTTTCTACAAAGTTGCTGATTTGTTTAGACACTTCTGAGCTGCGTAACATTTTTTCTATGACGTTATCGAATGTTATTTGGCCGAGACTTCGTTGTGTGTACAACATCGCCTTCTGCTGTCTCTCCATATGCGAACTTCGCATCTTCGTCTTTTCCCATTCTATACTGTTTGATGTGCGTGTATGAAGATGCAGACAAAGACAATGCTGAACACACATTCTTCAAATCCCCAACATGGACCAAGGAACGGCACGTGCTGGAACGAAGTTTTGGAAACAAACTTTGTAAAAACTACACTCAGAGCAAAAAAGTGGGACCTGGACGCAGGTACATTAGAAGGTTCTTAAATAGTGATGATTGTGGTACGCCATCATGAAGCAATACGAAAGTGGTCCCGGAGTGGGCGATAGTTCCAGAATTCGGGGAAGTTCTTTAATCCACAGACACGGCTGTTGCGACAGTATCAGTTTCGTAGCATTTGACATTTTTTCATCCCCAGCCACAAAAAAACCAAACCAAAAAGATTATTGAAGTACTTGCGCCCAGCTAGCATTTGGATACCTTGGTGTTCCCTTTCCGCGCGCTCTTGTCAAGCTTTTCGTCGCTGATTTCTTGGTGAGTGACTCTTACTAGCTCTTCAACCGACTTCGTTTTGGATTCCCGTAATGTTTTTCCTTGCAGCGCCAATAGGTCAGAAGTCTGATACAGTTTGATAAGCGTAAGCTACTTAGTAATGATGCCTGCTTACATGTCTTCTCTGTCAACTCAGCTCAGGTTTTTTTGCAGCCAGTTGGAGGCTACTTAGGTCAAGCCACCATTTTGTGCGTATGATATCCTGGTTAAGCTTCCTGCGTTCTTCTTCTGTTTTCCGGGCTGTAACGACTGTGGTAGCATCGGGCATTTCTAGGTTAAAGAATTCATCGTTTCATAGTGCAGGACCAGCAATTAAACTTTGTTGTGCTCCGCATGCCACATTGAAGCTCCGCGCACCCTATCATGATGTGTACATTAGTTTGTAGTCTCTTGAATAACTTCTAAGTACTCGCTCGCCAAGAGTCCTCCTGCTTTTTCTATGATGGCTGCAATACGTGACTTTAGTAGCCTTTCGAAAAGTTTCCCAGATTGTGAATTCTGGTCTCCTTTGTTCCTGCATATTAGCACTAGCTGATGCGTCTTTCATGTTTTGTATGGCAATAATCCGTTCCTGAGGCATGTACTATATATATCAAGTAGGACTTGAGGTCGCATTTTTGCTGTTTCTTTTCTGGTTTCTGCGGGGCGGCTTGGCGCGGAGGACTTATTTTTCTTCAAGCTGGGTGCTGCAAGCTGCAGATTCTTGATTTTGACAGTAGGTAAATTTGCATTAGCTATGTTATCCATTGCATATCAGGTGTCCGCATTCTGGCCTTGATCTTTCTCAGTACTATCCTGTAGCCCAGTCTCCAAATGTTTGTAACGAATTGACCCTTAAGAAAAGAGGCTTCAGACAAGGTTTTATCGTGTGATTTCTTTAAACTGGAGCCAAAAACTCGAAAACCATTTATTAGAGGAACCTAATCTGGCTTATATAAAAAAAGATGAGGAAGTGGGTATTGTCAGGAATGAGGACAAGATGAAATATTTTCCGCCAACAAATAAAGAATCGGCTCATTTAAACCCTATCAGCCACGTCACTTTTGACAAATACAAATTTTATACTGTCAAATTTTTCGTCGTAGAAATCCAGTATAAGCCACTTCTGATAAAAAGTGATACTATGTACTGCTTAAAGTTGTAAAGTGAAGATCAAGATCACGATTTTTAAGCCTTCCATCACAACTGTCCTGATAGAGAGGCTCAATTTTGATAGAGCAGTACGAGCTTTACACAGCTGGTAGCATAGTACGGAATATTTAAACTTAGTTGGCTATTTCATGAAAGTAAGTATAATCTAGGGTATGTTTACGGTGTATCAAATACATATGTATGTGCATGTATGACATTTGTAAACCGAAAAATTTTATGAAACGTTTTATTATACTAATTTGTATTTGTATGGTTTGGTCATTTGCTTGGTTGACCGTTTTGGTTAGCTGAATAGTTGATTGGTCGGTAGTTGGAATGACGGTGGTTTTAGTTGGCTGCTCTTTTGCTTTTTGGCTCATTTCTCTGCTAGCCATACATGCACACATAAGTCTGTATGTGTGTAGTTTTACTTGTATATGGTTGGACTTTTTGGGCACTTTGCCCAAAAGTTATTTCGTACCAATATTTTTTGGACTCGCATGGAGTCGAAAACAATGCCAGTTCTACACACAAACCTAAATGAAATTCCAAAATATAACACATGTAGCCACACACTAACAAATGTTTGTAGATACAGGGTGGCGCAAAAGTAATCCTCCTATCAGAAAATGCTATAAATTTTGCGATTGGCCCCTAAAGTCAGTTCTGTTTTGACATTTGTGTAGTAAACACATTCGAAATACACGTTAATAAACAATGTTACGCTACACTGCTCCAGAACGCGGAATATTGCTGACTATTTATTTGACCAATAATCGGTCGGGGCCAAACGGTTACTGTGAATGGTGAGCGCTACAGAGCAATGATCAACGAGTTCTTTTTGCCGCAACTTGATGAATTGGGATTGGAAAACATGTGGTTCCAACAAGACGGTGCAACATCACACACTGCACGTGCCACAACCGATATGCTGAACATCGGAAGCTTACTTTTGCGCCACCTTGTACATCAAACCGCCATTGTATGCACTTGAGTCAAGTCTCTATTAGGAAAATTTCAACATTCAAGTGCCTCAATTGTTCAGGTTTAATAATTTCTTTTATTTTCTGACTTTGTCCGTCTTTTGCTCTTTTTGGTTGCAATAACTTATATCTTTGGTTTCGTATGTTTTTTTTTTTGGCTCCGAAATATTTTTATATTTTTGCCGCTTTGGTATATTTTTCAAGCACGCATTTAGAAATTATTTTACTATAAATGAAAAGTTGGTAGTTGATGTGTTTGTTTTATATATTTTTGGTGAAAGTTATTGAAAAGTGTACATATGTATTACAGTTAAGCATAAAATCTAATTATTAAGAAATTATGATTTACTCAACTTAGGAAAAAATTAGAAATTCATCAGATTTGTATATAAATCGCAAAAACATACATTTTGATCAGAAAAGAGTTGTTACTAGTTTAAGTAGCGCGCCATTTTTTGAGGTTGCCATATAGTTAATTTTTTTTAGATAATGTTGTTGTTGTTGTTGTTAACAGTGCTTCGCCCTGCCCAATGGGCTGGATCACTCTAAATTGTCATCAGGCTCTTCTAACGGAAGTCCGAGGAAATGCGCAGTTTCCACAGGGTTGGACCAGAGTGATGTGGGTGTTAGAAGAGTGGGTTCAACTGAACAGGAAAAGAGATGTATGGTATCATGAGGGGTCATACCACATGCAGGGCATGTATTTGGTATGTTGGGGTTCAGTCTGCATAAGTAAGAGTTTAACCTATTACAATATCCAGAGCGAAGTTGTGCTAGTATGACTCTAGTCTCCCTCGGAAGTACACGCTCCTCTTCAGCCAATTCAGGTGGTTGAGTATTAATAACGGGATTCACCGGCCGAGATCTGAGGGATCTGTCTACCGACTCTGTGTGGAGGTCATTTAGTCTATGGTTCCGCAGGTCAAACGGCAAAGAGATATGATGCCGGATCTCATCGTAATGCTTACGGAGATGTCTCCTTATGTCTCTGGGGGGGCGGTGCAACATCCAAAAGATGTCGGTTTGGATGACTAGGTGTGTGACAGTTCAGAAGGAACTGTCTACTCAAGAGTTCCGCGTGCTCTTGAACATTGAGCAATTTCGCCTCTTGATGGAGGTGAGACTCAGATGACATAAGCAGGCATCCCGTAGCGGTTCTGATGGCGGTGTTTTGGCAGACTTGCAATTTCCTCCAATTGGTGTCAGAAAGGTTGGGCGACCATATAGGCGCAGCATAGTCAATAACCGGCCGGCCAATAGCCTTATATGTAGCAAGCAATGTCTCTTTGTCTTGAGGATCTTATTGCGGCTCTGTACCTTTGAGGCTATTGCGGTGGCATGACCAGCGAAGGTGAGGCCGTTGTCAAATGTCACGCCCAAGATTTTTGGGTGGTTGACAGTAGGTAGAGGTGCTCCATCTACGTGGACATTTAACTCTTGCCCCATCTGCGCATTCCATGTAGTAAACAGGGTCGCCGTAGATTTAGTCGGAGACAGGGTCAGATTACGCTCGGTGAAGAAGCTGGAAAGGTCATGGAGGTAACTGTTGATTCTTATACAGAGTTCATCAATGGAGGGACCCTTGCCCGAGGCCATTATCGTGCAGTCGTCAGCGTAGGAAACAATGGAGACTCCCTCTGGTGGGGGGGGAAGTCTCGAAATATAGAAATTAAACAAGAGGGGAGAGAGAACACCACCTTGCGGCACCCCTTGTTTTATTCTTCGTGGTCTAGATTTCTTGTTCCTAAATTTGACTGTTGCCTGTCGACCATTGAGGTAATTAGCGGTCCACCTCTTAAGGCCGGCAGGGAGCGGTGTCTCATCCAGGTCTCGGAGGAGAGTGGCGTGATTGACCGTGTCGAATGCATTTGACAGATCAAGTGCCACGAGAACCGTCCTATGGTTTGGTGGATTTTGATTTAAACCGTTGTTAATCTGCGATGTAATGGCGTTCAAAGCGGATGTCGTGCTGTTTAGATAATCATAGGTATTACCTTTGAGTAAGTGCAAACCTTCTTTTAGTTTTACATACCAACCTAGTTTTCACGGTAATGGTATATATCTATATAAATATATATATAACTTGATGGTAACATTACTTACAAACATTTTTTTTTAAATACGACGTAAAATACCATTCTTTGGATACACACGTTAAAAATCTTTTTTAAATAATTTTTAATTTTGGATAGCTGGCAGCTCGTTTAAACCCCCCTAGGTGGCAATACTTCGACAAGGGAGCTTAAATTGTATGTGATAAGTTATAATGTACAAAATTTCATAGAAATGTGCAAAGGTGTTTTCTGGATAATAGCGGTCTTCAAAAAATAAGTACAAAAGGTTGAGATGGAAATCCTAACTATGGGGTAACTTTAGGTCGAATATGCTTAAACATGATTTAAAGTACCTTTCGTTTGATGCCGATATAACGTATCCTACCAAATCATTAAAATTTCGAAACCGGTGGCAACCCTGTCAAATTTAAAATTGAATTCGACTATAAAGTTAAAAAAAAATTTTTTTTCAATTTTTAATTTTTTAAAACACAAGAAACACACTTCTAAAATTTTCAGGATATATTAAGATATATCAGATAAAACACAAAATTTTGAGTCTGAAATTTTTTCAAAAAACTAGTTTAAAACTGCGAAAGTTTATTTTGTTAACATTCCAACAATGTGACGATTTGACATGAGAAGACTCATATCTCATTTCATCACAAAAAAATCAGATATGTGACAGCCACCTAAAAAGCGTCATGAGTGCCAACAACTAGGCAGAAATTTTTAAAATGTCTCCGTAAAAAATAAATAAATAACATTTTCGGAGATATTGCGGATATGCAAATATAAAACAATACAAATATACAAGGATAGCTCGTTTAAAGTACAAGACAACATTATTGCCTCAAATAATAGCAAATATGCAAATATCCTTAGCGGAAAACCTTGCTGGAAAGCTTAAGAATGTAGTACATTACCTACAAGAAAAATGTTACCCATTTGGTATAAGTAGATATATATATATGTAATAGTTGCAATAGGGAAATATCATTTTTGACTAAAATTAAAAAAAAAAAAATATCTAAAAATTTACGAATGGGTTTTTAAAGCCTCCTTTTTTGTTATATGAAATTAGACATGTTAAATAATGATTACTGATCGTAATGCTTACCTTTTTGATTAGTTATTTTCTTAAGAATCCATTTAATGATTGATTAATTTCAATTTGTAATGATTTTTTTCCAATTAATTAAAAAAATAATCAACAAAAATCATTACTTTTTACTACTCTTAAAAAAAATGAAATATTATCAAAAAAAAAGCTGTTTTGATTATTTTGGATTTTTTTTAAATTTTTTTAATTTTTTTTCGTATTGTTGTAGAAGCACATAAATATACACATCAGCAATACTGAAAAATAATCAAAAAAAAAAAATAATAAAAAGTATTCAAAACACCTTTTTTATACCTTTCATGAACATGAAATAACTTATAATTTTTTATAACTTTGGTCCGATATTTGTAAGTACGAGAAGAAAAAGAGATAGGCCCACCAATAAGTACGAGGTGTGTTCAAAAAGTATCGCGAATTTTGAATTTTCGCTGGTTACGTATATTCGAATTTCGAATTTTTTGTGGCGTTATGTTGGTACTCATGTCTCTCACTTATGCCGACAAGCTCGGCCATTTTGAATGTTCAGTTAATTGTTGACAGCTGCTTTGCTTGCACGTGTTTTGGATCGTCTTCGATTTTTACGCGAAATTCGTACCAAAATTGCTCAATTGTAACCAAAAACAGCATCGCATGAACATTGCTAATGAGATGTTAAACTCTGTCCGCGACGACCCAAATTTGCTCCAGAGGGTCATAACTGGTGACGAATCGTGGGTTTATGGTTATGACGTGGAAACCAAAGCTCAATCATCTCAATGGAAGCTGCCGCACGAACCAAGACCGAAAAAAGCGCGCCAAGTTCGGTCGAATGTGAAAGTTTTGCTGACAGTTTTTTTCGATTGCAGGGTCGTGGTGCATCATGAGTTCTTGCCACAGGGAAGACCGGTCAATAAGGAATATTACCTGCAAGTTATGCGGAATTTGCGCGAAGCAATCCGCCAGAAACGCCCGGATTTGTGGAAGAACAAAAATTGGCTTTTGCACCACGTTAACGCCCCTGCTCACGCATCGTTGCTTGTGCGCGACTTTTTGGCCAAAAACAACACACTAATGATGCCGCAGCCACCGTATTCCCCAGATCTGGTCCCCTGTAACTTTTTCTTGTTCCCTAAACTGAAGAGGCCCATGAAAGGACGACGGTACGCTCCTCTTGACGAGATAAAGACGGCATCGAAGGAGGAGCTGAACAAGATACAAAAAAATTAGTTTTTGAAGTGCTTCGAAGATTGGAAAAACCGTTGGCACAAGTGTTTAATATCTCATGGGGACTACTTTGAAGGGGACAAAATAGATATTCATGAATAAATAAATAATTTTTGAAAAAACACAAAATTCGCGATACTTTTTGAACACACCTCGTATATAGAAATGATCAGGGCGATGAGCTGAGTCGATTTAGCCATGTCCGTATGTCCGTCCGTCTGTTTGTACGCAAACTAGTCCCTCAGTTTTTGAGATATCTTAATGAAATTCATTATGGAGCCGCAAGATCGGAACAAAACAACCCATGGCTCCCATACAATCGATAGTTTCTATTAATGGGTTTTGGGCTATAAATTTTGCAATTAAAGAGCTAGGAACGTAAAATTATGCAGGTTTGGTATTTATTATATGTGTAATGTGTGTACTGAAAATCACAAAGATCGGACCAACATAACATATAGCTCCCATACAATCGATTCTTCCGATAAATGGGGTTTGGGCTATGTATCTTTAAATTATCAGTTTTGCAAAGTTTTTATTAAATATGGGTATGTATCGGACACTTAAATCCGTACTTGTTTTTGATTATTTTTGATTTTTGTTTTTTTTTTTATTTGGATTTTTTGCATATTTTTTTTTTATTCTTTCTAATCGTAACAAATTTTTGATTGCCTCTTCTTGAAAATCAATTAAAATGATCATTACCAATTAAAAAAAACCGTCTTATTAATTGATAACTAATTGCTAATCAAATTTAGCAGGTCTGTGTAAAAGAAAGCACACATAATCTCTTAATTTTTTACTTAAATTCCAAAAATAATAGGAAATACATTTTTTAATTTCCTAATTGCTATTGGCTTTACAGAACATTCCTAAGATTTAAGAACAGCTTTATATATGATTTTTATTCTCCTTGGAGCCCCAATTCATAACATAATTATTTAAAAATCGAATCAGAACAACTTTATATATAATTTTTATTCTCCTTGGAGCCCCAATTCACAACATAATTATTTAAAAATCGAGTGAAACAGTTAAGGTCATAAGATTTTCTTATTTTGTATTTCGTTAAATAATACAGCCTAGAGCCTTTGCGTTTTGTTACATCTTTTACAAACATATTTTTACTTTTACGATGTTTATATTATTCATGCTTTCCAATTTAAAATTCTGTGTTAACAAACTGCATAAAATATTTTAGTTCTCCCAACACAACAATTTGTAAAATTATGTCTGCTTACCTAAGGTCAATAATTTTCATTTAGAGATACATTTTTTTAGTAAGTGATTACGTACATTCATTTTTGATTCGGTTTTAATTACAAATTCATTTTCACACCGTTATCTGTCTGATATGTAAATTTTTGTATGCAAAATAAATTTTTTCAACTATGCTTGCTAGTTTTTTAACTCCTTCTACCTTTTGTATTTATTACTCAATTAAATGCATAGATATCAATTACCAAATATTTTTTAGTTAGATAAAAACAAAATAAATAAGCAATTATTCATGAGCATACAAAACCAAATAAACAAAAAATAAATGCCCCATATATACGTGCTTAACAACATTTTAATGCAAATTTGAATATAACATAGCTAATATTTGAAATAACAAAAAAAGTATAAGTGGACTACTAATTATGTTTTTATTTTTATTTGACAATATATATAAAATTAGTTGCAAAAGTTGGAAAAATTGTATATTGCGAACCACAGATATTTACAACATAATATAAGCCAGCACTTTAGATTTTTTTTAACGAACTAAGTTAAACAGAATTTTAATCTAGAAACTTATCAAAAAAAAATAAAAAAGGACATTGTATTTGGTTTTAGAAATAAATATCGCTTATGCAGAATCTTACGAAAAAAATTCACTTTGATATTTTGATTTGTTATATAAACTACACAGAGCCATCACAAAAAAAGCTATTTATGAAAACACTTTTTGATCAACTAAGACCATAGCTCTAAAACTGTCATCGGCTTCAAAATCACTTAACAGATTATTTAAGAATGGCCGTGATGGTCCTCTTTAGATATCGGCATTATATTTATGAAAGCGATGAAACTGTTTGTAACATATTTCATTGTGCTTAGCTCTTGATGTGAAGTGTTTTCACATTATAAAGACATCAGATGGGAGCTCTGAGAGCACTTTTTAAAAGCAATTTATTTTACTGAATTTAAAATCACGAAAAATTTATATGAGCGACCTTTGGTGAGCCAATAGAATCCAAAGCAACAGTTTTTGAAATTTTTCTGTATGTTTGGGCAAATATCACTTAACAACTTCTTAAAAGAATTGAATGCAACTCTCAGCGTTGCACTACTTCCATCGTTGCATTACTAGACGTTTAACTTAAAATTGAACATGTCACTTATCTCTACTTGACCCAATCATTAACCGGACACGGTTACTTTCTTGAATACCTTCACAGAATTGAGCAAAATTGAATTGTACTTCCTATAGTGTGGAAGTAAACATGACGCACGCCAGACCTGCTTCGAATGGGAACAATTCGCTCAAGAACAAAAGCAGTTGGGAGAGACGCTTTGCAACCTATTCCCAGGATATATAATCCAAAAGATGATCTGCGAAAATGACAGATTGGACATGGTCAGCACATACACGAGGAGCGTACTCCTCTCAAAACGGGAACACGGTTCTTAAACTCATTAACATGAGAATAACCACAGAGTTCAGGTAGGGCGTTCGGTACCTGAAGTAACGCTTAACACGTCTCAGACAGGGAATAGTGCGCGGGCCGTGTGAGGTCACGCTTTATTGGGAATTCCTTCAAAAGAAGAAGAGAGTCTGACAATGCGAAATCTAGTAACGAAGGCTTAAAACATTTACTCCTTCCACGAGCTACAAAAAAATAATATAATTAGACGCGGTATGAAGCGAACGAGGTTTGATGGAATGTAACACAATACTGTGGGATAATGAAACGTGCAAAATTTTTATTAATAAAAGATGTTGCCATTAATGATAATGATTTGAGGGTAAAATATTTGAATAAGTAGTAGCTGCTATAAGAACTTATGTGTATGATGTAATATGTTCTAAGTGACAAAGCATAATATGATATCATGAGCTATGTTATGATGTTAGATCTGAGACGATGCGATGTCAACGTTTACGTTATAACGCCATGTCAACGAGATGAACTAAACTGACCCATATGTAGTGTGATTAGAAGCGGCTCTCAGGGAAAATCAGGCCGGCACGTCAGCACACGTCAAAAGCAACAACAACAACAATACATGATGTCAGACGTGGGTAGGTAAAATCACTTGAGGTGCTGTGCTCGGGTAAGCTTACATTACTTTGTACTGAAATTAGAAATAATTTTTAGCATAAGTTTTAGTTTAGTTGTTTCAATTGGTTAGACTATTATCGTACCAATATTATTTGACTTGGTATAATAAAAAATAGGAAACTCCCCTATATATTAACCAAATTTAGCAAGTAAAACAAAATGTATGTAATGTTTCAACCACCCTAACGACAGGTGAAATAATTGCTCCATAATAAAAAACCTATCTCTTCTCAAGACAAGTCATCAGTGCAACCCCCCGACACGCAATTTTGTAACATCACTTTTAATTCAAATTGCAACTATTGTACATAATAAAATCCCATTTTATTTAAATACACATAGCCCTTCACCTCAACGCATTACGTCGGTAATGCAACCAGCACATACCACATGTCCTTAAGGTTATTCGATATATATAAGATCTACATAAAATATATCGCCTCTTAATGCCCAATTTTTTTCTGTATTATTTTATAAAAGCTTACAAAGTAGTACAAATTCCTAAACAAACTAAAAAAGTTGATAAGACTAAGCACTAACTATAAAAAATAAACACTTTATCAAATCACATCACATGTTGCTCCTGTCATCACCATATCACCTTTACATATCATACCCTACTTCCAACCAAAACATAGGAATACATTTATTAAATGGTACTGCCTTATATTTATCAACATAAGAATTCACACTATATCGCATTATATCAGAACTAACTACAGTAAGACGTATCTCATTATATCAATATCACATCATATGTGTATGCATTGAATGTCATATCATATACAAATCATCAGTTATCTAGCATATAAAATCTACAAAAAGCATACCTTGTTATAATTAATACTGAAGGGACCGCCAGATTTCTGTTCTGCCCAGGTATAAATTCGCACCATACAAAATGTATTGGAAAATACAATTTTTTTTCAGGAATTTTTCCGAAATTTTATGTGGTATTCTCCTATTCTGGTCAGAGAACAACCTTAATTAGTGTCAATCAAATCGGTGCAGGCATTCTTGAGTTATTAGAGTTGGAACTAACGTCACTTTCTTTTATATATATAGATGATAAATCTATTGGATTGAACCTTGAAGGAAAACCAACGTTTCTTCAAATCACAATTTACCTCAGCTCAAAACACATATAATTTAAGAGCATCTCGCCACATCATCGCATCAATATATCACGTCAAGTTTATAGCAATATTACTTAGTATAGCTTATGAATTACTCATTTTATGACATTCTTGGAAGTAAATATATTAGTCAATATTTCAAAAACTGTTCATTTGATTCTTAGTATAAAATTAAACATATTTTATACATTCAGTAAATATCAGTTGATGTTAGTAATAACACCATAATGTGACACAAACTTACTAAAAAGGAACGTAAAAAGTGGCATTCCGAAATGCATAAAACCGTAAAAATTACTATTCTTTTTGAGAGGGGAATGCATATAAAGTAAACATTCATGTTTTATGCTAATGAGCTCTCATGCCAAACTCTAAGGTTTGCAAATATGCATGGATGTGAAATGATTCGCTTTGTGATAGAGTAAGAGTTGGTTTATGCGCCAGACATTACCATATTTGTGATTTTATTTGTTTTATCCAAATATGCTTTCCTCCTCTGTCCTGTTAACTTTATGATATTTGACTATTGGCAAATATTTGTTTACTTAGGAATATGATAAATGTCTACATTAACAACAGAGAACGGGAATGGGAAGGGTAACAGAAATCACAGAAAATGACTAAGCAAACGAATTGAGAATATGAAAGGAAATTACAGACAGTAGCAAAAATTAATGAAATATAAGTTAGAATTATATTTTTATGCTAGTAAGATATTATTATTTCCTTTAGGTTTAGCAAAAGTAGATAAACTCATATTGTATTTAAGGCGGATTAAAGTTAATCACACAGACGAATCTTCCGGCAAATAATTCTTACGCATATATGCTTTGGTTTCATCCAATACACCACAACCACAACCACGACAACTGACATTGGTCACATACGCCACCTTCGGGCAGGATTCAAGCGATACGTCGCACAGTGATACAATAACTTTCATTTGTTGGACAAAATTTTAAACAACTTAGCTTATTCTGGTGTATTCCTACAGACACAATTTTTAAATGATTTCGATCACGAGATTATTTGTGAGACTATTTTACACTAACTTTGGAGATATATCAAGTAATTGTTCGAGATAAATACATAGATATGTATCGAATTGAGTTAACTGTTTATTGGATTTACAAATATTGTGTTTGCTTCTTTGGCTCTCTTTTCCACGAATATGAATCAAGAGATACAGTGTGGAATCTTAACTTTATGGAATTGTTTTATATTAGGCTTACATGACCGAGTTATGCTAAAGATAAATATATTAAATAGTGTTCCAAATATTGACCTGCTAAGATAGCCTTTTAACTAAATATAATTATAAGGATAAAGTCTAAGACTTAAATATTTGCTAAGAAGTCACACTGTAGTGTTTGTCCGCTGATATTTTGTCCACTTGTGCATTTTAACTTTTTCAAATTTAGCTTTTTAACCATTCTTATATTGTACGAGTACAATCATTAGACTGGTCCAAAGTTTTTTTTTTTTTAACTATATTGTATTGATAGTGTCTTTAATAATGCAATACAAAATACTCAGCAAATTTCACACTTTGATATAAATTTTTAGAGCTCGCTAATTACTGATTTCAAACTTTTTAGACTGGTCTCATTTTTGCTGGCCATTGAACTAAAAAAATTAGCTTCGTTTGGTTTTGCCTAGTTGTTAACATATTTTTAATTTCACTGATTTACATTGGAAATTTAAAAAAGGCAAAATCAATTAAGAAAACAAATAAATATAGATTCTTAATGGAACTGAATGATGTAACACTAAAAAAAAAATTATTTTTTTAAAAGTTATTTTCCTATAACTAAAGTAAAAAAAAAATGTCTTTCTCTGAATAATTTTGTTCAATTCAAAGGAATTTTTTATATTCTACAATATCTGCAATTTTTATTTCATCAATATTATTAATTAAAGCCAACTAACAAATTTCATAATGCATTCATGTTTAATCTTGCTCATTGCTGCTCAGAACCCTCGACGCATTATTTAATTCTAATAGGGGACTCTGATTTAGCAATCAGGAAAAATACCGAAGCTCGAAGCTTGCTTGCTTACTCGGGAACGCACCGCCTGGCGAACATTTTTATTCTGACCTTTTTTAAGTGAAATTAAATTTCCTGAAAATGTATGTAACATCTTTTCATTCAGCAACATTATAACAGCCCTGAAAAACTTAACCTAGCAATGATACTAAGCACACTTATAACCCTCTTCTCATGTAGCCTTTAAGTTTAAAGGTCACTTTAAATTTATCGCTCACTTCTCTTACTAAAAATTAAATGCTAGATGAGAAACTGCCCTTTTAAATTGAAAGTAAGTTGTGAAACCTTTACAGTATTTTTTCGCCATACTGAAAAGTAATATCAATATAAAGTTGGCAAAAAAAAAAACATTTTATTTTTTGGCGTGGTCTAATGCCCATATGCATGTATGTATGTATATTTCAATTTTTTTGCTACTACCCAACAATCATTTCTGTAAATGTTTTTCAAAATAATTTCAAGTAAACTTGCTACAAAAGCGATATGTAAGCTTATTGAGTTGTAGTTTATTTGAAAGTTTCAAGTAAACTTTTTATAAACTTCAAAAAAAAAACTGTTACAAATAATTTCAATTTAAAAGTGAAATGAAAATGTTTATAAAAATTATTAAAAACCTATTTGTCAATTTTTTCTTTTCAACTTAAAATATTTCTAATTCTTTTCAAACAAGATTTTATATGAGAATGACGGCGAAAAAGCAAAAATCATGGCTGCATCTTAACCACTTCCGCAAACTGGTAATAGTTGGTTTAAGTTGCAGCATTCAATGTATGATTAGAGCTTAGTTATTTATTTTATTGCAATAACTAAATAATATACAAAATATGGTTTGAATAAAGTTTAAAAAAAAAGACTTTTAGAAAGCTTTCTTTAAACTCTTTTGTAGGTTTAAATTAATAAGCTTTTTATCAACGTGTCGTTTCAATTACACAACGTTTATTTTTATAAACGAAAATTTTGAATTTTGTAAGCTTAATACTTATTTCGGAAAGCTTTTTAAAAATTTTTATTTTAAGTTTACGTTGCTTGTTGGGTACCTTTGCCACACATTTATTTATTTGTTTATTTTGTTGTTTACTCTTTGTGGTTGTTTGCAAATCATTGACAATTTAATTTATTTAAGTGCAAAACAAAATAGCAACAAAACAAACGCAAAGGTAAACGAAAGCCAACGAAGCTGAAATGAATTCGAAATGCCAAGCGCCAAAAAAGGACAGCGAAAATACACAAACAAATATTGAAGAGTTTAATATGCATTTATATTGGATTTAGTATTTGTTCATTGGAAGCAAGCAATTGCTAAATGTAGTGCTATTTGTATTTACCGTTGGACAATATGCAAACTCATTTTGCATACGTAATTAGCAGCTGTGCGAAGCAATCGATTTATGAGTATGTGATAATAACAATAATAGCTATGTATGTATGTGTGCGTAAGTGGTATAAATATACTAACATGGGAGTAAAGGGCCCCGTTTACTGCTTCTCTGGTTAGCAGCTGCTCTAGAATTCTTCACTGTAAGACTATCTTTCACAAAAGTAATGCTCAAACAAAACTTTACTCATTACATAGTATACTCAAACTTCCATTAGTCTTTGGTAACTCTGGTTCTCCGAGCTTAGAATTTTTCTGCTTCGTTTATGCATACAAGTGTATTCGAAATCTTACACTTTTCTAAAATTCAAAGTAAATTTAGCTGACATTATAATAACCTAATCTTTCATAAAGTTTACATTAAGCATGCTAATGACTCAATTAGTAATCACTCTTAAACCGTTATAACTGTTAGAGATCTCTCCTCAACTAACAGCTTTGCACCAACTGGTTGAGGTAGCGCTTAGTTAGAGCAAAAAAAAGTCCAGGAAGTTTGATTATACGTTTTCTTTTCACAAAGCTTAGGTTTAACTAACCTCCACATAATTTCATTATTGAGAACATCTTACAGATCTCAAAGCCACTCTCCGAAGGTTTTGGGGTTGACAAGCATATGCGTAGTCCATTTCCATAATGAATCCCTTACGCCGTAGTACTAGCACTGATTACCACTATATTGATTTCGTTGTCCCCTTGAACCTTCCAGTCATGAAGTTTAGGATCTCCTTACTACAGGCAAAGCTACCGTGGATATGTTCTAAGCCTAGCTCTGGGGTACTAGGGCCGTTTTCTCGACTTCTTGTTAAAGGCAAGATTAGCCAACCGGCGAATACATTTTTCGACAAGATAAATTGTACTTCATTTTCTCATCCTTCTGCTGAATACTTATACAATTTTTGAAAGGATGGCAGCACTGCGAAAAGAAAGAAAACAGCTGTAAAAATATAAATATCAAACAAAATTTGGGGAATTTTTTTTTGAAACATAGTTCGCTAAAACTCGTGTTTTTATTCTTCAAAGCGGTTGTGAAAAGTCCTTTGGCTATACTGCGCTCACTGGGTTCCTCCAATGCTTCTTGCACTTTGGTTTTGCATAGCAATTGTTAATTTTATTTGTTTTATAATTTTGTACCCGAAATAATTTTAATTGACAATCAGCAGTTTTTTGTTTTGCGAACCGACAAATTTTAAAGGTTGGATTGGCTACCTGTTCGATTTATTGACGGACAAACCATAACGTATAGCGCTTTTTGTTTAAGGAAAAGATACATTTTAGCACGCAGTCGAGAAACTGGCGTTAATAATAGCATTTCTGTCAAAATGTTGTAAGGTGGTAGTCAAAAGAAAAGAAACGTGTCATAATGTCAATGGAATTAATTTAAGTGATATTAATTCTCATTTCATTGACATTAGTTCGCTTTTGCATAGAAAATTGATGTCAAATTCTTATGCGAATTAACGTCATTGACATTAATTCGCTTTTGCAAAGAAAATTGATGTCAAATTCTTATGCGAATTAAAGTCATTGACATTAAGATCCACTCATATTGGTTAAGTTTAAGTAGACGCTTTTTATGGCGTAAATACGCTCAAGGGGTTTTTGCAATAAAATTTCTAAAGCGTTTACTTATTACTACCTTTATATTAAGTCACTTTCTTGTTTGTACGCTCATTTCCATACGAATTTTCGGAATCTTGCAAGGTCTTTTTAGGGAACTTTTCGTTGAGCTAGACACTTGAAACTTGTAACATGATTCCGAACTCCATGACAATGCAATGTGGACGAAAAAAATATCCGATGGGTGGCGCACGGATCGAGGTATACGCAAAAATTTTAAATTTGGTATTTTGCAATGGATTTTCAAGTAACTTCGGGGTAACCTAGAATCATGAAAATTGATACATAGATCAGCAATGAAATGCCATGTAATACCTTTTACACAAAACTCCGTTAGATAGCGCGCTTACCAAGAAAACTGAAAAACGGTGGGGTTGTGCGATCGATTTCTGAGTAACTTCTTAGTGAGCTAGAGACTCGAAACTTCTCAGATAATTCAGAACCCAGTGACAATGCAATATTCCATCAAAAAAAAAAAATCGGTAAATGGGGAGCGGATCTACATATTTTGAAAATTCGTTTGAAATGGGGAGTCTTGTCATCGGTTTTTAACTAACATCCTTTTGACCTCGGGTCTTGAGACTTAGCACATAGCTCAGGACACGATGACAGTATGAATTGCTGAAATATCATAAATTGATTTCAAGTAGGACGATTAAAGTTTCAAAACTAAAACTCACAGATACCTTGCCTTTGTTTAAGGACAAATTTCATGCTGTATTTTGGCGACATAAATATAAAAGTAGTCTTTACAATTTTTTTACCATCTTTTTATTTTATGTTTCCCACCCGTCAAATAAAACCGATGGTCTTTTGAAAGAAGTCAAAACCTTTGCACACCATACAACGATGGTCGATACTTGAAGCATTCTCTATGAAAAGTGACTGTTTCGATCTCGATGGCATTGACCACTTACCAACTCGAACAATTTTTATATTGATTAGTTCCCATACCATTACATTTTCTTTGTAAATGGGGTTTGAATCAAGGGACATTTTTTCACAGTTACAAATTGATCCCGACGCAATAAAGTGGACTTTTCTACGCTGTAGAAAATGTGGCTGAACTTATGAACGATAAAGATTTTAAAGCAAACAAAAATCCTTAAATTCAACCAAGGTAATTAAAGATGCTCATTACCCCCATGATTTAGTTTAAATGGCAAAATAAATAGCTTAATTTGGTGACAGGTGACAAAGTCAGCGGAAATAAATAATAAAAATATTTTGTTTCGCAAATGGAAATAACATCAATTGACATTACTTCTTCTTTGACTTTATTTCTCTTTTAAATATTTTCAAAATCAAAAATTTTAATAAAAAGTTGCCCGATTTTAGACTCCAAATCATACCATTGAATATTTCAAATTCAATAACTATATTTCCAAATTTTTTGTTTACTTTATTTCTGAAAGCGAAATAAGGTCAATTGTTATTTTTTCTATCTGCCAAGCGTTATGAGGTCAATTGACCACTTTTTCGTTGCCTTTGTTACCTGTACTTCCATGCATCGCCCTTTTAACCAAACCCAACGAAGTAAAGGTTTTAAAATACTCTAAAATAGCTATTTCTATTTTTTTTTTTTTTTCAATTAAAATCTATTAATGTTTGATGCTTTAACATTTTATTTGAAAACGTGACAACTCTCAGCTCACACACAAATTTGAACTTTTATTGCAACACTTTGTGTTGATTGCTATAATTTTGGCCAAACGATTTAAATGTGATTTTTTCACTTGGAATGAACTCTCTATTACTCGCTTGTTGACATGAAATCTCTACACTAAGTACATTTTAACTTTACCGTTAATGCGCACAGCATGCGCTCGGATACAAAACGACATAAGACAAAAATGCAAATTCATTTTCTTTTCTTTTCTCCATTCATAGGCGTAAGATTCAATTTAATATTCAAGGCACATGCTTGACATAAAAAAGATATTAAAATGACAAGAAATAAAATTGAGAATTGAAATAGGGAAGAGAGATCATTATTTTGGCACACGGTAGACAAGTAGTATATAAATAAATGTCGGCATACGGCAAGGATTAGCGAGAAAAGAATACAAAATAAAAATCTATGAAAGGAAAAGTTGAAGTAAGCATACAGATTACACTCACATTCTGATACTTTTCTATGTCTACACTTGTGAAAAGAAGTTTTGTAAGAAAAACGTCGCGTAAATCAGCATTCCAACACCCGCTGTGTTGATGATTAAGCCAAGGGCTGGCAGCTTTGGTAGAATGTTTTATGATGACGTCGGCAAGTGTCTTTTTGTAGGGAAGATTGCTTGCTTATCGCTTTTCTTTTCATCAGTCTTCTCCACGTTTGGTAGTAAAGCAAAGTTCTCGCCAATATTGAGCATACCAGCTCCTTGATAGTGGACTTCGGATTTACGCACAACGAGCAAGAAAGAACTTTGAATCCTGTATTAAGGGCATTGATATATACGTGACATATTAGAGGCACTGATAGCTTTCCTTGTAATTATTGAACAACCAAAACAATTGCCACATATTTTGCACAATTTTTTAATCTTTTGTCCTTCATAGGATTCTCGCCAGCAACTCCAGCTTCTTGCACACACATCCAAAGGAGAATCACTCCTGAAAGAGCTTCTTTTGACTGCGTAGTCGGCAGAGACGTAGATTCCTCCAACGAATACCTCCCGAACTCTATAAGTCTGTCCTGATCCAAGGCTCGGAATAATTTACAGTGTCGATTTATTAAAGCCCAATTTTAGTGCCTGCATGGGTCGCGTTATGAGTATTATCAAAGAAGCTCCGGGGTCAAAAGGTTTTCCCATCTACACCCAGTATAGATAGAATGACTTGGCTTCCCTCTGTGTTTTAAATTATAGGAATTTAGCGCTAAAAAGTAATGACTGGCGTGGGTTCATAGGTAAAATAGCCTAGGCAGTTAATGACTGATGATAATGAGATGATGAGAGCTTGCAAACATCATGGCTTCTTAGCTTCACCGACATGTGTGACACAAATTTAATATCGTGGTGGCGACAGCATGTGTATGCCTTTTTCGAGCTCCCATTGAAAGATTGCTAATCATCATAATTCTTCAGATCCGACTTTATAACATGTATACTTAGGGAGTAGTGCTCCGCCACACCCATATAGTTATCTAAATTGATAGACCTCAGTTGTGACTAAGTATTTGTTAAAACCTATTGTCGGGTATAGATTACTCAGTTTTATCCGCAACTTTTACTTCCTTAGTAGAAAGATAGTTTATTTGAGGATAGCACTGCGACCGGATCGTCTATTCTGCCATCATATCCTTACAACACCTCATCAAAGCCAACCTCTCTCAAAAAGGTGATTACTTCAGTTGGCTTGAGGGCTTGTATTTTCGTATGCTCTGGCCATGGTGATCCCAGGCCTTGTGCTCTTTTTCTGGTTATTGCGTCGCATGCAGTCTCCGATGTCGTATGACAGAACCGGCAATTGTCATCCGCCCTTATACCCATTTTGTGTGGGTGGTTGTTGAGTTTGCAATGACCTGTAAGAATTAGCAGGGAGAATTCTTAAATTAGATTTAGAGAGGCTTCTTATTGCTCTTAAGCGAGGGGTATTGTAACCCCCCAAGAGCAACTTTGATTGCCGTAACCCCGGCACACTGCATTACTTCCTTACTTTTTGTTAAACTTTTTGCTGCCTCTCCAGACTTGTATAATCCTTTTGTAAATTACACGACTTAAAACAATGGCAAGGCACGCTAGAATGTGCGCGCACGTCAGCGATGGCGCGTCAGTGAGATGCAGAACAAACGCACAAATAGCTGATAGGGATGAGCGAAAAAAAGATCTTCGTCGACAAAGCAGCGCCGCAAAGTGTAACTTTTTTCACTTTTAAGATGCCAAAAGTCCAAAAAACAATGTTCTCCAATCTCAAAAATTGTTTGACATGCAACAGATCAATAACCAACTGTTAAAAAACGTATACAAAGCAAAGTAAAAAACCCACGATCACCATGATAAGCATTATGAAACTTGGATAACTGAAACAAGTGTAAAAATCATTTCACAGTCCAAAATGTTTGACGAACTTTGTGGCCACGTGATGGAATTTTGGATAACTGTTTTGACTTCAAACTATTTTATTTAACATACTTGGGTAGTTTATAACAGCATTGGTAAGTTTCAGCCACGTTGGCATTTAAACAAAATTTGTATACCTTTCATGAACATGAAATGGTATATTAACTTTGGATGTTTGTAACGTTTAGAAATATAAGAGATAGACCCCCCATTAAGTATACCAAACTGATCAGGACGATGAACTGAGTTGATACAGCCATGTCCGTCTGTCCGTCTGTCCGTCCGTCCGTCCGTCCGTCTTTTTGAACGGACATTTGTCGGATCCGGTATAATCGGGTCACTATAGCATATATCTCCCATACAACCGATCGTTCAAATAAGAGGATTATGACCAGTTCTCTCTCATTTTTAAAGATTAAAACTTGAAACTTGGTGAGATATTTTCTTATGGATAGCAAAAGATTTTGTTAAAAAATCACCAAGATCGGAGTTTGCACGTATTCATGAAAGGTATAAAGCCTTCGGCACAGTCGAAGACAGCGCCGTCCTTACCTGTTTTTTTTTTTTTTGTTTTAGACAGCCAATAAAAGTTTGGTAAGCTTAGAAAATCTTTCATTTTCAATAGAATAAAACTTGCATGATTTGGCCCAATTTGTTTGAACGAATACAAACACATTAAACGGAATTTCATATAGTTTCAGAAAAAAAAAACTATTGCGAAATTTTGTGTTTTTCTTTGTAATCGCCAACTTAAGGTATCTATGCCCTTGCTCGCGTATGAATGTACAGTGAGCTAACAATGGAATGTCCTCAGTTCAAGTCTGCAATACTACATCCCAAAAAAATACAGTTATACTTGAAATGGTGAAAACCCAGAAAAAGGAAACTTGTGCACTGAATATCCTTCATTGTTTGTCATATGGGTTTTCCCATACTTTACGAGTTGTGCACTTATCCCATCAACTTATATTAAATATGCACGCCTAACTGAGGGACGTCTATTATGGGTGATACTTCTAAGCAATTGAATGCTTCGGCAGTATACACATGTATGTATACATCACATAAATGCCTACCTAAAGCTCGTTCGGAGTTTGAGATCTTAGGTAGATCTTTAAAACAAGTAAATGGGTAAGTATATTTTTGTTAAGCATTAGCATTTATTATTTTCCCGTAAAACCCAGCTTCTTATTCTATTCCAAATGATATAACAAAACGCTTGGGCTAAGACTATATAAATAGAGAACATAGCTAAAAATGAATCATACCAAAGACGGACTGCATTGAAGTAAAACCAACTGCACTGTACCAAATTTTCCTATATCATCAACTAGTTATGGCTATTTCACGAAATGCAATCTTTGAAGTTTGGCTAAAAAGCAAAGATGGAGAAACGAACAAAGCTATACTAAACCATATTTTGAGTATAATTGGAAGAGATGTGGATCATTCAAAATTAAAAAAAATACATTATCCAGCTAACTTATAATATTCGTAAGAGATGGGCATGTTGTTTTCGATCTACAAGTAGATTTATTGAGAAAAACTCTGAATGGTTATCAGAATGCTTGATGTTGAGCCATGCACTTCTCGTGATATTCCCAAGCGGGGAGGCTAACAAAAAACTTCCCTCAGTCATCTATGCGCACAAAAAAACGAAAAGCTAAGGAACTAATGAACAAAAAGTCCCCACTATCGGAAGAAAAAAAGAACAGTTTGTCACCAGTTAAAGCAATTGCGATGATAGTTGACTCAAATCTTTCAACACATGAATACTCCCTGATCCGGCAGCACACTTCAGAACTTAACAAAAAAATATATCCTTCATATAACTGTTTAAAAGAATCAAAGGTTTTATGCTATCCTGAAAAATTAACAGTAACGGAAACCTATGCTGAAGTTTAATTGCAATCCCTAATTAATCACAGCTTACGAGGATTGTGTCTTGCACAAGAAGAGGTATTGCTTTCTATTCCTGAAGTTAAAGAAGTGAATGCAATTATAAAATGTGGATGTGATGGAGCTGAGCATATCTATTACAAGCAAAAATTTTCGGAAGAAAACAAATCGGACACTAGTATGTTTTTCATTTCACTAGGACTCCTTCAAATGTATACAATGGTTGACGAACGAAATGTTATAGTTTGGAGTAGTCCTGCTCCAGCTTCCACGAGATACTGCCGCCCGATAAAATTTGTTTTTACAAAAGAAACACGAGATGCTATTTTAAAGGAGGTGCAATCTGTCAAGGGCCAAATTTCCAGTCTTCGTCCTACAACAATTCAAACAGATAACCTAAGCTTACTAGTGAAATCAACGCTTGTGTTGTGCATGATTGATGGCAAAGTTTGCAACGCTCTGTCGGCATATACATCATCGCAAAAGTACTACATATGTGGGGCTTCTCCAAAAGATAAAAACAGTATGCGAGCCTTGTCAGAGCGAAATGTTGACGAAAGCATGCTTGCTTTCGGAATTTCCCCTTTACATTCTTGGATACGATGCATAAAATGTATGCTACACATCGCTTATCGAATGGAAATGGACACCAGGTGTGTGCGGGGCGAAGAAAATAAGGAAAAGATCAAAAATAAGAAAGAGCATATCCAAATTAGATTCAGGAAAGAAGTTGTTCTTTTGATTGATATGCCAAAGCAAAAAACCGGCAACACAAATGATGGCAGCACCGCGAGAAGATTCTTTAGAGATCCTGAAATAACATCATACATAACGGGCATAGACATCAATCTTTTGAAAAGGTTTCATACAATACTTTCATGCATAGGAAGTGGGGTTTCAAAAAAATTCTAAAGATTTTGACCACTATGTGACAGAGACAAGGGAACTTTATTTATTTGAATATGCTTGGTACAATATGTCAGTGAGCGTACATAAAATTCTGTTTCATGGAAAGAGTATAATCGTGTCTGCTATTCTTTCTATTGGTCAACTTTCGGAAGAAGCTCAAGAGTCCAGAAGCAAAGATGCACGAAACTGTCGTGAACTTTTCACTAGAAAAAAGTCAAGATTTTGTAGTAACTTGGCTTTGCTGAATAGATTGCTGTTATCGTCAGACCCGTTCATAAACATTTTGCGGAAAAACTCCTAGGTCAAAGCGGCGAGCATTAACGAGTAAAGTTATTGGCTTATTATCTGAACCAGAGCATGTCGACGATATTGACTCCGACTAACTTTCTACCAGTTATAATATCACTTTTTATTTCTATGTATTTCGATTTAATTTTTTCAAATATATGTACCTATTTTGTGTTTGACTTTGAAAATAAAATTTTTTAAATATTAATCAAAAGCCTCTAAGGTAAAGTTAAGAAATCTAGACAATTTTTATTTATATTGGCATTGGAAAATGCTTTTAAAGTAGAAAATATGATTATGTGAAATTTCACCTTATATAAGGGCATGGAGAAAAAGTGGCGGATCACGCCCATTTTTATTCCCAAATCAGATTTGGGTATCTGCAACCGCACTGCAAAATTTCAAATTTATGGCTCCATTGGTTTGGCTAGTTACACTGTGCGCCGCCATAAACCACATCCGGAGACTACATACATTGCTTGAACCAACAAAAACAACACTTCACAGCCAACATTGTTTATTTTGTTACAGTGTGCGTGTGTTTGTTCGATTCTATTTGTCAGCGCCTTGGCATATGCAACGATTAAGCAAATTGAAAATCTCACAGTATCCACTGATTGTTTGGAACGCCCGTTGAGTTCGCTAAGCTGCTGCCAGTTTCAAAGTTACGTGCAAATATGTTTGCTAACAAAACACACACTTACAAATAAAAATATACCCTGCAATAAATCGTGTGACTAATCTCTAAAGAGAGGGATTCACGATTAATCTCTTTAGTCTGCAGTTGGCTATAAGCCTGTGAGGAAGTCAGTAACTAAAGAGAACTAGATAAAGTGGCTAATAAGAACTAGTGCAATAGAAACTAAATTAAAGTTGTGTTATCTTAAAAGAAATGTTTAAATATAAAATCATAAATAAAAAAAGGTATCAGTTGGTAGGATTCGAACCGACGCATCCCGCATCATAGTCGAGTGCTCAGTGGGTAAGCTACGGCGCACTCATCGGTAGTCTGAGAAAAGCATACATTTATTATTAATTTTTAATGAATGGTTTAAAATTTTGGCTCAAATGATTAGTAGTGCATGAACTAACCGGCATGGTGTGGCGGTAGGATTGCTTGATTACCACACCGAAAGCCTAAGGTTCGCGTCCAGGTAAATTTAATATCAAAAGTGGGTTGAAAAAGTTTTTGAAAATGGGGTCGCCCGTCGGCGGCCATTTGGCAAACTTTCTGAAAAAATTTTTTTTTTAATTTTTAACTAACCACATCCAAACTGCAGAATTTGGAAATGGTTCAGAACTAGGGCAATGGTAGCAATAAACGAACTACATCCAAACTGTCGAATTTTTAACTAGTTCGGAACTGTCGAAAAGGTAATGGAGCGGGGAACAATTTCCACTGCCTTGGACATCATCATGTTAAATTCGCCAGTTGATTACATGTAAAAGAGATAAAAGGCGAACCAGTATGGGTTCGGAACGCACTAGAAGCGCACCATCTCAGAATTAGAGATTTTCCCCACAGGGAATTCAAGGTCAGCTTTTGTAGCATACTTATACCCTTTCGGTTATAAATGGATATAATTGGTCTCACCATAGGACATGCTCAAACAAATGTGAACAATTCAACCCATACAAAATGATCAGAACTGGCATTAGTCATATTCTCCTCTGCGACTCATCCCGGATGCATCTTAGACTAATCGCATTTTTTGCAGGGTATATAAGTACTTATTTATGTTTGTATTTAGTGTGCTCAGCGGCACCATAAAGAACTTAGGCTTGCTAAAAGAAAAGTTCCGCGTCAAGCACACATTAATCATATTGAAACCACTGATCCCTGTCGTGTTGCAGAAGAAAGAAATATTGGAATAAAACAAATAAAAGTATAACAAAGTTGGCTATTTTTGGATGATGAAAAAGGCCGAGCAACTGAAGCAACCACTGAAAATTCGGTGCACAGAAGTCAAACGTACAGACAGCGCACGTGGCAATCTGCAACTGCATGCTGATAAAGGAAACGATAAGTGCGTGAGCCATTAAAAATAGCGAACTATAGTCCTTCAACAAAATCGTAGGCAAAATAAAATTATAAGGGTGTCCAACAGAGTTTAAAGTGAAAAGATAATTTTAAGGTTTTCAAAACAGCAAAAAACAAAACCATAATCATCATAATTTATATAAGTAACACAAAAATTTAAAAAAGTACAGATTGTTGAAAGAATAGTAAATCTTACGAAAAGTGCTACTGCGCCATACTTGATCTGCATATTTGGAAATCAAATCGCGTATGAAATTTGCATAGGATGCTCGAATTTCAGGCTGAGCTATGCAGATTATTGAGTAAACTACGCAGTTACTTTGAGTTAGTGTTTCCAAGCTCATATCAAAATTCAAAAAATTCGTGGAAAATTCAAACAGATGAAAATTCCCAAATTATTCCTAGGTATGCAGTTTTGTAGCCTTATAAATTCTAGTCTCACAAGCTGCAAGTCCTAAGCTCATATAAATACGTTGGTTTTTAACAATATTTTTTTTCGACATGGTATTTAGTATTTTCTTCTAAATGAGCATGTCATAGTAATTCAAAGTTGATATAATTGGTGAAGGTAAAAAATCTTTCCACATTAATTAAGGTAATTAAGCATGTTCAAACTTTCTACCTCCCTTCTAGAAAACTTTAGTAAAAAACGTGGGCGTCATTGAAAAGTGATTTTGCTTATTTTCAGCGAATGCACAACAAAGTATGCCTTGTGCAAAGTTTAGTTATGCAAGCGTATCGGGTTTTGAAGTTATTAAAAGTCGAGATTTGGTAATTTCTTTACTCATGATAAAATCGCTAATAGGTTGATAAATTTAACAAAAGTGAAAAACTTTGTTATAACAGCGATCAGTGATCAAAAGTGAACAATTTTGTGTTAAGCTAATTGATCTCGACTAGAAAGTTAAAAAATTTACCAAACAAATTTTTGGTGAAAATTTAAAAATTCATATTTTTGAAAAATCAAAAAATTCCCTTCTGACAATTTCAGGATCCCTTTGGATATACCAGAGGAGAGAGGCAAAAAAATATGAGTCCAAGATGCAATGGCGAATTTAAATTTTGTCTATTTTGAAAAATTTTCTAAAATTAGAAATTTAAATTTTTTTCATTATAAACAGACCTGTTAAATTTTATTAGTAATTTGTGATCAATTCATTAAACGGATTTTTTAATTGGTAATAACTATTTTAATTGTTTTTCAAGAAAATCCAATTATTATTGGTTCCATTAGCAAAAAAACAAAAAAAAAAATAAAAAATTATAGAAAGCTAGTAATACCCGGCGTGCGTTGCTACGCCAGAGAAAAACACAGCCTCAAAACTTTAAACTTTCAAACCCTTTGTTCATGTGAACTCAGATAAACTTGGGTAAAAATTGTTTTCTGTGCAGGTATTATTTTCATAAATGTTGTGAAATGATATACATATAAGAATATAAGAGAAAAAAATTATGCATACTGAAATAAGTACATTTACATACATTTTTTTAAGAATCGCATTACGAAAGTGATATTTTAGAATAGACAGCTTTCTGGTGCACTTCCCGGAGAAAAATTATTCTATGACCTAAGCAAAATTTCACCTCCATACGAATTGGTTGGTCTCTGATCTACTTCTTGGAAGATATATTATTATTAGAATATCAAGCACATCGAGTCACAAATATAATTGTTTAGAATAGATCCGTCCCTGGTCCACTTCCCGGAAGAAAAATGATCCCATATTTTAACCTAAGCATACCGCTAACGATAGTTTAGAATAGGTTGGATCTGGGTCCACTTTCCGGAAGAAAAATTAACCTAAATTTCAACCTAAGCATATGGCTACCTACATACAAAATTTCAAGCAAATCGAGCTATATATACGATTGTTTAAAATAAGGCGAAAATTTTAAGAAAATGAGCCCAGTAGTTTTGGAGTCCATAAACCACATACATAATACATATATCCTATTTTATGTATAGCGATAATCAAAATAAGTTGATTTGATTACTTTTATTATTTTTGATTTTTTTACTATTGTTTGATGGGATTATTTATGTGCTTCTACAACAATACTAATAAAATCCAAATAAAGTTAGAAGAAAATTTAAAATAATCAAAAGTAATCAAAACCACTTTTTTGATCATTTTTATTTTATTTTAATAATCGTAAAAGTCATGATGTTTTTTGGTTATTTTTTTACTTAATTGGAAAATAATCATAAAAATTTAAAGTAATTGTTAGGCAATATTAATTCAATTCTCAAGAAAATAATTAATGAAACCGGTAATCATTAAGATTAGTGACCAATGTTTAACAGGTCTGATTAAAGGTAATTTTTTTTTATGTGCCGTTTTGAATTTTAGCCTACAAATTGGTGGGACCTACAGATTTTTGCCGACTTCGAACGGCATCTACAAAGAAGACGCATTTTTTCTGAGAAGCCTTCCATGGCAAAAAGACACTCGGGGAGTTTGCCAAACCACTGCGAGGGGGCGACCCCGTTTTGAAAAACTTTTTCAAACCACTTTTGATATTACCTGTCCCAGGACTCGAGCCTTGGACCTTCGGTGTGGTAAGCCGGTAAAACTACCGCCACACCACGGCGCCCGCAATTAATTTATTTGTATATAAATAGCTTCCCTACCAACAACTGCTAAAAACATTTTTTCAAAATACCAATACATGTACATTTATGTTTGAAAAATTTGCGTTCAAGTAGACAGACAGACAGACGGACGGAGAGACGAACATGGCTAAATCGACTCAGCTCGTCGTCCTTATTATTTCAGTTTACTTATTGATGGGCCCATCTCTTCTTCTTCTCCTACTTACAAACATTTCATGATCATTAAAGGTATGAAAATCAAAAAAGGTATATAACTTCCCTATAGCAGTTGTGTATTAACAACTTGACCGGATATTTTTCTTGTGTGTTATACGATTTGCTTACTTTTTGGCAGGATTATACTTCATAATATTGAAAAGCAGCTGACCAATTTTGATTGAAATATCTATTTCAAACTAAAAGCAATCGCCTTCGAAATTAGCAGCATTTTTATGATGAAAAGTGGGCGGCGCCACATCTAATTCTACAAAATCCACAAAATTTTTTTGCGGTTAGTTTTGCTAGAAACGTTTATTAAGTGCGCAAGATCTTATTTATGTAGCTTACATGGTTATTTTTCCAGAACTATGTTAGAAAACTGGGAGTGGCCGTTAACCATTTCTACAGCAAACATTTCATCTTATATATTCAACATTTTCGCCAAATATCGTTTGGATAAATCAGTTTTTGCTGGAGTTATGGCATAAAAAGTTTTGGTGAATAATCCACTATAAAAGGAGCGGGCCACGACCATTTTCAAAAATTTATATTTTTCGACTTTCTTCGTACGCGGACACTTTGAAAGTGAAATAGAAATGATATAAAGCTTTTGTATAAGTTATTGCCTATTAAATATATCTACGATCCTTTTCAACATTTTTCGTATAAAAGTGGGCGTGGTTCTCAACCGATGTCGCCAATTTTTTTCCGAAACATACCTTGTATTAATATAAATATATGTGCTAAATTGCGTTTCGATATCTTGAACGGTTTTTTATTTAAGATTAATAATATTTCTAAATTTTACTTAATCAAAAGTGGACGCCATATTTTACCCTTATATGTGTATTATGTACTGAAAAATCACTTTTTTTGTATTTTTGAAAATATTCTATACATAAAAATTTGGCGTGGCTATTATCCGATTTCGCCCATTTTAAATAGCGCTCGGAGATGAGTGCCAAGGAATCTGCAATGCAGATTCTGCATACCAAATTTCATTAACATATCTCAAAATTTACCCAAGTTATCGTGTTAACAGACGGACGGACGGGCGGACAGGGCTTAATCAATTTATTTTTTCCTCCTGAACATTTTAATGTATATAAGTCAATATATATCTCGTTACGCGACTAAAGTTCATATACCTTGTGTGCGTAGCACTGCTAAGTATAATTATGTTTGTTTTTTATTCAATGAAGATACTAATCTACTGCCTTAGTTTGGTGGCAGTGTTGCTGGTCTACCACACCACAGGACCCAGGTTCAAGTGAAGGGATAGACAACATTGAAATGTTTGGAAATGGTTTTCTCAACCGTCAGATGCCGTTCGGTAGAATTAAGAATCAAGGTCCCATCAATTTGTAAGCAAAATTAAAAACATCCTTGGAGGTATACCGCGTCAAATTATTATATGAGTTTGATGGTTAATGTGACAAAAAGCGTTTTAAAGGTGCTACAATTGTCGAAATTCACAAGTATTTTCCAAATTATGATAGTAGTAGACTTTTGATGACTTCACCAAATGAGGCAATATTTTCACATACGAACCACACTTCTTCTTTTTGAGCTCTCGAAAGAATTTTTTACTAGATACTTATTTTTAATTTTCTTGTTTCAACCACGAACCACGGTGAAGTGTGTACAGAATCCAACGTGATTTTCATATACAATTTTTCCTGAATGCGTTGTCTTCCCTTTCTAAAGAACCATATATTTTAAGTGCAATCTAATAGCAGATTTTTTTGTTGTAAAACCGTTTCACAGCAATAAAAATGTTTACACAAAAGTTTTATGGCCGCTTAAGTCGTTGCTGACAAATCCAATACTTGTAAAGGATTTGAGTTTTCAAATAAAACAGGAAAAAAATAAGAAAACGAAATTGTTGCCTTATGTACGTATGTGTTAGTGCATAAATATGTATCTTTGTATGCCTCAACATATGTTTGCTTGTTTACTTGTGTTTTGGGATTAAATTTAATAGCATTTTCTGTTTATTTTTATCTGCATTGAATTTCCGTAAATAAATAAATATATAACTAATGGAATTTGGGCCGTAAAGCTTTTGAATACGTTTGCGATTACAACAAGAGAAAAAAAATTTTATTTGAATTGCTGAAAAATACATGAAAAATTATATGTTGCCAATAAATTTTTTAATTTCGTATTTGAGATAAGAACAGTTTACCTGGTTCAAGTCTTGTGAAAAAAAAAAATTAAACTGTGCGCTAATATCGCTATGCAGTTTTAGATTTAAAGACGCTGTGCCTTATTTTTTCATTATTATTCTTGTTTGTTTGTGTAACAGCAAACCATGGATCTGGTATGCTTTGGTAGTGGAAGGATTGGGGCAGAAGCACTTTGTTTAACCTTGGCGAACCCATCAGCCATAATATACAACATCGGATTCCGGTTGATAGCTTAGGAAACTTTAGATTGCTCCACAGGTTTCTGGCTTACATAAAGACTTTCAGGTTCGAATCATTCTCTCTCATTAGCATATTGTTGTCTCTCAAAGAAATAATCAGTAATTCTATTCAAGTATTTTACTGAAATGCGTACATTTTCGTTCAGTGATTGGAAAGAGAAATTGCTCAATATGTGAGTGTATTAGTTTCGCATATACTCAATATATTTATTGCATACAAAAATAAGTCATCAACGCATTTCGTTTAATGCTTATGGGCCAGTTATACTTGCATAGATGTGCAGCGCAAGTTACACAAAGAATTGATTACACTTCACTATATCAACACAACAAAGGGAGAGAGAGGTTCGCACATATCTAATCCATTATACACAAAATCCATTGAAAAGGTACTTTCAGTGAGAGCACACGTGTCATGCGTGCTAAGCAAGTATAACTGAGCCATTAATTTATGGTCTAGTTATAACTACATGGGTGCTTTCTCTGTCAATGTCCGGGTTGTTTTTACGTTGCAATTCTGTCCTTTTCGAATTTTCAGCACGAGAACTAAAAACCATTTTTTAAAACCTAGATCCCGAGTCAAAAAGCAAATTTCTCGTCAAAATTATTGAAAATCATGGAAATTGGAATGGTTCCGTACGATCGGTTCGTTGATCGTAAACCGTTTTTCTCAATAAATTTGAAACTGTCCAACTTTTCAAAAGAGTAATAATGCATAATGGTTCGCGTGTGCCGTCATTTCGAATTATGGGTTTAGGGCAATTGTGATTTATAATTCGCTTTCGATCACGGAACATATAACGTAATTCGACCTCTAAATTCGATCAAGTACGTACTTTGGTAAGCAATCTGCTCCTGGAAATGCTACTTTTTCTGTAACCAAACCTACATGCTTCAATGCACAGTTTGTTAAAAAAAAATTCAGAGAAAGCTTTGTCGCTCCATGGTATGCTCATACAACTTATCTTCAGAGGAGAGCTTCGAATAATTGCAACAATATGGAAGAAAATACCAAACACGATAAAAAAATAGTCAAAGAAATTTTTAAAAGCCTTGAGATTTTCACTTTGTGAGAGTAGAAATTAGTAGACTGCGTGCTCAAAAAAAATTTTGAAATTCTCGCCTCAAATTAAAAGTCCTATCCCTGTTCTTTGAAATTTCCAGGGTTTTTCTTAATTTTTGCATAAGCTTGGGAACGTTTATTCAACAAATTTGCTACGAACGAGTTTAGCTGAAGAAGAAAGGATTAACAATATCGGCAGGCCTAAAGTATACCCGCGGTGAGTTAAGGTGCTAGTAGCGTACGTCCTAGGGCTGGATAGTACCGGACTCATTTCGACAAAGCACGTTCCATATCTCCGTAACACCAAGTCTTTGTTTTTGCATTTGCAGCCACAATAAAAAGCAGAAACGTACTTCCATGTGAAAACATTTACCCGAATCTTTCTCTTCTCCGCAGATTTTACAACAATCAAAAACTTGCAATTTTAATTTGCAATATGCATTTCACGCCTTTCTTCAGTAGCTACAAAAAATGCATGTAGAAAGTCAACTAAAAGGAAACACATTAGATGACAGCTCAAAGAGAAATACGCAGTAAAATGGACACCTCTACAACCGCTTAAAACTACCCAAACTTTACGTTGATGGCACGTAACCAAGCCATGGCCAATGTCAACTAAAGCGAGAACAATTACAACACCGCGGCGAACTGTTATACTTAGCCTTTGTTGTCAGCGCGAAAAGCAAAGTGCCAAGCATCATTGTCGCCACATGGATAAACTCGTGCTTCTCTCAGCACTACAATGTTGAGGCTTTTTTTTGGTTTGCAATTTTTCCTATCTTTTTTCATGTTTTCCATAGCCCGAGCTTTTGTTAACGTGTTGTTGTTGCTGCTTGATGACTAAACGATGACAGCTACATTTACGCCTGCTGGTTTGTATTCGTAGGTGCCAGTGTTGCTGTTGATATGCGCCGGCTTAGTTTTACTCTTTTTCTCACACTTCACACACTCTCGCTGAATTTTTGCTGTTGTCTCGTCATAAGCTTCTCACTTTTGCTGTCAGTGTTGGTTTTTTTACGGTTGCCTAAGTTGAGGCGTTTGACTGTTAACTGGTTAAAAAATGTGTGTAAAATCGCGTTAGGTGCGTCTGGCATTAGAAATATAGCAGGCTTGACTTTTGCGTGAAGTGTAAAACATAATTTTAAGATTTGCATTTATGGGCTGCGAACGATGATGTACCAATAGGCCATCTGGTCCTTACTTTGTAGTTCTATTCGAAAGAAAATTTGTTCTCTTTCAAGTGATTCGTACTCTGTAAGAAATTTTTGGGTAAAACGCTTTCATTTTTCGAATTCCATTCTGTTCCCTTCGGACTTGACCGATCCCCCTTTCAATTGTAGAAAATATGGTACTTACTGTCTCGAAAATATTTGCCAAAATGGCCAAAAGTTAGAAAATTCTATTCCACAACATTTTATCACACGCCATAAAAATTAATTTTCTTATAATTATAATAAAACAATAATTCTTTCTTTCATCAAGAAATCATTTTTGTCGCAAAACGAGTTAAGTGAACAGAAAATGATTGAAGACTGTTGGGTAAAAATAGGAAAAATTCAAAAAAAATAAATAAATAAAAAACTAGATTAGAAGTATTTGAATATTCAAAGAAATAAAATTTTTATTTCATACAAATAAAATAAACAATTAAGGAAGTCTAAATTCGGGTGGAACCGAAGATTATATACCTAGTAGTGATCTATTATGGCATACCAATTTACGCAGGTCTATTTTAATACTTTTCAGTTCGTATTTGCTTTCGAGTAGAGCAGCCTTTTGAATAGAACTACAGAGTAAGGGCCCAGGAATGCAACGTTTAACAATCGGCGATCTGGGCACTAAAGCATCGAAAAATATTGTGCGTGATAAGTATACTCAGCCCTAAATAAAGAAAATGTAGCGAAATAAACTGCTAGCGATTTAACGCCCATGGGTTTAAAGTTTAAATTCGGTTAGATTTTGATTTCACAGGGAATATTAGAGCGCCCTGAAGTGGTAAATGAACCTTTCAGCTTTTAATGAAGACAAAACTGTGTTTAAAAATTTTTCATATCGGCACAGGTAACATGATATGGGTTTGAGATCGCAAAATATCGATAGCGAAACGACTTTTAAGTGGCAGCGCTAGAAAAATCACTGCTAATAATGAGTAAAGACACATAAATTAGATCGACAGTTTCGTTTGTAGTGTTGCCGGAAAAGGACGTGAAAGGTTGAAAGGTCCAACCAATCTTTATAAATGGACTTGGTTTTGGTTGGACCTCAGAAACGGACTTGGTCAGCTCTTTCACGCCGTTTTTCGTCAACTTGGGAAGTGCATTACTTACTTGAGCTAGTATCAAGTAAAGCGTTTGTGCTCCCCACAAGGGAACCACGAGAAGAGTAACATTTACCATTAATTTGAAAACAAAAAACTTGAGTTTGAAAAAAAAAAGACGGGATATTGAAAATATGTAAAAATAACGGCACATATCGAATAACGGAACGACAAATAAAAAAATATGAAAAAAAAACCACGTGTATAAAAACGGGAACCTCGAAAAATAGAAACAATGTTTGTGAAAAGAAAAAAAAGAGATATTGAAAATATGTGAAAATAACGGAATACATCGAATAACGGAACAATAAATAAAACGGAACATATCGAATAAAAGAATGATAAATTTAATACACGTCATACCAATGAAATAATATGGCAACACACAATTAAAATGAAAGATAACCTGGCTGTTTAAGATGATTTAAACACTTGGCCATTTCGCTCCGCATTTGGAGTGTCACAAACCAAAAAAAAAAAAAAAAAAAAAAAATTAGATCGATGAGGTGTGTACAAAATGAAATGGTGGAGCAGGAGCGGTTGAGCCACACCAAATTGAAGTAGTCAACAAAATACACAAACAGAAAATGATTGAAGACTGTTGGGTAAAAATAGGAAAAATTCAAAAAAAATAAATAAATAAAAAACTAGATTAGAAGTATTTGAATATTCAAAGAAATAAAATTTTTTATTTCATACAAATAAAATAAACAATTAAGGAAGTCTAAATTCGGGTGGAACCGAAGATTATATACCTAGTAGTGATCTATTATGGCATACCAATTTACGCAGGTCTATTTTAATACTTTTCAGTTCGTATTTGCTTTCGAGTAGAGCAGCCTTTTGAATAGAACTACAGAGTAAGGGCCCAGGAATGCAACGTTTGACAATCTGCGCTCTGGGCCTAGGGCTACTTTGCACTAAGGCATCGAAAAATATTGTGCGTGATAAGTATACTCAGCCCTAAATAAAGAAAATGTAGCGAAATAAACTGCTAGCGATTTAACGCCCATGGGTTTAGAGTTTAAATTCGGTTAGATTTTGATTTCGCAGGGAATATTAGAGCGCCCTGAAGTGGTAAATGAACCTTTTCAGCTTTTAATGAAGACAAAACTGTGCTTAAAAATTTTTAATAGGCACAGGTAACATGCTATGGGTTTGAGATCGCAAAATATCGATAGCGAAACGACTTTTAAGTGGCAGCGCTAGAAAAATCACTGCTAATAATGAGTAAAGACACATAAATTAGATCGATGAGGTGTGTACAAAATGAAATGGTGGAGCAGGAGCGGTTGAGCCACACCAAATTGAAGTAGTCAACAAAATACACAAAATTGATGTGCGCTCGAGTTTTTATAATCAGATTCAAAAAGAGAGCCTAGTATTCAACCGATTTCGCCGATTTTCGCAACATATTTAAAAAATTTCGTTGCTACTAATAAATGGTTGATCGAGTTAAAGCAATAAAAGTATAAATAAAACTGTAACAGTTCGATGTCTGTGTACATTGCAGATATTCTGCAATGGCGGATATTCTGTCTGTACTTTAGGCGCGCATCACGCAATAACTGCTAGATTGAATTGAATGGGAATTTCACAGCTGCATTACTACACCTTCTCCATATTGAAATCAGAAAACGTCAAAAGAATTTGCCAATAGGTAATTGAATTCTACAATTTTTCGTTTGGATTTCAGGATAGTTATTTGGATTTCAGAAGATGTTAATGGTATTTTAGAATAGGCAATTGGATTTCAGAGACCTAAAATTGGATCTTAGAATCGGTAGTTGGAATGCAGAGTGCGTTTATTGGATTTCAGAAATAGACAATTCGACTTAAACTGAACGGCATAAAATTTAGGAATTAATTTTTTCCATAGCAAATAATTTTTGCATATTCCATGGCCTTTATACATAACCAAGTATTAACATAGCAAAAACAGTTGGAAAGATATTTTCTGAAATCAACTTGACGATTTCTGAATTCCAATTCACACATTCTTAATTCTAATTGAATATTCTGAAATCCAATTTTAGTTTTCTGAAATGCAGTAATCATTTCTTGAATTCAAATGAACAATTCTTAAATTCAATTAGCTATTGCGAAATTCAATTAACATGTTCTGAAATATGATTGGAGTTTTCTGATTTCAATCTGCAAAAGGTGTAGAAGTCTATCTTTAAATTCAAGATATCCTTTATTTCGGTTACTCGACTGGTTTCCCAGTTATGGACCAATATGTAGCCGGGTTTACTAGTCCACTATAAAACAGCGCGGAATCACCTTCATTTTCGAAAATTTAAATTTTTCGAACTTCTTCGTACACAATGCATTGGAAGTGAATTTTAATTGTTTTCAAGTTATTTTCTGCAGGGATATTGAAATTATATTGTTCTATAATGTGTTTAAAAATCTTTTATATATAAGTGGGTGTGGTCCGAGCCGATTACGTCACTTTTTCTCCTAAACATGAAAATTGTGTTTTGAAAGAAATTGTGTTTTTAATAATTTTCATTTAAAATATAGCGAAATTCATAATAGAAACCACATAAAAAGAAATTTTAAAGTTTGCACAAAGTTCCGGGAAGTTAATGAAACTTTTAAAAACTGATATCGAAATTTAATTATTTTCGAGAAGAATTTTTAGGAAATTTTTGAGTACGCTGTTTTATAGTTCATTCTATTTTAGTGCAAATTCGAAGAACCTCAAAATTTCTGCTGGAAGAAATTACTCAACACCTTTGATTAAAAAAATTCCAAAAATTTTAAAAAAATCTTTGAGCGAGTTGTAACCTGCGCAATATTATACGGTAATTGATTGGTCTACAAAACTGCGTACCCAAACATTTTCTAGAAACTCTGCCAAAAAAGTTGAAGATTTTGATGGAAATTTTTTAAAGTTTAATTAACTTTCCTGAACTTTGTGTAGGGTTTAAAATTTCTTTTTATGTGGTTTCTGTTATGGAATTCCACATATTGTAGATGAAAATTATTCTATACATATACACTACAATTTTAACTTACAATGCGCTCTACTAAAAAATTCCAAAAATTTACTTTGCTTTCATTAGCGTATTGCCTCAAATATAAAGCGCAACAGTTTTTAATGAGACACCCTATTGCATAAATGTATTTACTTTTGCAAATCAATGCTTCTCATATAACAAAGGAAACATATCGAAGCCAGGAAGAGCATGTAAATTTGTGGGGGAAATCAGAAAAGAAAAACCACGGATTTATAAGCACTTGAACTTTTGTCTGCAGTGAACTTTGACGGCAACGAGTCAAATGTGTGCGTTTTCACAGTACACGATGAAGTGCGGAAGAATTTTATGAGTTACGTTATATAGGCATGTATGTGCTAGCAAGTAGATATGTATACTAGAGCGTATCATAAATATTAGTTTAAAACCTTCCATGTTAGTTCGAACAGACAATTCCTGTAATTATTTCACAAATGGAAAACAAAATGTAAATCGGATAACATATTGTGTTATATTTTATTTTGAACCCCATTTTCATAAAAAATAAAAAAGATTAAATGCCTTTTTAAAAATCTTTATAAACCAATTTTATTTTTTACTAACAACAGGCAAAGTTTACTCACAAAACGACTAGCGAAGTTATTAAAATAGACCCAATTGTGATTAATTTAACTGGCGGTTGAAAATACCAGTCATTTTTGAAATCTCCCCGGGACACATTTGCAACATTTTTACCTCCTTACCTTACCGATACACTCTAATGTATATTTGAATATACAAATATTGTAGTGAGCGCTTTTTCATTTATGGAATTTTCTTTTCTTTTATCCATAAAAGCAGATATAATGTATCGTTTTCCAGGTGAAACCATAAAATGTCAATAAGAGTGTTGAGTTTTCTTTGTTGAGATTAAAACGTACAATGTGCTTCATACGATGGAGATTTCAATACCGCTATTAAAGCATTGGAATACAATAATTTACTAGAAAACTTCAGCGAATGTCAACAATTTAATTTAGTTTATCAAAAGCCATCTTAGAAAAACAATAATATTGAACTAAAAGACACGAATGCTCTACTTATAAGTATGTACGAGGTGTGTTCAAAACAAATCGCGAATTTTGAATTTTCGCTGGTTACGTATATTCGAATTTCGAATTTTTTGTGGCGTTATGTTGGTACTCATGTCTCTCACTTATGCCGACAAGCTCGGCCATTTTGAAAGTTCAGTTAATTGTTGGCAGCTGCTTTGCTTGCACGTGTTTTGGATCGTCTTCGATTTTTACCTATTCAAAAAAATGGATCAAAGAACCTGTATCAAATTTTGTGTGAAAAACGAAATTAAGTGCGCGGATGCATTCCGAATGTTGACTATGGCATACGGAAAAGCTACCTTGGACCGAAGCAACGTTTATCGGTGGTACAAAATGTTCTCAGAAGGCCGAGAAGATGTGCAAAGAAGAACAAAAATTGGCTTTTGCACCACGATAACGCCCCTGCTCACGCATCGTTGCTTGTGCGCGACTTTTTCGCCAAAAACAACACACTAATGATGCCGCAGCCACCGTATTCCCCAGATCTGGCCCCCTGTGACTTTTTCTTGTTCCCTAAACTAAAGAGGCCCATGAAAGGACGACGTTACGCTTCTCTTGACGAGATAAAGACGGCATCGAAGGAGGAGCTGAACAAGATACAAAAAAATGATTTTTTGAAGTGCTTCGAAGATTGGAAAAACCGTTGGCACAAGTGTATAATATCTCATGGGGATTACTTTGAAGGGGACAAAATAGATAGCTGTTCCGAATGTGAGGAAAAGTGAGATTCTGCTACCATTTCTAAGGATTTTTTTCAACAGCTAAACTGAAAGGAGCGCGTATTAAAATTTAGAGTTTCTTGTACTTTCATAAGGAAAACTATTAATTTTTGTATATACAAGGTGGCGCAAAAGTAAGCTTCCGATGTTCAGCATATCGGTTGTGGCACGTGCAGTGTGTGCTGTTGCACCGTCTTGTTGGAACCACATGTTTTTCAATCCCAATTCATCAAGTTGCGGCAAAAAGAACTCGTTGATCATTGCTCTGTAGCGCTGACCATTCACAGTAACCGTTTGGCCCCGACCGATTATTGGTCAAATAAATAGTCAGCAATATTCCGCGTTCTGGAGCAGTGTAGCGTAACATTGTTTATTAACGTGTATTTCGCATGTGTTTACTACACAAATGTCAAAACAGAACTGACTTTAGGGGCCAATCGCAAAATTTATAGCATTTTCTGATAGGAGGATTACTTTTGCGCCACCTTGTATATACTTACTTAAAATAATGTTATATTAGAACACGATGTATTTTAGATCGAAAAGTACAAATGTACAACAGATATGGCTGTTAGTGAACTTGATGCAAGGCCATCATGAAAATTTTTCCGAGAGAATATCTAGAATTGGGCTGATTTTGTCCTATGTTTCTCATGTTTCGCTCAAAGACTTAATTGTACCATAATCGCTGTCTTTCTCTTCCCATGCTATCAGTCCACCGCTTTCTGACTATCTGCTTTTCATTATCTTGGCCTGTTTTCTCAATGATCCGCAAAAAAACCGGCGTAAAATATTTGTTGTTGTTTTTAGTATAACTATAGCGGTGGTATTTGTACTGCTTACGGTACTAATTCTCCAAAGCTAATATCCTCCAAGTAGAGCTACAAAGTTACACTACATTGTTTTAAAATTTCTAATTACTATAATTTGAGCAGTATGCGGGCACCTAGAAGGCTAGATTTAGTCCGATCTGCCCCTGCGGTTTAGGGGTTTAAAATATGCCCGAGGTAGGCACACTGGTCATGAGAGCCGAGTAAAATGCACAATGGTAACGACGCGCACCTCGCTGATTGATCTACGGATATAATGCCTGTCACATCTCATTACAAATCTTCCCTTTCAATACAGAAGGAGGGGTGCATGACCTAGAAATCGCAGCCAGTCGGGCTAGTACTTGAGTGTGTAAAGATATAAAAAAGTGCCCTGCAGGAAACGAATCTAACTTAGAAGTAAATTGAAATTGCTTACAAATAACTAGTGTTGCCTATTTATTGTTAATTTTCATATATGCGTACTAACTAGTTTTGTTGGGCGATGGCCGGAGTCCGGTCAACTATGCTTACTTCTGTAGAACACCTCAACCAACTATTACATGGGTAATTTTCAACCACACAATAGCCAAAAGATATTATAATCTTTTTTTTATCATTTTTTTTAAATTATTTACATTTTATTTTAGCATTTCATGATTTGCATTCATTTTCATTATGTGTATCAAGTTTATTTTTTAGAAAGCAGCCACTATTTGTATATCGTCTACCCCAAACACGAAAGAGCATCCATTAATTATAAGAGAAAAAAGGAAGCAAACTTAAAATTTAACATATTTTTGGATTCTTTTGTATGATCCATTAACTATCCAAAAATGGGTTTGTTGTTGTTCTTGTAACGACAAAAACACTTCCCGAAGGTTTCGGGGAGTGCTATCGAACTGACAGTCCTCTGCCGGATATGAATCCGGTACCCTCCGGTACTCCCTTGCGGTACTGCCCGACTGTCGTGGTAGCGATTTGGTATGACCAGCCGAACCTTCTAGGTCATGTCACCCTTCCTTCCGTAAGGAAGGAGAGATGGGTAATGAGAGGTGAGAGGCATCATATCCGTGGATCAACCATCGAGTTGCACGTCATTACCTTTGTGCACATTAGTCGCCTCTTACGACCGGTATGCCTACCTCGGGCATATTCTAACCCCTATCCCGCAGGGGCTCAAAATGGGTTTCCTAGTAGTTAGTTAAAAGTTGCTTTTTTTTAACGATTCCTACAAAATAGTTAGTTGAAAGTCAAATTTATTTGTAACTGATCGATTCATTTTTTTAATTATTCAGTTTTCACTTCTGAAAATATGTACGTATATCAATTTCTTTAATAAATATTTAAAAAAATAAATGAAAAGAAATTTAGCAGCTACAATAGGTAGATAAGGAAAAATTAGTGCTTCTATTGGGTATACAATGCAAAGCGAACAACGATTGTCATTTCGTAAGACAACGCCATGCTAAATACGATAGTAGAAAGCAATGGTAGACTCTAAAGAACTAGTGACTTCAGTAGTTTCGTATTGGTTCTCTCCGCTGCAGGGATTTCTCTCATTGCTTAAATATCAGAAACTTATAACGAAACCTAGTATAGAAACGAAACATCGTTTCTGCTGTTATTGTTCCAAGTAACTTATATATATATTGAACCAAAAATTAGAACCCGAATCGTTGGAACAGTTCCCAATAAGTAACAGAAGAGTAACGAAACTCTATGTAACAAAACTCAAGTTGATCAACCGGACAGCACTGCTCGAATTCCATTTTATTCTGAACCTAAATCGATGTGCCAGACAGAAATATTCTAGTCTTTCACTTAATTTAAATTGATCAATATTGATTCAAAAGCTTCCGATTTGCTATGTTAGTTTTATTACAAAATACAACCATAAATTGCACCTAGGAATATCACAACAGTAAATATGTTATTTGACATTCTTATTTTCATACATCACCCCGCAAAGTTCCTAAACTCATTAATTCAGAACTCCAACAGCGCACGTTAACCCCAACTCGCATAGCATTTGCAACTTGCCCGTAAATTGTGCCTCTAAATTATGGCGCACTTCTGCCTCGTAATTCCAAAAAATGCAAAGACATTTATGCTGTCTGCTTGGAAATGAAATTCTGATGCTTAATTTTTAGCTGTTTCATGAAGCTAAAAATATTCACTCTCAAACTTAATGGCACAGCAGGATATACAACGGATGCGCAGGAGTTAAGCAAGTGAAAACTTTTTTATTTCAGGAAGTTGTTGAAACAACATTCGGTTGTATCGCGTTTTCTTATTTTTGTTGTTTTATTGTTTTGACAATTACATAAAAACATTACAATATTCAAAATAAATTTAAATGATACTTACTTGTGCATGGCGTTATACGTCCCTGTTTCCGGCTACTTCACTGAAATAACGTTAAAGTTAATATTTTGCCTACGCACAGAAATATCAGTACTCACATATATAAGCCATATTTATTTCTTTTCTTGCACCCTGGGACGAATGGCTTATTGCCTACTAAAATATTAAGTAAGGGAAATATTACAAAAAGCTGTTATTGCAGTAGCAAACCATTAAAGTTTGACCATTATGACGTTAGTACTTTATTAATCGCTTACAGAATTTGTTGGGGATCAAAGAGAAGGTTACTGGAATATCGGAGTCCATACGGTACGCTGGTTCTCAAACGATAGCGTCTTGTGACCAAATAGTTGAAAATTATCTGAATAACTTCACAGTATAGATAATTATTTTATTTTATTTTATATTATTTTATTTTATTATATATTTTTTTTTATTTAATTTTATTTTATCTTATTTAATTTTTTTTTTTTTTTTATATTTTTTTTTTAATTTTATTTTTTTTTTATTTTTTTTTTTTTTTTTTTATTTTTTTTTATTTTTTTTTTATTTTTTTTTTTTTTTTATTTTATTTTATTTTATTTTGTTTTATTTTATTTTATTTTATTTTATTCTATTTTATTTTATTTTATTTTATTTTATTTTATTTTATTTCATTTTAGATTATTTTATTTTAGTTCATTTTACTTTATTTTATTTTATGATGACACTTGCTGCTATAGCTCTGTTTCGTTAGATTATAATTTTAATTATAAATAAATATAAATTTATTTTATTTAATTTTTTTTTCTTTTATTTTATTTTATTTTATTTTATTTTATTTTATTTTGTTGTTGGTTTAATTATCTGTTCATTTTTACATATTTTTGTAAGTTTAACGAGCTCAAGAATAGTTGATAATAATTCTTAGTTAATTATTATTATTATTGATTAGAGGAAAAATTTAAAGCAACAAACATATACAGGCTATAGTTATAGTCCTATTTCGAAAACAGCCAAGATTTCTCGTCAGACTAATTCGTATAGTCTTGCTATTTTCAGAGGATCTTGTGGAGAATCGAACCCACTCACTCTGATTGCAAGCGCAGCTGCTAACCCATAGGCTATGCTGCTAAGAATTATTATCAATTATCAACCATTGTAGAATTCTAGCCTTCCTGTATCAGATCTTGCTACACATTGCTTTACCCCTCAGTTGAGTGAGTCGCATGTCTCACTAAGAATATGCATATTTGTCTTTTTTATATGCTTGATTGTTTGTGTGCGTGTCTGTCTGTCAGACTTTGCCCTTGTCTTATGTTGATTTCTGCCGGAAACCCAACCTTGACGTCCTCACCTACCCGCTTCGCATTACTCCATACATTAGCATCTCTGGCAATTCGTGGCTCGTGGCTACGCTATGTTGTTGTGCTACCGCATCGTATGGTGGAAAACAGCAAACGGAAATGAAATTTAACTGAATTTGCATTGGAATTCGATTAAATCGTTTATGCAAACAATTCGCTCGCTTACAATCAACACAACCAAGTAGTATGACGGTATGTGTGGGCAGCCCATAAATGCACAAAATGGCAACATATTACCAACACTTTTCCTGTGAAGTGTTCCTTTTTCCTCGCTGCCATCTCTGTCTTCTAGTTTGGAGGATTTTTTTTTGAACTTAAAGGTTTTCACTCTTTGCTCTTGTTTTTCATATTATTATTATTGTTTCTCCCTCTATGCCACCCACATATTTTTATTGTTTCTTGTTCTCACTGCTGTTGGTTTGCTTGTGAGTTATTGTTGCTGTTGTTTTTTTTTTTTGTATTTCATTGCATATGTATATAACTTTCTCGTATATCTGCAGTAATTTATTGCTCTCCGTCAGGATACATTCAATTTCATTAACTCTGCTTCAGTTACTTATGCACATGTTTGTATGTACATATGTACGAGGTGTGTTCAAAAAGTATCGCGAATTTTGAATTTTCGCTGGTTACGTATATTCGAATTTCGAATTTTTTGTGGCGTTATGTTGGTACTCATGTCTCTCACTTATGCCGACAAGCTCGGCCATTTTGAATGTTCAGTTAATTGTTGACAGCTGCTTTGCTTGCACGTGTTTTGGATCGTCTTCGATTTTTACCTATTCAAAAAAATGGATCAAAGAACCCGTATCAAATTTTGTGTGAAAAACGAAACTAAGTGCGCGGATGCATTCCGAATGCTGACTGTGGCATACGGAGAAGCTACCTTGGACCGAAGCAACGTTTATCGGTGGTACAAAATGTTCTCAGAAGGCCGAGAAGATGTGCAAAGAAGAACAAAAATTGGCTTTTGCACCACGATAACGCCCCTGCTCACGCATCGTTGCTTGTGCGCGACTTTTTGGCCAAAAACAACACACTAATGATGCCGCAGCCACCGTATTCCCCAGATCTGGCCCCCTGTGACTTTTTCTTGTTCCCTAAACTGAAGAGGCCCATGAAAGGACGACGTTACGCTTCTCTTGCCAAGATAAAGACGGCATCGAAGGAGGAGCTGAACAAGATACAAAAAAATGATTTTTTGAAGTGCTTCGAAGATTGGAAAAACCGTTGGCACAAGTGTATAATATCTCATGGGGATTACTTTGAAGGGGACAAAATAGATATTCATGAATAAAAAAATAATTTTTGAAAAAACACAAAATTCGCGATACTTTTTGAACACACCTCGTATGTTTGTATATGGGCATTGTGTGCTTACTGTTGTTTCTCTTATTAAATTGAAAAGTTGATTTGCAATGTTATTTGCATAATTTTAAACTTAATATAAATGTTTGTTAGCTAAGCATTTCTTAGGCCAGCAAAAAAGGTAAATATGCAAATTGTTCCCCTGGAAAGTTTTTTGTTTTGCTATTTATTACTCCGCGGGCAGTTTATTAATGAACTTATAGATCCCAAATGTTTTATGGTTTTAAAGCAAAAAATTTTAAGTAATATATGTTTATTTTAAGGTATTGTATTAAAAAAAAACAAGTAAGGACAGCGCTGTCTTCGGCTGTGCCGAAGGCTTTATACCTTTCATGAATACGCATCACGGTTTTAAGTGTCAGATCCTTACTCACAATTAGTAAAGGGTGTTTTTTTAGGGGTATAGAACTTCGAATTGAAATAAAACACAAGAAAATCGTTTTAAGGTCCATCAATTTGGCTTTATTGGAAGGATAATTTTATGCCATTAATGTTTAAATATGATTTCGGGCATGTGGCCGCCGCGGCTGGCTCGAATAAAGCCAATTCTACAGGTCCAATTTTCAACCACTTTTTCGAGCATATGGGGCCGTATGTCGGCAATAACGCCACGAATGTTGGCTTCCAATTCCCCTAACGTTTCTGGTTTGTTGGTGTAGACGAGCGACTTCACATATCCCCAAAGAAAATAATCCAATGGTGTCAAATCACACGACCTTGGTGGCCAATTGACAGGTCCATTCCGCGAAATTATGCGCTCATCGAATGTTTCCTTCAATAAATCGATTGTGACGTGCGCTGTGTGGCATGTAACGCCGTCTTGTTGGAACCACAACTCATCCACATTCATGCCATCCAATTCGGGAACAAAATAGTCGGTTATCATGGCTCTATACCGGTCTCCATTAACGGTAGCTGCCTCTCCAGCATTATTGCGGAAGAAGTATGGCCCAATGACTCCACCAGCCCATAGAGCACACCAAACAGTCAGTTTTTGTGGATGTAATGGCGTTTCAAGGGTCTCATGTGGATTCTCTTCACTCCAAATGCGGCAATTTTGCTTGTTGACGTAGCCATTCAACCAAAAATGAGCCTCATCACTGAACAAAATTTTGCGATGAAAATCAGCATCGAAATCAATCTCATTTTCGGCCCATACACCAAAATCACGAAGCATTGCATGGTCTCGCGGCTTTAATTCTTGCACAAGCTGGATCTTGTAAGGTCGCAAGCCAAGATCTTTGCGCAAAATCTTCCATAAAGTTGATGGACAAAGCTCCAATTGCTGTGCACGGTGGCGAATCGATTCATTCGGGTCCTCTTCAACACTTTGCTCTACAGCGGCAATTGTTTCTTCGGTGCGCACTGTTCGACGTCTCTGCGGATGCGTATTATCACATAGAGTAAACGTAGTGCGAAAACGATCCATGGTTAACCGAATTAATTGCTCTGATGGACGATTATGTCGACCATAAAATGGACGGAGCTCACGGTAAACTTCGCGAACTGAACCATTATTTTCGAAATAAATTTGCACGATTTGCAAGCGTTGTTCTTTTGTCAACCTATTCATGATGAAATGGCACACCAAACTGAACATAAATGACATTAGAGTTGCCAGATTTGACCACAAAATGCCAGTTTTATCTCTATTCGAAAAACAAACCTGTAAAAAAACACCCTGTACAAGCTCTGCAAAACTATTAATTTAAAGAAACATATCTCAAACCCCATTTATCTGAACGATCGGTTGTATGGGATATATACTATATATAGCTCCGATATTGGTGATTTTTTTACGAAATCTTTTGCTATCCATAAGAAAATATCTCACCAAGTTTTAATCTTTAAAAATGAGGGAGAAATGGGCATAATCCTCTTATTTGAACGATCGGTTGTATGGGAGATATATGCTATAGTGACCCGATTATACCGGATCCGACAAATGTCTAATATAATACAAAAATACATCCGTGTGCCAAATTTCATAGAGATATCTCAAAAATTGAGGGACTATTTTGCTTCCAAACAGACGGACGGACGGACAGACGGACGGACAGACGGACATGGCTGTATCAACTCAGTTCATCGTCCTGATCAATTTGGTATACTTAATGGTGGGTCTATCTCTTATATTTCTAAACGTTCCAAACATCGGACCAAAGTTAATATACCATTTCATGTTCATGAAAGGTATAAATATATATAATTATCAACACAAGTTTAAGGCGAGCTTCTTTTAAAATTTTGCACAAAATAAAATCTAGGAATTTTAAATATAAAAATATGATAAAATTATTTTAAAGACTGGACCCCATATTCATGAAAAAAAAATTTTATTATGAAGCCCTTATAATTCAAAATGTATATGAAAATGTCATTTTAAAAGCTTTATAAATCAATTTTATTTTTTATGAATATAGGGGTAGCTCTATATTAATGTTTCAAAAAGCGGCGGCAAGTTTTGTTCTTGTTTCAAATATCATAAACTGATTTCCATTGGTTTGATTAAAATTTCAAAACTAAAACTAACAGACACCATGCCTTTGTTTAAAGGCAAGATTGTTGTTATTTTTTGGCGACATAAACATAGAGGTTTTGATTGATATAAAAGTAGTCTTTATAATATTTGATCATCTCTTAATTTTTCATTTATTGGTATCGAGCTATGTGCTAAGTTTTAAGTCCCCAGCTCACGGAAAAGTATTTCAATTAAAAATTTGTTAAAAAATGTCATCCGTGCTCCACCTGCCAGACTTTTATCGATCAAATATTGCATTGTAACGGCTTTCCTTTACTAAGTTAGCGGTTGAGGTTATCAAGTCTTTTGGTCACCGGAAATTTAGTCAAAAATCAATGCAAGGTTCCCCCGTTTTTCGGGAATTCAGTTTCTACAGAGTGTATTGTTACTGAGTCCTAAACTATATGCTACATTTAATCCTCTAGGAGGCTGCTTTTCAAGAATTTTAAATTATCTCGAGCGGTGCACCATCTAGCAGAACTCTATGTACAGTGTAAAAATAAATCGCAAGACTCCATGAAGTATTCCACACATTTTTTTATAAGCCGCAATTAGTTTTTAAGTTTGAAGTTTGTTCATTCATACTTATGGGATGAATCACAAGCTTTTCCTAACTTTAAAAGTTACATTAAAATCCCTTAAGTTTTGCCACCCATCACATTCTTGTCTCCAAAGTGTCTTTCTTTCCTTTTCAATATTTTCAGCATATTTTAAATCTAGCCACAGCACCACAAATATCATATTATAGCCACAAATTATCTCAATTGCACAATTTAAAATGCAATTGAACCATTTAAACTTTCTTAATGAATACTTGAACACACACCAACATCGTGGTTATATTCGTATATTTTGCACACAACTGTACAGCACTGATTGCAAGTGGAATAGAACATTTTGAATTTGAATTTGCTTTATGTAAATATGCAATGTTCAAAGCGCTAATGAAGCCAATAATGAATGGCACACAGAAGTGTAATCGAAGTGCAGTACTACAAGTAAACAAGCAACAAGAAGCAGGCGAAGAAGAAGAAAGAGCAAAGAACAAGCACTACTTCATAGCAAAGCGAATCAGCAGCCAACTATCGCATTGCATGGATTGCAACTACAAATAAAATTGCAGCGACTGGGATGCTGGTCAAAGAAGCTAATATTGAATTTAGGAAAATTCTTCGTGCCTCTTGGTTTCATTATCTTTGTTTTGTTGTAATAATCACCATAAATTTCTTCATCATTGCAAAACTTTTGCCAAATATAATAAAATTAAATAAAAAGCTAAATAGGTACAAATTGAATGGGAGGAAATAGAAATGTCGAAAGAGAAATGCACTTAGTACGAAAGAAAACGAGAGGAGTCTTGAACTTGAACAAGACGAATGGCTTTGTATCAACTCAGTTCATCGTCCTGATCAATTTGGTATACCTAATATTGGGTCTATCTCTTATATTTCTAGACGTTACAAACATCGGACCAAAGTTAATATAACATTTCATGTTCAAGAAAGGTATAAAAAATATAAATGTATGCGCGATATACAACATGTATATCATCATAAACCTCATAAGAGATTTTTGCGCCGAGCTTCCTTTCCAATTTGTGGTGTGCCGTTTTGAATTTATTCCTAAAAATTGGCGTGTCCTACAGATTTTTGCCGACTTCGAACGGCATCTACAAAGGAGATGAATTTTTGCTGAGAAGCCTTCCATGGCAGAAATACACTCAGAGAGTTTGCGAAACCACTGCCGAGGGGCGACCCCGTTTTAAAAAACTTTTTCAAACCACTTTTGATATTAACTGTCCCAGGACTGGAACCTTGGACCTTCGTTGTGATAGGCCGGTAACACTATAAAATATTCTATACATAAAAAATGGGCGTGGCTATTATCCGATTTCGGCCTTTTTAAATAGGCCTCGGAGATGAGTGCCACGGACATGGCTTAATCAATTTCTTTTTTCCTCCTAAACATTTTGATATACATAAGTCAATATCTACCTCGATCCGTTTAAGTCGTTACGTACTGCCGCTAGACGACTAAAGTTAATATACCTTGTGCGCGTAGCACTACTAGGTATAAAAAGTCTAGACGTCCGTAAATATGTTTACCAAGTTTCATCGTGATCGGTTAAGTGGTTTTCGCGTGAAACGGTAACAAATAAAATGATATGCACATTTATAATGTTTGTAGGGGTTCCAGGAATATTGAGAAAATCTATTCGCTTCCTTTCATATTTGAAGTCATCCCTTATAAAATTTTTCCAGAGACAACCAGTTTTTGGCGTTATGCCATCTTCAGCGTCAATTTTGTTTCGGACAAAGTTCTTCGCACGGACCCAAAATCGTTTCAGTATAAAAACAGAAACTTTTAAGTCTGCCAGAAAATCAACAAAAAAACGAATCATGAAATATGTACTCGTAAATTAGGGAATGTTGAAATGTGATTTTTTTTTGCTTATTTTGGAGTACTTGCCTCATCTGTGAATAATATTAAAATAAAAAAAAAATAAAATAAGAACTACTCAAGTTTGCGATTTTGAAATAAATAATTGCCTTAATAGAATTTTTCTTATTGATAAAATTTTTGAGAGAATAATAAAAAGCTCTTACCCCGTACTACAGCTTTGATGATCAATCGCTTTAGCGGCATCGACCAAAAACTCCTGCTTGGATTTTCTATTGTTTCTCCCAATGCCTTCTTTTTTTCTGTTGAAACTATTAACTATTTTTTGTGTATTCTCAACAAAATAGTTACTAGGTGAATTGTCTTGAGTATTGAGCTATTTCGGACCCACCGAAAAATTTAGTCGGAAGGCACTGTTTCTAATGAGTATATTTATGGAGTGATTCAGACTTATCGCAATACGTGCAAAATTCGCACCCAGTATAAGCAAGCCAGCTCAGAACTTGAGATTTTCCCTTCAGTATAATTTGTCTCTCAGGAAAGTATTTGACGCCCACTCTCTTTGACAATGAGGTTAAACACATCATACAAAAAGAGCACCCTAATTCACACTTTTTACTATCCACGTACACAGAGCCATTACTACCCGACCAAGCAGCTTAACTTTCGAAAAGTCAAAACCGTTTGTTATAGTATTTTTGCAAAAATTCATGAACTTATTGAGCAATTGAATAATTCTCAATTGCTTTACAATAATAATAAAAACAACAACAGCAATTACTTATACACAAGTAAAGCACACGCATAACTGCCAAAGTTATACGAAGGCGACGCGTCGTTTGACATTGGCTACAAGAGGAAGATACGAAATTATTGTAAAAGTCTTTTCAAACTTTTATCTGCTTAAAAAACAAAAATTTTCCGCACTACTTGAGACATTGAATATTTCAAACACTGTTAGTTGAACAAGTAGTGGAAGAAGTTTTAAGTATGTGGGTGGACAAGCAAAAAAAAATATTTTCCTTTTCGCTTTTTATTTTTGGTTCGATAAGAAAACTGCAGAATGCGAAAGAAAAATGAATCGATTGGTTTTTACAATATGCTTATGTCAGTAAAATACCTACTTTGACTATTAAAGCTTAGCAAATCTAAAAGTTTTTTTAGGAAGAAATGTACTTGTGTTGCTGAATACAGGGTGTTTTGCAAGGAAGTTGCTTAGCTATATGGACTCAAGTTGTGAATCGTTTTCATAATCCACCCACTTCTTTGAAAGCACTGGAACTAATTCCACAATGCTACTAACTGATCGCATTAGAGATCCTGTAAAGAATCACAACCATTTGTTCACACTAATAAATTCATAAATTACTTTTTTGACTGTTTCAAGGCATCTTGCATATAGCTTATCGTTTGGTCAAATTATATCCGCCTCTTTTTCTCATCAAAATGGTGATGGACGCACACCAAATGAAAGGCTTTATCAGCTACAAGGAAACGCAGGATCAAAAGCAAAACCCATAAAATTAAACTTGTTAATACAACCGATTACAAAAATTTTTATATTATATTTATATTTATATTTATATTTATATTTATGTTTATATTTATATTTATATTTATGTTTATATTTATATTTATATTTATATTTATATTTATATTTATATTTATATTTATATTTATATATATTTATGTTTATATTTATATTTATATTTATATTTACATTTATATTTATATTTATATTTATATTTATATTTATATTTATATTTATATTTATATTTATATTTATATTTATATTTATATTTATATTTATATTTATATTTATATTTATATTTATATTTATATTTATATTTATATTTATATTTATATTTATATTTATATTTATATTTATATTTATATTTATATTTATATTTATATTTATATTTATATTTATATTTATATTTATATTTATATTTATATTTATATTTATATTTATATTTATATTTATATTTATATTTATATTTATATTTATATTTATATTTATATTTATATTTATATTTATATTTATATTTATATTTATATTTATATTTATATTTATTATATTTATATTTATATTTATATTTATATTTATATTTATGTTTATATTTATATTTATTATTTATATTTATATTTATATTTATATTTATATTTATATTTATATATATATTTATATTTATATTTATATTTATATTTATATTTATATTTATATTTATATTTATATTTATATTTATATTTATATTTATATTTATATTTATATTTATATTTATATTTATATTTATATTTATATTTATATTTATATTTATATTTATATTTATATTTATATTTATATTTATATTTATATTTATATTTATATTTATATTTCCATTTATATTTATATTTAGTCTTTTAGTTAGTTGTGTTTATCTAAAATGTAGATGTTCTTTTCATAACTTTTGTAAAAAAATTAGTAGCGATATTCCATAGTAGATACAGCTACTTTTTCAAAACACCCATTACCAACATCGAAAGCGCTTCATCCGTAAGTGATGTTGAGTTAGCAAATGAAAAGAAAAATATATATATATTCTTACCTAAGCAAATAATTCAACGATACGGAATAAGTAGATATACAAATAATCATATGTACTGGTAAGTTATGCTTGTCGAGGAAAATGGCAGCGCTTGACTGAGGAAAAGCGCAATTGACCATTGTATTTGCAAATAATGCTTTCAATGCCAAGGTGAGTTTTGAACAATACAAAAGCTAAGGCAAAAGTACATATTTAAGGATCTGCAAGCATTTAAATAAAATATACGGATATATCAAGCGAATATTTTTTTATTATGCAAATTGTTTTAGTTTAAAATCTTCAGTTTTTCAAAGAAATTTTAAATCCATACGATTTCATTCATATCGAAACATAAAATGGAACCCATGTACTTTATTTCCGTAGACGTTGTTGCACTACACCTCTGGTATGCATTAGCTACAATCAAAGAAAGATTCCAACAATTTCCACTTCAAAACTGTTTTGTGTTGTTTGTTATTTCCGCAATATTTAATTCTGTCGCATTACAAGAAATCACATAAATTACTAAAAGTCTCAACAGACTGAAAATAAGTTTTAAGCAGAGTTCCGTATTCTGTTACTCTGCTACCTGGAACTGTCAATTGTACACTACCACCGCCACCTCCACCATCCGCACTTAGCCTGTCTTACTTAATAAATGCGTTTGGACAGAAATACAATCATACAACAACACCAAGATGAGTTCAGTTTTGAATTGAGGGTTGTTTGGTCTTTCCATTTATTGCGCTTAAATGTTTCCCCATTAAGCTTTTCAAGAGTATGGGAGAGTAGAACGAGCATTTGCTTATGCTTTACAAATCTAAGCTTATTGTGCTTTCTGTTGTTGTTGCTCTAGCTTCAGTAGCTGTTGGTTGCTGCCAAAGTGTGGGTGTGTAACTTGGTGTGGTGGCAGTGCAACGTCCCGGCGACAGGTTAAGTGCTATTTGAAGTTATATGATATATTTATTCTATGAATTTGTGAGTGTTTATACCACTTTTACATATTGTTTGGTCCAACAATAATCAAGGATGTACCAGAGATCGGCATCAGTATAGTCAATTACATTTAAATAAGTTCATATTGTTGATGATAAAGATGTTATGCGCTCTTTGACTAAAACTGACGCCAATCGAAAAGTACTCTTCAGATGATGGCAATGGTCGAATTTTTTTTCTTGATATGGATTTTTTTCTGATGGCAACCGCTGTATTTCACCCTCTCTATCCAAAGCTGCAGAGCATGAATCAATGGTGATGTGGAACTAGCGCTCCCCTTGACGAGGGTCAGACAGAATGGAAATAGCAGCGAAACCGCTATCAATGAATTATTGGATTCATTTCCAATTTACATTGTTAAAATTGACGAAGTACTCCCGGATTACGAAATCGGCTAGGCGAGCGATTGGGAGAAGTATGGATGGATGCTGATGCTAAGGTTGTCACCGGTGTGACGCAAGTGGTGCTTGTTCTTTCTCAGTTGAAGACTTTGGAGATCAGTTTGATTTTTGCCGCGCTTAAACTACGAAAGGATGCTGTAGCTATGACTGTCATCGATAACGTAGAAACCTGGTACAATAAACGGCTATTTTTCCAGGCGCGATATGCAGCTCTCTGGCAAGTAATAATAATATATCTTTATGCACAAGACGGGTACTCTCAGACCTCTAACTTAACATTATATTACTTTAAAAATGCAAGTTTTTACTTCTTCGTGGAATTGACATCAACACACACTTAAAGAAATATCCATCCCCTCTAAGCTTAAAACCAGACCCCAGCAAGTAAAACAACCGCCAGTGTTATTCTTGTCTAAGCGAAAGTGTTGGCAAAAGTTAATACCAATGGCTGGTGTTTGACGGTTGATGTTGGTGTTGTTATTGTTATGTTGGTATTATAAAATTGCAACGGACATGGAAGCGCACTGCGTCGTTGTCAAACTGTCACTGGCACGAGACTGATTTGACAGTAGCTGTCAGTTCGTTAATAGGTGAATCCATATTTGAAGAAGTGTACGCGTGTTTGAGGGTTTGTGGGCATGTAAGCAGGTGTGAGGACAGTTTTATCAATATATTTACTTTACCTGGCTACTAAATTTTTAATGGCAAAATTACATTAAATTGATTTTAAAAGTAGTTGCTTACAACAATTTGTAGTTAGCGCAATGTAAACAGGAAATATTCTGCTGGAAAATTTTTTCAATTTATAATGCATATAAAAATACCTCGACTAGAGCTGGCGTAAAATGTTTTCTTGTGGTGTCTTGAAAGTTTTTTCTTTGTTGATGAGCATGGGTGGGTGTGAAATTTGTATTTTATAAAAATTAAAAAGAAGGAAAAAAAATTTTACTCAACATTTCAAATTTAAAGATGGCTCACTCGATTTGTAAGTAAATAAATTATAGTTCGAATAGTTAGTAAGCTAAACTACAAATATCGGACGAGAGCCACACCCAATTTTAATATACAGCTGTGTTCAATATAATAGTAGTGAAATTAATTTGGATATCGTTCAATGAAAAAAAAGAAGAAATAATGGTTTTTTCTATTTTCCAAAATCTTCCATTCTGCATATATTTGATGCTTATTGGTGTATTTTGGACTAAGAAATAATTTTGTTTTTCTATTTTCCAAAATCTTCCATATCTACATAGATATGTAATGTATAGTTCATATGTAGATATCGAAGATTTTGAAAAATAGAAAAAAAAGTATTTCTCAGTCTAAAATACACCCATAAGGATCAAAATTGCTGTGGCATTTTGAAAATCTTTGAAAATGGATATGTCACAGATTTATTAAGTAACTTTTACTAATATTACTAATCATAATTCAAGAGCCTGTTAAGCTATTAAAACTCGTCACACAGATTACCCATATTACGAGCAATGTATAAGAGAGACAAGTACCACATAGGCTAAGGGCCACGCCTACTTTTATATAAAATTTCTTAAAAGCATTTTCAGCAAATAACGGTATCAAAAGTCCGGCATAATCCCCATTTTGAGCAAACGATGGTATGATTGACAGCCAACTCCAACAGCTCCCTAACCACTACACAACGGACAATAATTCCAGAACTACGCATCTCTGAGGAACCACTTGTTCCGTCTGCATTTGTCTCTGGAGACCAAGCTGCCTCCCTTAGAGTCCCATAAAGTCTGACTTTATACTCCGTATTGAGAATAACTAGGCTTGTAACCTATAATTTAAGTTGCAGAAGCTTCATATTACTGTACTGCTTCACGACATGAACTCTGTGTAGATGACTACTCTATACACTCCAGGCTTACGAGTGCATCGCAAAGACATATCTTTTTCCACGACTCTACTACCTTAAGTTACTTAAAAAGTTTTCCACGTTTGGAAGTAAAAAAGTTTTGAATTATTGCGCTAACGAAGCAGAATATTTGACACAATCCCAAGTGGAGAAAATCTCTGTATTTCACGCGACATAGAATATACCAAAGCTATCGGTCGTTTTGTGTGGCTGGCTAAAACCTGCGTTAGCAAGATCTGAATCCTAGAGGGAATTATGTTATTCTGCTGCAGATCGCCGTATAGGAATGTTAGATATAATTTAGAAACGTTTCACTCATTCAGATTTTTGCTTAGGTGGGCACATGACTACTGAATTTTTGTTGTTGTTGTTGTGGTAACGACAAAAACGCTCCCCGAAAGTTTTGGGTAGTGTTGTCGAATTAACAGTCCTTGGCCGGATTTGAACCCCGTACGCTCCGGTACTCCCTTGCGGTACTGCCCGACTGTCGTGGTAGCGATTTATGACCAGTGAAACCTTCTAGGTCATGTCACCCCTCCTTCCGTAAGGAAGGACAAGATGGGTATTGGAAGGTGAGAGGCATCATATCCGTAGAACAACCATCGAGTTGCAAGTCATTACCTTTGTGCATATAAGTCACCTCTTACGACTTGTATGCCTGCTTCGGGCATATTCTAAACCCCTAAACGCGACTAAAAACTATGGATACAGCCAGTTGGAGGAGTTTTCTAAATATTTACAGAGGAGCTGTGCTACCACCGGCTTTCTCTGGGGTAGAGAACAAGAATACCTGTATCATTTTCGGAAAGATCTTATACTCAGCACACATTTGGCACGCTCCAGCCTGTGGACTCTCAGAATTATGAAATAATGCTTGATACCTTACTATGAGATTCGGTTTTTTTTTTTGTTAACTCCGTTGTCGTTAGTCAAGTTTCAAGTAGTAGCATAGGGACCGATATTATGGTTTAAAAAACGCATATGTTTCAGCTGCCCAACAGATGGAGATGTGCTTACCGATTTCACTGATTTCTAACAGAAACTCGAACAGTTAAAGAATAGTTTTCGGTGGAATAATTGCGATATTGTGGGCTTACTTATTTATTTGCTATCAGATTATTTCTATATATAATAAAATTGTAACAGGTCGATGTCTGTACATTGAAGATAATCAAGAAAAACTGATAGGTCGTTATTGAACCAGCGGAGCCCAAATCTAAAATTTTTAGAATTTTTTTCTGTCTGTCTGTCTGTCCGTCTGTATGATTGTGCGCGTATCACGCAAAAACTACTGAATAGAATTGCATGAAACTTTCACCATTCTATCACTTAACGTCCAACTTAAAATTTAGGACAACTTTCATTTGGATATCTCATCCAGTTCCCGAGTTATTGACCAAAATGTGGGAAAAATGTGACCAAAAATGTGGTTTTTTACCATAACGCCAGCGTCACACAAAAACGACTGCTTAGAAATGAATGAAACTTTCAATAATCATTCTCTAGACGTCTCTCCTAAAATTTAAGATATCTTTCACCTCGATATTTTACCCGGGTCCCAATTTATTGGCCTAAATGTGGACCCAGGGTGACTGTATGATTTGTGCTTTTAAGGCGGAACAAAGTTCGGCGGGTCAGCTAGTAAACTCTAAAGCTTTTATTTTTCGCAACATACTTTGCAAAACCCAAGAAATAAATAAAAATAAATTTTACAGCAAAAACATATCGACTGATATCAACTTGTTATAATATAACTTTTCACTTTATGGCGCCGAAGATGTCGCACTATCTTAACCTTTTGTATAAAAATAAGTGAAATAAGTCAAAGAGTTTTGATTATCTTGATATTTAAGATATTTTGTTTTTGTTTTCTATACTTGCCATGTTTTTGTTTATTATCCCTTACCATGTTTGTTAAGCTTGACACATTGTTGCTGATATCTTTTGCTTCATGTTGGCAGTTACTTTCCTGCTGTTGATGCAGTCTGTGCGCCGTCACAATACGACCGACATGTTTTAGTCGTAAAAAGGCAACTTTGTTTCAAAATCGCTTGATGGGGGAGTTTGGGAATTTCAGATGTGGCTACCTAAATGAGACTGTTTGCTCATTAGTTAGCAGTCTTATATTGGCTTAGAACAAAAGGGCAGCATTAGCAGAGTTTTGCCAAAGACGGGTTAAGACCGTAAAATGATATGCTGATAAATTTGTGATGATAACAAAAGACTTACCACAGGAAAGAAGGAAAGTTTGGTGTAGCATTCAAAAGTTTTTGAAACTAAGCAAAATAAAGGATAATCAAGGTTTTGCTCACATTAGGTACATTTATATATGTGTGTGGATGTAAAAGTATTGGTTATTAAAAACTAAAAAACGAAAATATCTTTTAACTTTAAACTAGCTATTCTTGCATATTTGTATATCCAGACTATCTCGAACACGGCTTAACCGATTTGGATGCAATTTGGTATGTATATAATGTTCTACATTCTTAGAATTTTTACCTAAGTGTTGCCACATAGGATGTTTTTACGGGATTGTCAATTATCTGATTTTTTTAAAATTAATTGAAATATGCCAATATGCACATCAAACGAAAGATATTTTCCTGCGTATTAAAAAACCCATTTCTGTGTAGGGTTGCCACGTTTGTTCGACAACAAAAATCCGGCAATGAAGTACATCCACCGATAATCACACTAATCCAAGGGGCCGCGAGGGTGCACCATGCAACAGCATCAATTTCCAGTAAGACCAACATTTGCCATGACTGCACATAACGCTGATGGACAAACTTTTGAGTTTATCGGAGTCGAGCTAAATTCATCGATGTTCATGCATGGTATGTTATATGTGGCATTTTCAAGAGTTAAGTGACCAAATACTTTAACAGTATTGCTTCCGAAAGAAAATCTGAGACGTAACCGAAGCTTAGATTTCATATGTATTAAATATAAAAAGTTATAAATAGTTCTATCTTGAAAAATAAAGAAGAAAATAAGGATTGTTGACCGATATATAGAACAAAAACCGAAAACTATAACCCTTTGACCTTATTCTTTTTCGATTATTTGATATCAAACGACAGCCTCTAACCATTCAATGCAGCAAGAAATCTTGTAAAGACTTGTCCAAAATATGAGGAAAACTTTTCTGAGTAGCCACCAAGGAGTAATTATGTGTATTCAAACTTTGTTACCATTAAAAAAAAAATATTAAATTTTTTTTTATAATCAAGATATATATTTAAAATCTCTTTTTTAAATCTCCACTGCTGGTAAGTAAAATTGTTCATTCAAACAACCAAAATATCTTAACTGATGAGTATCTAAAGCAAACTAATTTGTATGGTAACCTATGAAAATCTAACTCAGCAAAGGGTGGCCGGTTTTGCTAGAATATAATACAAATTTCGCTTTTATTGTATCATTACAAACCAACAAGTTTTGTTCGAGCGCTACTGGGTATAAAAACAAATATTTCGTCCGCTGCACCATAACGCTGTTCCAACAAATTAAACCACCACCTTACCTACCAAAACTTTTGACAGCTCTATGGAGAGATGAGCAACAAACATGTATACCACCTTACTCGAAAGAACCTGCAACACTGAATTTTTTTAGATAGATGATGTTATTTCGCCCATGTACTTAAATGCTAATAGTATTTGGAACACTGAACGTATCATCTCATCAATCGCTTAACACAACTCTTCTACGGGAATGTTGTGCAAATTGCCAAAATTATTAATTGCGCTCATTATGTGCTATCTCATTTCGGGTTTTAATGACAAGGAACGCAGGAACACAAATATGTACACAGATAAAGCAACTATATATTGTTAATCGCCTGAAAGCATACTAAATTTGAGTGACGCAAACCGACTTGCTTCAGGCTTTCATAAGCACGCAAGACATTGGTAAACGTAAGTGGCATGCAAATATAGGCAACAAACAAGTGGTTGTTGTAGTTATTATTTACACCCTTCTCTCTGTTATTTTTGTCACTATCAGAAAGAACACTTTGCGTATTCTAATTAATTTCAAACAATTTTTTATTATAGTTTGGTCATTATGTTTTGTTTTGATCGATATTTTTAACTGGTTGACGAACATTTTAGCTTTTCGAATAAATTCTTACTGCAGCTACAACTTTATTAAGTAATCAGGAAAGAAATAGAAGAGAAAGGCAGAAATAAAAATACAAACAAGAACTTTTTAAGCGATTCTATAAGAGCAAAAATTGTGTAACATCAAGTACTTCACAAATACAGGGTGGCTGATGAATTTTGCTACATTAAGAAACTCAAATAATTTTTTTTTCAGTGTATGGAATTCATTTTTCTTTTATTCATGTTAAAGCTCATTAAATTTTATTAAATATAGCTTAATTAGTTTTAAAAATAATGGAATTTAAATGCCTCCGCTGCTCGTCGATGCATGTGCGGCATCTTACCAAAAAGTTGTTCATTACTGCTTGGAGAGTTGAGACAGGAATAGCCGCAATTGTTTCTCGAATGGATTGCCTTAGTTCATTCAAATTTGTTGGTTTTGCTTTGAAGACTTCCTGTTTGCAATAACCCCACAAGAAAAAGTCAGGTGCAGTAAGGTCAGGCGACCTGGGTGGCCAACGGAATGTGGAGTTTCTGGATATCAGCTTATTGGGAAATTTTCGTCGCAATTCTGTCATAACAGGTTGGGCTATATGAGGAGCTGCACCATCTTGCTGAAACCACACAGAGTTGAAAGAAATTCTCATTCGGCGTAATTCTGGATAGAAAAACTCTCTCAACATGCTCAAGTAACGGTCTCCAGTAACTGTAACGGTGTGACCGTTTTCTTCGAAGAAGTAGGGCCCGACAATGCAGCGTGATGAAACTGCACACCACACTGTGACACGAAGTGGACGCAATTCCGTCTCATGGAGTATCTGTGGGTTGGAAGCACTCCATATTCGACAATTTTGTTTGTTTATGTTGCCGTTTAAATCGAAATGGGCCTCGTCAGACATGAAAAGACAGTTCAATATGTTTCCATCCTCTTCCACCATTTGAAGCATCTTCTGGCAAAATTCCAAGCGAATCGGCAAGTCTGCAGCGTTCAGTTTGTTGGCCATTTGAATTTTATATGGGAATAAGTCCAAATCTTTGTGCATAATTGACTGTAATGACTGTCTGCTTACACCCATTTGAGCAGATAAGCTTCTTGTCGAAACACGTGGATTGTTTTGTATGGCAGCAGCTACAGCAGCGATTGTTTCCTCCGTTCGAACTGAAGGGTTTCGATGGTAAGGTCTTCTGTTGACTGTCCCATGCTCGGCAAAATTGTTTACAAGTCTTATTATGGTCCATCTGCTCGGAGGATTGCCGCCAAACGTGCGCCTATACTCTCTTTGAACCGAAACTACGGACTCTAGTGCGTGATAGCGGCGGACAATCCAAATTCTTGTTTCAGTGTCCCAGTTATCCAAATTTGTTAAATGTAAAAGTCAATCTGCAAAATAAAAAAAAAATTAACCAGATTCATTAAATAGAAAAAAAGTTATTTAATTTTTTTTTGGTAGCGGCTTTCATTAGCCACCCTGTATATAAAAACATAAAAGTATGTAAAACCGTTTAAAATGGATACTAAACTTTTTGTTTTTACTGCCTTCAAAATTTTTAAATATTCACTACTATAATGAACTGGAACCTTCATCGAAAGTGTCAAAAGGGGACACAACCAACCAACATCCATCATGAGCATGTTACATAACGCCAGATGGTGGTGCTTTTCCTTTTTTAAGGAACATTTTCTAGAGCCACTGACCATACTCGATCATTTTGCGAGTTAAAAGATTGTTGTAGAACAAACCACTTTTCTTCAGAAAATACGAATTCGTCACCGCCGTGCCATCCAAGAATATCAGATACTCGTGTGGCTCGCTTTTCTTTCGCTGATATAGAAACGCCGTCAATTTTTTGTTTCGTATACGCTTTTAGATCAAGATCCTTATTCAAAATTAAATGCGTTGAAGATTTGCTAATATTCAATTTGGCAACAACTTTTCTAACCGACCGGAAATGCTTTCTCCGAATTTGTTCCCTCACAACTTTTATGTTACCACTATTGCGAACCGTTCGCGGTCTTCCGCTTCTTGGTCTATTTTCAACTGACTATCAGCCAGTTTCACAAAGCAATTTAAGTGAAACATTATTTTTTCTGCTGTCAGACTCCGTATGAAATTCGAGTAAAAAAATTATTTTTCATTTAAATTACTTTCGTGAAACCGGCTGTATGTCTCATTGTACCGCTTTATAGTTTTATAAACAAAATCGCGCATGAAACCCACACTTTTAAAGTCTTTTAATATTGCGCACGGTCTTCTGCTTTGTAAATATGCGTTGACAATTAGCTCGCGCTCGGACTCCATCTTAGACAATAACTATAATACGACTATTACAGATTTCAGTCTGTCGTGGTTTGAGAGTCATAGGAACGATACTCGATTTAGAACAAAAAATAAAATCAGAGCTCACATGATTGGTGTTTTAAATAAGTTACAAAGTTTATATTCGAACTTTTTGCGCACCTTGTATATAGATGATTGAAAACAAATTCAAAAAATTATAATTTTCCCAAAAATTATAAATCTTGTTCTTGCGCTCATTTATACTCATAAAAAAAATTAACAAATTTGAATTAAGTAAAATATATTATAATTAGACCTAAACTCATTCTGAAATCTGTAAGCATACATTTTTATTAGTAATCGCGTTCCAACATGTAAATAAAATAGCAATCTAATTTCTTTACTAATTTTACATTTTCTTTGCAAATCAAATTTAACTTATAACTTTTTCTCCTTGCTTATTTTTTATTTTCAGCTCGAACCTCGAAGCAAATAAAACTGTAAGTAGCATCGAATTGACGAATAAAACTGCCCAATAGCAAACCTTAAACCCTAATAAAACAGTCCAAAGTTAACAAAAAGTCGATAAGAAATAGCAGATTCGATACCAAGCGAAAGTCTCCATAATCAAATAAAGTACCGTGAAAAGTGAGTCTTGGTAGTTTATCTGATGATTGGAACACAGTAAAGTATGTATCTTAGCGAATGTAATAAATCGAAGTGATCAAAGTGATAAGAAGAAAAGGTTAACCCTAGAAAATGTCAAAACAAAATACAAATAAATACTAAAAATATAAAACTAAGAAAAAATATCGTAATAATCTTATAAAAGCGATGATAATTTTAAAACTCGACAGCAATCTATAATTAGCTACTACATATTAATAAAAAATTACATCATCAAATAATCAATAAGTATTGGATTTATAGTCTAACGAAACCAAAGAAAGTTCAAAATTCGATATAAATGCGAATTAATCTGATAAATAAGCGATAAAATTTGGTGTTTCAGCAAAATTTAGACAATTTGATTCACTTAATATTTGATATTCAAATTTCGCATTGTGTCTTTCACTCAAATTGCAATTTAGCACCTACTTGTTTTCAGTTTTTTTTTTTTTAAATTTCCGTCTCCCGCTTAATCTTTAATAATTACGTCTCCTTTTACTCCACCATTTATTTTCAAATTAAGTATACATAAATTTCTTACTCTACCATTTTATCTGACCCCTTCCTACCCTTTATGCAGCACAATTTGTAAGCGTTAAAATGTTCACTGCTTCACAGTTATGTGCGTTATTAACTTGGATTTTATGCCGTTTCAAGTTGCCAAAACAGGCAATTGGGGTTAATGGTGTATCTTCAATCAAAAGTATCCTCACCGCACCAACTTAGCTTAACCAAATATTATCCCCTTGCACTTCAACTCGCTTACCATTCTATTCGGCTGACATCTCTACAATGATAGCTTTTTTGGTTTAATTAAATACGTAGACAGGCATAAATACATATATACGTAGGAATATCTAAAACACGAATACTTGCTTAATTGCTCAGCGTAGAATGTACATGAATGTTTATGTAGAATGTTGCTGGTAGTGGAAGAAAGGAAAACGCATTTATTTTCATTGCCTGCATACTTTTGTAATATTGACCTGAATAACACAAATACCTACGTACATATTAATAATTTGTGTCGAGATATGTTGGTTTTCAGCCATTAACATTCAATGAAGGGTTCTAATTAAGTGGTTGCATTTTTATAAGTCAGTAAATCTTTTATTACGTTCTTCAAGACTCGCACGAGTGTGTCAGTATTGAATAAAATAAATTTTATTTTACTGTTTTTTTGCTAGTAATAAATTACAGAAAGCGTAATCATTGGTTGCTTTAAAAAAAATTGAAAATTTCCCCTTCAACGAACCACAAAAATTATCATTATCATCATCATTATCATTATCATTATCATTATCATTATCATTATCATTATCATTATCATTATCATTATCATTATCATTATCATCATCATTATCATTATCATTATCATTATCATTATCATTATCATTATCATTATCATTATCATTATCATTATCATTATCATTATCATTATCATTATCATTATCATTATCATTATCATTATCATTATCATTATCATTATCATTATCATTATCATTATCATTATCATTATCATTATCATTATCATTATCATTATCATTATCATTATCATTATCATTATCATTATCATTATCATTATCATTATCATTATCATTATCATTATCATTATCATTATCATTATCATTATCATTATCATTATCATTATCATTATCATTATCATTATCATTATCATTATCATTATCATTATCATTATCATTATCATTATCATTATCATTATCATTATCATTATCATTATCATTATCATTATCATTATCATTATCATTATCATTATCATTATCATTATCTTTATCATTATCATTATCATTATCATTATCATTATCATTATCATTATCATTATCATTATCATTATCATTATCATTATCATTATCATTATCATTATCATTATCATTATCATTATCATTATCATTATCATTATCATTATCATTATCATTATCATTATCATTATCATTATCATTATCATTATCATTATCATTATCATTATCATTATCATTATCATTATCATTATCATTATCATTATCATTATCATTATCATTATCATTATCATTATCATTATCTTTATCTTTATCATTATCATTATCAGTATCATTATCATCACCATTATCATTATCATTATCATTATCATTATCATTATCATTATCATTATCATTATCATTACCATTACCATTATCATTATCATTATCATTATCATTATCATTATCATTACCATTATCATTATCATTATCATTATCATTATCATTATCATTATCATTATCATTACCATTACCATTATCATTATCATTATCATTATCATTATCATTATCATTAGCATTATCATTATCATTATCATTATCATTATCATTATCATTACCATTATCATTATCATTATCATTATCATTATCATTATCATTATCATTATCATTATCATTATCATTATCATTATCATTATCATTATCATTATCATTATCATTATCATTATCATTATCATTATCATTATCATTATCATTATCATTATCATTATCATTATCATTATCATTATCATTATCATTATCATTATCATTATCATTATCATTATCATTATCATTATCATTATCATTATCATTATCATTATCATTATCATTATCATTATCATTATCATTATCATTATCATTATCATTATCATTATCATTATCATTATCATTATCATTATCATTATCATTATCATTATCATTATCATTATCATTATCATTATCATTATCATTATCATTATCATTATCATTATCATTATCATTATCATTATCATTATCATTATCATTATCATTATCATTATCATTATCATTATCATTATCATTATCATTATCATTATCATTATCATTATCATTATCATTATCATTATCATTATCATTATCATTATCATTATCATTATCATTATCATTATCATTATCATTATCATTATCATTATCATTATCATTATCATTATCATTATCATTATCATTATCATTATCATTATCATTATCATTATCATTATCGTTAGCATTATCATTATCGTTATCGTTATCATTATCATTATCAACATCACTTTCATTATCATTATCATTATTACTATTAACTACATTAGCGTATGCAACTCCACTGATGTTTTGCTGAAAGTCTGTCTTGAAATATGAGGCAAATATAAAGCCTATATTTCGAGCATTTTTTATCGAATGCTTTGACAGAACATCGGGAAATAAAAAGTAGGTCAGGCGGCGACGTGTCGAGATATTTAAAAAAGTCGAAGTTATGGTCCAGTCTTCAGGATACATATATTTACATGTGCTCCACTGTAAGGTAGAACTTCATAAGAATTATTAATATTATTATTAATGAATTGAAGATTGGAATCTAAGTGTTCTCTGCCCAATCCACAAGAAGGGCGATCCTGCAAACTGCGCCAACTATCGCGGAATCAGCCTTTTGAATATCGCATATAAGGTCCTATCAAGCGTATTGTGCGAAAGACTGACACCTGATGTGAACAGACTGATTAGACCTTATCAGTGTGGCTTCAGACCTGGTAAATCTACCATCGACCAGATTTTTACAATACGCCAAATCTTGGAAAAAACCCGTGAAAAAAGAATCGACACGCATCATCTCTTTGTTGATTTTAAAGCCGCTTTCGATAGCACGAAAAGGAGCTGCCTATATGCCGCTATGTCTGAATTTGGTTTCCCCGCAAAACTTATACGGCTATGCAAAATGACCTTGAGCAACACCGCCAGCTCGGTCAGAATTGGGAAGTACCTCTCCGAGCCGTTCGAAACTAAACGAGGTTTCAGACAGGGTGACCCCCTATCGTGCGATTTCTTTCATTTAATGCTGGAGAAAATAATACAAGCTGCAGAACTTAACCGCGCTGGAACAATATTTTATAAAAGCGTCCAACTGTTGGCATATGCTGACGATATTGATATCATTGGCCTTAACAACCGCGCCGTAACTTCTGCTTACTCCAAATTAGAAAAAGAAGCGGGGAAAATGGGATTGGTGGTGAACGAGGGCAAAACGAAGTACCTTCTGTCATCATGCAAAGAGTCAGCGCATTCGCGCCTTGGCAACCAAGCCACAGCAGTTGGCAGCAATAATTTCGAAATAGTAAAGGACTTCGTTTACCTGGGAACCAGCATTAATACCAACAATAATGTTAGCCTAGAAATCCGACGAAGAATCACTCTTGCAAACAAATGCTACTTCGGACTGAGTAGGCAATTGAAAAGTAAAGTCCTCTCTCGACGAACGAAAATAACACTCTACAAGTCACTCATCGCACCCGTCCTGCTATATGGTGCAGAAGCGTGGACACTAACAACATCTGATGAGGCGGCTCTGGGAGTATTCGAGAGAAAGGTTCTTCGAAAGATTTGTGGACCTCTACGCGTTGGCGACGGCGAGTACCGAAGAAGATTTAATGATGAGCTGTATGAACTTTACGCAGACGCCGACATAGTTCAGCGAATTAAAACACAGCGGCTTCGCTGGCTAGGCCACGTAGTGCGAATGAGCGAAGATGCTCCAGCCCAGAAGGTATTCTTATCGGCACACGCCGGTGGAAGCAGAGGAAGAGGGAGACCACCACTCCGATGGAAGGACCAAGTGGAGACCGATTTGCGATCCCGCGGTGTTTCCAATTGGCGCCAGTTGGCGCAACGAAGAAACGACTGGCGAGCTATGTTGGACGGTCAAAATCGCCCAGGCGGTTAGATGACCATTTAAAGAAGAAGAAAGAATGAAAAAGAAGAGCCTTCTATACCGCACAAGGAGCACTGGTAGGAACAGCTTAGGCTCCTTTATAAGAACTAGAGGTCGCCCAGTGGTTGAAATTCAACCAATAAACTTTATTTTATTTTATTTTTTTGCTGTATTTATGTTTTATCCGCCTTTTTTTCTTCCTTTCTATGTCGTTCCTTTCCTCTAACATATTTTTATTTTCCTTGATTTCTTTTTTTACTCTCTTATTTTATTTTTTACTTTCCTCAAACTTCTTTTCCTTTCCCTTCCCTTCCTTTTATTTTCTTTCTTTCCCCTTCGTTTTCTTACCTTTCCTTTAATTTCCTTTCCCTTCCTTTCATTTCCTTACCATTCCTTTCTTTCCTTTCATTTTCCTTCCTTTCCTTTCCATTCCCTTCCCTTTCCTTCCTTTCCTTTCCTTTCATTTTCCTTTTCTTTCCTTTTCCTTTTCTTTCCTTTCTTTCCTTTAATTTTCCTTCCTTTCAATTCTTTTCCTTTCCTCTATTTTCCTTTAATTTTCTTCGGTGTTTAATACTCTTTATGAGTAATCATTTATTTTATTTTTGTAAACCCTGTTTGTAGGTATCAGCAATGAATTTTACATATTTGCTCATATTTTACATTGCTTGTTTAATGTATCCAACAAAGCAACTTTTCGTGCTCTCAGGGGAGCAGCTGACACTGGGCATCGTAGCCAGTAATCAATACAATAACAACAACTAAAGCAAAAATGCATGACATAACAGAGTATCTATAGTGCGAATACTTATTTTTCATTGGTCCACTACCAACTCTTCGCACTCACAGTGAGAGCCGACCACACGAATAACACAAAAACATGCATGGCAAGTCTACTCAGACTACTACGGCTCTTAATTTTTTCCTACAAAGCAACTCCTCGGCCATGCTCACGATTCAGCATAGTATACAAAAAGCAAGTACACACACACACAGCGTGTCTATAGTGTGAATAAGTAAATGTGTAGTGGTGTGACTTTTATGTTAAATTTTTTATATTAAAATGGTTTTTTAAATTTTTTTTATTTACGGTTAAAGGTACACCTCAAAATTTCCTATCTATACATATATAAATTGTATACCTTAGAATTATAGTTTAGCAGAAAACGGTTCTACATTGCATTCATATTGTCTATTTATATATAAGATACTTTTATTAAAGTGGAACAAAATGTACCGTTTATTTCTTTTCCTAAGATAATGTTACGGAGTTCATTGATCAATAAAGTCATCAAGGTCTATTTAATTAAAAAAAATTTTTGCCAGCTTTTTGTACATTTATATAAAAAAATGCTTCCTTTACTTTTACCCTTATGTTTCTAAATTTTTGCTGAGTTTCTTTACAAATAGAAAAGTAACACTATTTCATATCGTTACTCTTGCCATACTTTAGTGGCTTGATAGTGTATAGGAGTTGAGTCGTATGCAAGTCATTAGCTTTTGTTTGCAGATTTTTACGACAAAACATAAATTTATTTACAACCAAACGATAATCACCTACGTATTTACGAGCATAAAAATTTTGATGCATTTTTATGGTAGCACAATGCTTGAGTGTATTTAATATGGAATGCTTGAGTGTATTTAATATGGCCCAATTACAAATGGATTACGAGCATACAAAGTAATTTATATGGCTGATTTTACTAAGAGTATGTATGTAAAAATATATATGTTTTATGAAGAGGAAAAGATAACAATAAACACCAAACACTTTCAGAAAAAACGTTAACAAACATTAAAAGGATTAGTAGAAAACCTTAAAAGACAGTGGATCATATTTACAAAAAATAGCATTTGCCTTTTTTTAAATTTTTACAAATTTCGTATAAATTTGTATGAAGAAAACTTCAAAATTTAAGAAGAAGGTTCGAAACTTGAACTAAAAGCAATTGCTTCGGTTATATTAATATGACGGAATATATAATGATACAAGATATTTTACTTTGTATATCTATCACAAGAAGCCACTTAATTATTCGCGCTTGCCCACCAATTAACCCCTTAGGGTACTCATTCTCTACCCGCCCAGTGTCGTCTTGTTTCAAAAAAATATTTTTTTTTTATTTTTAACTATTCGCTCACCACTTACAATCAAACTAAAGCGATCAATCTACTAGTTTTTACTAGCTTGCAGTGTTGATACTAAACCCAAAAGCGTGAATTTACGCTGCAGCTTACTTTATAATACCAACGAATGTATTGCAATTGTAAATACAAATCGGTTTTAAATATTTTATGTAAATTTACACTTCCGCGCAAATAAGTTTACATATGTGTGTGTAAATATTTGTTCACGTGTGTTGTGGAATTTTATATGCAAATATGAGTGTGAATGTATTTGTGTACCACGTTTATTTGCACATTTGAAGCATTACTTACCGTACGAAAATTACGCTTACATTTGAATTTTACTACACAATTTCGAGCTTTTTGTAAGTGTTTTAGTCACTCATTGGCATGCATGCTAACAAATTTTTCACATAAACAAAATGTATAATACTTACAGTTGTGTTCAATATAATAGCAGTGAAATTAAATTGGGTATCGTTTGATGAATTAAAAAGACGTTGTGTGTATAACACTTATGGCACTTGCGCCAATGCAACTGCTCTGGCAACCCCCGCAACAGGTAGACAGCTGTATATACATTAGGGTGGGTCGATTTGTATGGACGAAAGTTAACCGATATCGCGCCATCGATTGTTCGATAGGGTTTGGCCTCAGGAAAAAAAGTTGCACTACGCATACCCAAAAAAATAAATTTCGACCCTGCGAAATTTCATTTTTTTTTACTTTTTTCGACTTTGATTTTTAAGGTTTTTTTTATGACCTACTAAAAAAATTTTCATTTGATTTTAACATTTTCATGTATACCCTATCCGACCCAAAAATGTCCGCTAAAAACGTTGGCAATAACAGTTTTTTGAAAAAAAAAAAAACATTTTTTGGGTTTTGGGGAGTGTTTTGGTCAAAAAATTTATCCTTTCGCCATTTTTTTAAGGGTTTTTTCAGCATACATGCAAAAATGTTTTCGATGAAAACGAATTTGTCTCATATTTTCTGTCCCACTTAAAATTATGCGCTAAAAACGTTGGCGATAACGGTTTTTTGAGAAAAAATGTTATTTTCAGGTTTTGGGAGTTGTTTTGGTCGAAATATCGACTTTTCCAAAGCTCGAAAATAAAATTTTTTTTCAAAAAATCGTTATCGCCAACATTGTTAGCGGACATTTTTTTGTCGGACAGGGTATACATGAAGATTTTAAAATCAAATGAAACTTTATTTAGTAGGTCATGAAAAAAACCTTAAAAATCAAAGTCGAAAAAAATCAAAAAAATTTAATTTCGCAGGCTCGAACATTCTTTTTTTGGGTATGCGTAGTGGAACTTTTTTTTCCTGAGCCCAAAACCTATCGATGGCGCGATATCGGTTAATAAATAGACCCAGTCTAATATACATACATATGGTCACACAGCTGTCAACTTGTTCGTGTCACTTCTTTTTTCTTTTTTTTCCTCCCTTTTACCGAATTAAACTGTGTGAATAAAGCAAAGTGTATGAATAATTAAAGACGTGTGTGTTTGCTTTTAACTTGGCCCATCACTTAACCATTAGTGAATATCACTTAACAAAGCTATATACTAGCCACCACGATAATATCGGCAAGTCCTTTGGGTATCGCTGCAGCGACGTAGATCTCCAGCTGCAGCCGTAAGCTATCGAAACAAACAAACTTTTAAAAATTTACTTAAAAATTTCAAACTTTTGGGCAGAATTTTTTTTTTTTCATTTTTACCATAATAATGTACAAGTAAAAAGTAGCTTAAAATTTTCCCTAAGCTTTAAGAATTTTTGTGTCAAGGATTGTTGGGTATTTTTTCCATACCAAATTAATTTTTCGTCATGCTTTGTACGTAGGAAATCACTCAATACCTTCAACGAAAAAAATTCTGAAAATTCAGGGAAATTGATTGGTTTACAAAACTGGGTACTCAAAATTTTTTTAGAAATTCTGCCAAAAAATTTTAAGATTTTGATGGCCATTTTTTATAAGTTTAATTCACTTTCCTGAACTTTGTGTAAACTTTAAAATTTCCTTGTATGTGGTTTCGGTTATGAAATTCGCTATGTTTTAAATGAAAATTATTAAAATCACAGATTTTACTTATTTTGTAGAACGATATCCATTTTAATATCACTACTGTTACATTGAACACAGCTGTATGTTTGTATGTACATAGAAAAGTATTCAAGTAAAAGAGTTTATTTCTAATTTATTGTAACGCTTTAAAGGATGCTCATGGCTCTTTACAAAAATGAAATTTTTATGGCTCTGTCCATTCTGTTTTAGGAGATATGAAGTAAAATAGGAATATTGAGGTTTCGCCATATGAAATCACCACTACATACACGGCTCCTCTGCAGCTTTTACAGTTTTTTCAAATAATTTTTTTTTTGGTACATTGCCACACATCAGACATCGGGAAATGAGTATTTGAAACTATAATACATTTAGAGCTTTAAAAAACGATCTGCATTTTTGAGTAGATGAGGTAATAATTAATTTTTTCATGTACAGAGATTACAAAACATGTAATACAAGATTAAAAACCGTAGCAGATCGTACATCCTGAGCATTAGTTTTCCCATTGAGCAGATACATGTAAATACTGTTTAACACTAACAAGGCTCAAACTAAGTATTTACAGTGGCTCTCAATGAAAATGATACAGTTGATGCTTTTAATATACTTCCAAAGATGTTCAGCTTAAATTCGTTTCTTGATTTCATATAAAAATTTAGATTATTCTTTTATAAAATTTTTTGCACTCGTAACGTGTTTTCATGCTTATTCAAAAAATTAATGGAAATTTTTAAAAACAGGGTAGAATTCTAACATTTGATAATTGAAATATTATGATTGCCTCAAGTTCGAAATGGTACAGAAAAATTATGTTCGAAAAATCTGATTTTGATACCTCGAGACGAGTGAAAACCTATTTTTGGGAAACTGTGTCGAATTCGACAAGATATCACTTTCGTTTTCGTGTTTATTGGGTAGCAAAGATATTGATTACATATGTAGTGAATTAAATAATTCGTTAGTTTTTTAATCACGCTACTTACTTCAATCGCATACTCTAAATCACAGTTAACTATCAGGACGAACAAAGCCAAAATTTATTTTTAGAAGGCATGATTCTTTCAGTTCATACTCGTATATATAAAGTTGTGTTCAATGTAATAGTATTGAAATTAAATTCGATATTTTTAATAATTTTCATTTATAATATAGCGAATTCCATAACAGAAACCACATAAAAAGAAAACTCAAAGTTTACACAAACGTTAATTAAGCTTTTAAAAATTTACATAAAAATTTCAGTATTTTTGCGCAGAATTTTTACAAAATTTTTGTGTACGCAGTTTTAAAGCTCATTTTAGCAAAATAATTTGCAAGTTAGAAGTACCTCAAACTTTTTTCTAAAGATAAAAATTTTTTATCGAGGTAGTTCGGTGTTTTTTTTTTCCTTACAAAATAAATTTTCTTCTTGTATGGAAGAAATCACACTTTTTTAGAAATTCTGCTAAAAAAAATTTGAAGATTTTGATGGCCATTTTTTAAAGTTTAAATAATTTTCCTGAGCTTTGCGTGAACTTTTAAGTTTCCTTTTATGTGATTTCCGTTATGGAATCCACTATATTTCAAATGAAAATTATTAAAATCACAGTTTCTTCTTATTTGCTCGAACGGTATCCATTTTAATTTCACTTGTATTATATTGAACACAGCTGTAAATATGTTTTTTTTTTTGATCGAGTTTCATTTTCAAATATGGGTTATGGCAGCAAAATCATGAAACTAACTCGTAAGTGGTTGTGTTTTCGAAGATAAATATTAATATATATAATAGAATATGTTAATAACATCCGTTAACGATTCGTTTATTAGTTAGAAATTGTATAATAATAACAATAGTCGAAGTAAACCAGTTAAGACATTTTTGTATGCATTTTAGTGGCTTTTGGACCTTTGTCGTGTAGGTATTAAGATCTATCACTGTGCTAAAACACATCACCAAAATTTTAGAAAAATTTACCTTCATCATAGTTTATGCCATATTACGATTAGTATGAACCTCCCCAGCAATATATGTACATATTGCAACTAATGCATTCCTACTCAATCTGTTGATAGTACAGAACCACCTCAAATTTTTAGGCATCTAAATATAGTACAGTGTAAACATTTATTTCAAATATATATTTATGTATGTACGGTGCGGGCCGTATGAGTGATAATAGTACAGTTCATAGCTTTCCAGATTTGCTTTTATAGTTTTCTGACAAATCATCTGTTTCATATTCATAAACACATGAAGAATCCGTTACTGCATTCAAGTTATTTTACGTTGATTACAATGTGAGTAAACAAAATGAGTAAACAAAACAATACTTTAGCGTCACATACATACCCAAACTTACGGAGAATTTCAGCAAATCTCTTACCAACAACAAACCGAAAATATCACTTTCCTACAAATCCAATCACACATTATCGACGATCTTCACACAAACAAAAAGCCCCATAGAAAAACTACAACAAAACAATGTAGTATACGAAATTACATGTAAAGGCAACGAAACCGAAAACTGCAACAAAATTTATATTGGTACCACGAAGCGCAAACTAGAAGTTCGGCTAACCGAACACACAGCTGATATTAAGAAAAAGAGACTGAGCACAGCTTTATCAAAACACATAACAGAAAATGGGCATACAGCTGATTTAGCAGGTGCACGAATACTAGACAAAAACATGAAAGGAAAAACTAGATATACACTGGAAAGCCTAAGAATTCTGCAAAATAGAGGAAAAACGTTAAACAAAAAGGAAGATACCGATGACGTTGCAGCAGCTTATGCTTTATGCCTCTAGCTATTTTACTTAGTTTAGTTTGACAATGCTACCACGAAGAAATGGTACAAATTTTAAAAAATTTTAGAATAATAATTTAATATAATTTAACGTCATATGTAAGTGTTGAAAATGTTTGTTAGTGTTTTTAATTGTTAAGCTGTTTTTCATGTCTGTGTGTTTTTTACAAAAAAAAATTTTTATAATGTTTTTTCGTTGTTTTTAAATAAATAGATCACCCCTAAAGAAGCTAGGGAGACTAGCGAAACGTCGGGTTGAAATGACAAAATAAGAATCTTTTATCTGCATAAAAACCACAATGGTCAAAAAAGCCTAAACAAAATATAATTTTGTTTTATTTTGTTTTTGTTGGGAGTTACTACTGTGGTTAATACACAATTCTACAAACAGATTCGCATGATAACGAAATAAAAATGACGTCAATATCAACACAGTGACAATTGACAAATGAGTTGCCATTTCGGATGTAAATTTTTCAGTGAATAATAAACGTTACAGCAATAACATATTGCGCTATAACAATGACAAAATGTATGCATGTAAGTGACGCAAAAATAAGAGATTGGTGATCAGGAATCAAAAAAAAAATTCAAAACCCAATGCATGAGGGGTTAAAAAATTAAACTCCATAGTTCCTAAACTTCATTCGAATTTTGTACTGAACTGGTGAAAGCAAAGCATTTTTTTTTTAAATAACAATCACGTCCACTTGCTAAAAAAAATGTCTTTCTCATGAATTGGTGAATATCACAAATCATTTTTTGATCGACCAAAGGAAAACAAGTCATCCATAGTATGTCATTCGATTTCAGAAGCGGTTTCCCCCTTCCTCCGCACCATGCTGTTTCGGAGCTATATATAACTATCTCAGTACTGACGTCAAGGACGACGTATAGAGCTTGAAACAGTAATACAAGAACCAAAACAAAAAAAAAATCAAAAATCAAAAGTAAAAAACAATGAAACAGGAAAATAAAAAAACCAGAATACCATGACACAAGAAAACATCGAAACAAGACAACAAGGTAACAAGAAAAAAAGAAAACAAGGAAACAAGTGAAGAAGAAAACGGGAGAGCAAAAAAACAGTGAAACAAAAAAACAAGGAAGCAAGGAAATAAGTAAACAAAGAAACAGGTGAACAATGAAACAAGAAAATAGAAAAACAAAATAGCAAGTAAAAAAGATAACACAATCATTAAAAATTAAACCTAAAGCAATAAAATTGAGTCCTAAAAGACATGTTACATAAAAAGAAAACATGAAACACAAAACCTCTATCATGTATATAAAGTTCATATTTTTTATCTTTTTTGTGGAGCATTGGTTAAAGTTGCGTCCTAAACGGATTTGACTGATTATAAGCAAGTTTGAAACACAAACTGGGAACCTACCAGGAATGGCCATAGGCTAAAAATAATTTCGATTGGTTAAGAGGTTAGGGATGGATTTAGATATTATTTTTTATAGTGCATATCTTTAGAAGTATTGAAGCAAAACGGCTGAAATTTGGTACGAAGTTAATCCACAAAAACTCCACGAAACCGCAGGATAAGGGAAAAGAAGTTATACGAATGGAATTTTTCATAGTAGATATCTCTGAGAGTACTAATTCTATATTATTGAAGTCCCGTAAGAAGATACAGGTAGTTAATCTCAAAAAACTCCCGAAAAATTATAATAAGGGAGAAGGGGGCCTACACCTTCCAAGCAAATAAAATTTTTCTTAGTGTATATCTCTGGAAATATTCATGATACACAACTGAAATTCGATAAGGACTTATATTAGGTTGGTCGCCAACAACAGCAGCAAAACGAAAGATAACGAAAAGGTGGATAATGCCCCTTCCATACAAAATAATTTTAAATTTTTAGATTAAAAAATATTTGCATTAAAAAATAAGAATTGAACGTCTCCATAAAAATTACGTAAAGTAGCACTGAAGACAGTTTGTGAATGACTATGTGCCACACCCACTATTTTCCAAACGCCCACACGCATCACATTGTTAAATTTTCGTCATTTCATTTCCAAAACGTTAAAAATTCAAATTCATTTAAAATTTTCAGCGCGCTACTCACAAAGGTTCATCTCAATGTGTCAGCAAAGTCAAAGGCAAAGTTTGAAAGGGTGAATAAGGTGAATGATGCAGCACACTGTGGTGGCAGTTTGGTTGCATGCTGCATGAAATTTAACGCATCGCTGAAGATGGTGAAGCTTGAAAAAACCGAAAGAAGAACAAGAATTCACGAATGCAAAAAGTCAGTCAGCACATAAGTGAGAGAATGTGGTGGTGAGCGACTCCAAATCAACGCGAACGAAAAACGTGCAACATGCGGACTGCAATGAACGAGCAAATAAAAAGAGTTTGTGCGCTGAATGAGTACGTGAACGTGTAGGGGTATGAGTGACGCAGTGAGTGCGCGTCACAGTACCGTAACATTGCTTCTCCCTCCAGTTCAACTAACACGCAAATCTGCAATACCGCCTGCGCTACTTGCATTTATTACATTTCGAAGGTGGCCAGCAAACAAGCGCGTCAAGTAAATGAATAAAATCGGGACTACGACTGTTCCACGCTACGGGTGGCGTACGTAATAAATTTTCATGCTTGTATAAAACTTAAAATTCCTTTCGCATCTCCATCACCGTGGGGCAATATGAACGAATGCACATGAATGAATAAGCGTATAACAATTTATGTAAAAATGTGTGTAGGTATGTATGTGAGATACTGCTCGTATGAATAATTTTTGAAATAAAAATATTTTCCTTTTTGCATATTTCCCTTCGCAACGTCACTCTTTCGCTATCTTTCCCTAACACTTCCCTGCAGACGTGTAAAATAAATCGATTTGTGTTGCTCGAACTGGCAACTGTATCGAACCTTAGAAGATTTTATAATATTTAAGCAGCAGAATATTAATTTGACATTCATTACAGAATGAGTTGGTGTCATTAAAATGGGGCATAACGGTCTTAATAGGCAACTAACATGTACAGCGGTAATGTCATGTAACTTGATGATTGATCTACGGATATGATGCATCTCACCTCTCATTACCCATCTTTTCGTTCCTTACAGAAAGTGGGGTGACATGACCTAGAAGGATGCACTGGAGCTTACCGGGTCCATATCCGGCAAAGGGCTGTTACTTTCGGCAATACTCATAAAAACTTTCGGCGAGTATTTTTTCGTTTAAAACAACAACAACAAAAGGGCTCTGGGAGTGTCCAGAGAAAGTTCTTTGAAATATTCAAGTATTCCAACAACAAAAATTGTTGGTATAAAAAAGAAATCTTTGAAATATTTATTGACCTACGAATAAAAAAACTGTCTGCTATGTCGGTCAGGTATTTTGTGAATAGAAATAGTTAGTTACAGACAACAAGTATGGAATGATATGTTCTGAGAAGTTATAAAGAATATTAATTGGTGTATATTGGAACGATTTTCCGTCATCCCTTGTCAAATTTGGTTTTGAGACAAACCGGTATCAGCGTTGTGCCATCATCGAACGAAAATCGACCCTGATACCTGCTACGCCCGCAAGGTATATTAACATTAGTCGCCTAACGGCATACACGGATCGAGATAGATATTGACTTATTCATATCAAATGTTCTGGAGGAAAAAGGAAATTGATTAAGCCATGTCCGTCCGTCCGTCTGTCTGTCTGTTAACATGATAACTTGAGTAAATTTTGAGATATCTTAATGAAATTTGGTATGCAGGTTCCTTGGCACTCATTTCCGAGCGTTGTTTAAAATGGGCGAAATCGGCAGATAGCCACGCCCACTACAAAAAACGCGATTACTCATTACATAGTACACATATAAGGACAAACTTTAATGTACGAGGTGTGTTCAAAAACTATCGCGAATTATGAATTTTTTGTGGCGTTATGTTGGTACTCATGTCTCTCACTTATGCCGACAAGCTCGGCCATTTTGAATGTTCAGTTAATTGTTGACAGCTACCTTGCTTGTACGTGTTTTGCATCGTCTTCGATTTTCATACCAAAATTGTTCAATTGTGACCAAAAACAGCATCGCATGAACATTGCTAATGAGATGTTAAACTCTGTCCGCGACGACCCAAATTTGCTCCAGAGGGTCATAACTGGTGACAAAACGTGGGTTTATGGTTATGACGTGGAAACCAAAGCTCAATCATCTCAATGGAAGCTGCCGCACGAACCAAGACCGAAAAAAGCGCGCCAAGTTCGGTCGAATGTGAAATTTTTGCTGACAGTTTTCTTCGATTGCAGGGGCGTGGTGCATCATGAGTTCTTGCCACAGGGAAGAACGGTCAACAAGGAATATTACCTGCAAGTTATGCGCAATTTGCGCGAAGCAATCCGCCAGAAACGCTCGGATTTGTGGAAGAACAAAAATTGGCTTTTGCACCACGATAACGCCCCTGCTCACGCATCGTTGCTTATGCGCGACTTTTTGGCCAAAAACAACACACTAATGATGCCGCAGCCACCGTATTCCCCAGATCTGGCCCCCTGTGACTTTTTCTTGTTCCCTAAACTGAAGAGGCCCATGAAAGGACGACGTTTTACGCTTCTCTTGACGAGATAAAGACGGCATCGAAGGAGGAGCTGAACAAGATACAAAAAAAATTATTTTTTGAAGTGCTTCGAAGATTGGGAAAACCGTTGGCACAAGTGTATAATATCTCATGGGGATTACTTTGAAGGGGACAAAATAGATATTCATGAATAAATAAATAATTTTTGAAAAAACACAAAATTCGCGATACTTTTTGAACACACCTCGTATACATTGAGATTAAGGCGCAAAATAAATTTTGCAAGAAATTTTTGAAAATGGGAGTGACACCGCCCACTTTTGATTAAGTAAAATTTAGGAATGTTATTTATCATATATCAAACACCGTTCAAGATATCGAAACGAAATTCAGCACGCGGGTTTCAGGGAATTTTCAAGGAAAAAATGGGCGAAATCGGTTAAGGCCCACGCCCACTTTTATATGAAAGATTTTGATTCTGTCTGTCCGTCTGTCTATTTGAACGCAAACTGGTCTATCAGTTTTACAAAATAATACTGAAGTTCGTTGTTTGCTTTCGCCATTTTATAATATACTAGCAAACCCCGTAGACGTTGTTTTGACGGTTTAATACATAGAATATCTACATATAAAATGTCATTAACTTGAACCAAATAAACTCCTAGCTATACCGTACTTCAGCTTTATATAACTTGGGGGCCTTTTCAAAAGCTATATACAGACTGTGTCGTGCCCAGCGAAATCCTGAGCTTATCGTGAAAGTTCGAGAGCAAAACAAAACACAAAATATGTGGGCGTGGCACCGCCCACTTTTGAAAAATTATGTAGATATTGACTAAGTGACACATACGAGACTTTATATAGCCTGTGGGCGTGGCTCCGCCTACTTTTCCAAACTATATATTGTCTATGCTGTACCCAGTGAACCCAAGTATATATTGTGAAAATTTCATAAAGATCGGTAGAGTTCTTTGGCGCCTATAAAAGACACCCTTTCTATACCTAGTAGTGCTAAGCACACAAGGTATATTAACTTTAGTCGTATAACGGCAGTACGTAACGGCATAGATGGATTGGGATAGATATTGATTTATCTGTATCAGGATGAAAAGTAAAATATCCGAGCAAGTAGTTAATACCCCACTGCAAAAGCGAAGTTGTATATCTTTTTTGATTTTCATACCTTTCATGAACATGAAATGTTTGTACGTATGAGAAGAAAAAGAAATAGTCCCATCAAAATGTATACTGAAATGATCACGAGGATGAGCTGTGTCGATGTAGTCATGTCCGTCTCTTGATACGTCTATCTGTCTGTCCGTCTGTCTATTTGAATGCAAATACGAAATGAAAAGTATTAAAATAGACCTGCGTAAATTGGTATGCCATAATAGATCACTACTAGGTATATAATGTTTGGTTCCAGCCGAAATTAGGCTTCCTTACTTGTTTAATATTACGATATGAACTTAAACTCCTTTTTTTATTGTGTAAATGAATTAAAAGTTGAAATTAAGACTCACCCGACGTCGTGTACCCGCTGGAACCCATGCAAATTTAATGAAGAAAGAACAACTAAGACAAGGTATTCTAATTTCTTTATCGACAGCGTAATTAAGTTAACTCGGCTGTCTATGCAATCTAAACTCTTAAATATCTTGAGCATTTTAAATTTGCAAATATCCGTTCCTATCTAGTTCTGAAAAATTAACTACCAAACCAAAAAAAAAACCTATTGAAAAGAAAATTGTAGGTTTCCCAAATTTTTTTTGTAATTCTATCCCTTTCTTATCGCGCTTTATGACTTTATTGTTATTCATTCAAACCGTTATCATTTTACGACGATAGCGTTGGTTGAACGCTTGTCAACTCTATTTAAGGCATCATTGCACCATCCATTGGCGGCTTGCGTAACCAAAAAATGCCACCGCCAGTTCTTTTGCACTTCAAATGCTTTTGTTGGTTTAGTGACATCTCTTCTACGCTAAAAGCTGTGATTGACGTTTTTTATGGACAGCATTGAATAGCAGAAAGAAACTCAAACGAATTTATGGCTAATTAAACATTCATATTTCGGAAAACTCAATTGAGTGGATATTCAACATACAATATTTCTGATAAAATTGAACATATTTTCATAATATGGTAGTTAAATTAAAAATGTGGATTGACTAAAATTTCTTTTCTAGGCACGACGGATCTAATGAAAATTAGAAAAAAAAAAACAAAATTAATAGACATTTATTGATGTTATTTATGTATGTTAGGTTAGTTTGAGAGAGTGCATGAGGTATCCCACACTTCCACTCGGAGACAATCATGTCTATTGTGAAAACCTTTAGTAAGTGCTGGGTAGGGGAACAACCAGATATTTCTCACTTTCTCAATTTCAACCACTTCATTCCCCATACGAACTTAAGCAGGACCGTAAGATTCATTTTCCTCAACTCAGTCGCCTTGTCTGCAGTCCTAGGTAATGACAACGAAAGTAGTAGATCGGATTTTCTTCCTTCTGATCCAACTGTATTTCTGTAATAATTCTCACCTCAGATTTTTTTATTTTGATAAAAATCTAGTCTTTTTTTTTTATCTTTTTAAAGTATACTCGTTGATTCTCCTTTTGCGAAGCCCTTCCTAAACATCTCCTCAAATATTTGTTTACTTCACTATTGCTGTGAGAAATGTTGATACGATTCAGACTTGTAAGATTCTATTACCTTCAAAGCAGTTTGGCTGTTAACGAAAATCGTTACATTGGTCCATTTTTGAAGCGTCCGTAACTTATCCTCTTCCCATTCCTCAAACAAACTCTACATTTTACGCACAGAAGTCAATAACTGACGTGATATAGTCTCGAAAAATGTTAGCAAAAATTGCAGTGAAAATAATATTTTGCATTAAACAAACCAACAAAACTAGTCTAGGAAATAGTATTTAGTCAAGGGAATGTTAAATCCCACGATACATGTAAGTCAAGAAAAAATTTCAAAGTTCATTATCCTTTTCGTGATAATAAATTTTGTTCCAAAACCTCTGGCTGTATTTCACTATGTGTTCCAACTAAACGCCAGCACGTATCACTCCATCTTCCTTTATTATAGAATTATAATTTACCATTTAGGTAACTTATCAATTTCAATTACCATCCTTTTTTATTCAACCCTTTCTCCCTATCTCCGACTGTCTTACCTGCCAACCATTTCTGTTATTCAATAGCTCTGTTCGTTCACCTGAGTAAGCAAATCATTTCAATCATAATTCTCTTTACTGACAAGCCATTTCACTTTCAGATGCAGGCAACATTTCGTATTTTACTTATTTTTCTAGGCAACATTGTCTATAGTCGACGAAGCTAGCGTGAGACGTGGCTTCATCTACTCCCCTTCAGCTTTAATGCGTCATTCTGAATGCTTGTCAAAAATTGCCTTGACACGGTTATGATGATGCGTAAACGTAAAAATGTCAAAACGTAATTGGCAGCGATGTGGCACTTAAAGTGAGCAGCAGGCGAAAAACATGGAAGTGATAATAGAATAGTAATTGGGTTTGTAGATACAATAGGTGTTTTAGGTTGGGAAAAGGGTTTGTGTTCCTGTTGGCAGGAAATATGCATATTATTTAATGTTAGAGAAATATTGATGGTTAAATTAAATAACTTTAGTAATTTAATAAATCACTTTTCCTTGATTCAAAAATCAGAGCTGGGTTGTAATCATTACTTTGGGAATCAACAGAGCTGAGTAAATTCAATTACATTACAATTACAATTACATTTATCGGTAATTGGGAAAAGTAATTGGCATTGATAACATATCAATTCCTCAAAAAAAATTACCAAAAGTAATTTCCTTGCTTAAAGGCTCGAGTACATGGATTTTTTTTGTTGTTGAAATAATATACTACGCACAAATGCAATATCTTCCCCAGCCCTTTGGAAAGGATTTCGAAATGTAATTAAATATTTTCCAAGAAATTACATTTGCACAAAGAATATTTTGTCATTAACAAGAAAAAAAGAAATCCATGTAATCGAGCCTCAAAACGTAGAAAATATTTTTGGAATTTTTTTTAAGGAATTGAAATGTAATCAATTATTACTGGTAATTTGGAATTGGATTCCTAAAGTAATGAATACTACCCAGCTCTCGGAATCGAAATACCCACAGTTTCCAATTACAAGTAATTTGAAAATTAATCGATTCCCTGGCGCTACACGAAAGGAATTTATGACATTTAAATTACTGCAAAAGAAAAAATATACCAAAAGCTCCTCACTTTTAGGCTCTAGCCCAGGAACTTATGACAAACAAATTTAATATTACATTACCAGGAAGTAATTTCTCATTTCGTCAAGGAATCGAAAAGTAATTCACAAATTTATAAATGTTGATTTGCGTTTAAAATATGCTTACGATTGAATGTGTGGTTGCGTCTGGGTATGCGGCACATAATAATTATTCTCCTTAGCGTTATGTTTGTAATCATAAATATCAAGAAAATGGAAAGCCACGTTTTTCTCTCCCTGACAGTTTATCAGCTGATATATGTGTGCAAAACACTAAGCAAGCGAAGACAGTTTTTGATTGGCTTAAGTAATATCGAAAACTATGCTCCGTATGTAACTCTCACACCTCTTGTCTTTCAGATAATTAGTGCAGTGCTTAGGTCCAGATGGATACAAAACGTAATGATAACGAATCTCTTCAGAGTTAGTGAACCAGCAACTTTCTTTAAAAACTAATATAATGAGCGGAACCTTATAACCAGGCCTGTTAAATAATGCTTACTAATCGTAATAATTACCGGTATGATTAATTATTTTCTTGAGAATCCATTTAATGATTGACTACCATTACTTTAAATTTTAAATGATTATTTTACAATTAATTAAAAAAAGAATCAAAAAAATCATTATTTTTTGCGATCATTAAAAAAATTAAAAAATAACCAAAATAAGTTGTTTTGATTGCTTTTGATTTTATAATTTTTTTTGATTAGTTTTTGACGAAGCACACATCAAGAATACTGAAAAAAACAAAAATTATCAAAAATAATTAAAAAAAAAATCAAAAAAAATCAAAACAACTTTTTTTGATTATATTTGATTATTTTTGATTATTTTTTATTGTTTAATTAATAATTGCTTTTTCTTGAAAAACAATTAAAATAATCATTACCAATTAAAGAAGCAGTCTAGTTAATTGATTACTAATTATTAATCAAAATATAATAGGTCTGCTTTTAACTAAACACTAGCAAACAGATTGACTGGCAAACCAACAGAACTCACAATAGACTCGAGTGAAAAAATTTAAAAAAAATTACTACATATTTTGTATTGTTCCTTTGAAATTTCTGTAAACATATCGCAAAGTATATACATCGATGGAAGCGGCAGGACGTAGTGTTTTCATCAGGTTTCAGGGGTTTTTGACCCCTTTCGCCAAATTTAAACATTTTATTGGAAATTATGAGCAGCAAATATTGTATGCTTGTTTAAACCTATAACTTAAGGCTTGTATCAAAAGAGAAGTTGTCATCTGTTTTGTGCAAAGATGCCATATCAAAAAAGGGTGGTTTCTGAAGCTCTCTTAGAACTTGATCTCATATTTTGAGATATATAGTTTTTCCCCTAAGCCGTTGTAGTGTTACACTTTTTTGCAAAACTTTTGATAGGACCCTTAAAGTCAAATAAATTGAAGATATTGATCAAAGATGCTACTCGTACCTACTCTATAGAACTGAACCAAAGTGGAGAGGCTCGGTCTGTTATAAATACACAACAATATCACGCCCGCAAACAGTATATTTTATTATATGTTGTTATAGCTCTGGGCCTTTTTCGGGCATATTCCAACCCCCTAACCGGTAGGGAGTTTGCTTTATTTGCATGTTTCTGCGTTTTTTGGAAATTAGTTTTAAAGGCTCAAATATTTCTTTAGAGTTAGTGTTTGTATGTTCTTTTATTGTTCTATGTCTTCAAGTATATTGATTGATCCTCGCACGTTAGTAATCTTGGAAGTTATTTGACGTTTGCTTTATAGAAGTTGTGGTCCAAATGTGATTACGCTGATATTGGGCTTTCGTTTTTTTTTTCTTCTTTGTAGTCGCTAATATGTTCTAGGAATCTTCTACTAGTTTTCCGTCTGTCCCCACTTAATACCTACTTCCGAATACTGCATTAAACATTTATTGCTTGTAATATTTTAAAATTTCATTAATCTAAAACATATAAAAGCAGCCTTTAACACCGTTTATTGTATTCTAATTAAGGTCATAGAGGCATGAAATTGAGTTTACAATATGAAGACAGACAACGAGAAACTAAGAAGCTCTTCCCCTTAATCTAGGTATTTCAACTCAATGAACCATTCACCTGCCCCCCTATGTACATTCATAAATAGATAACAATGCGCCGAAATTTCTTTTTATGTGAATTCTCTACGTCCACTGTACGCATTCAATGCCTTATCAGTCAAACAACAGATCCAAATAATCCGCTTTTAATTATCACTCGCATTACATGATGAATTGCGGTGGAAAATTATTAATTTCATATTTCTTCAAACACCCACGTAAATTTTTATTTTTTTCTTCAACTTTGGAAAATGATTTAACGCCCATGCAACAAACAATGGAATAACAAGTAAGGAAGTCTAAGTTCGGGCGAAACCGAATGTTATACTCTTATACCTAGTAGTGATCTATAATGACAATTTAATAAACGCAGGTATATGTTAATACTTTTTAGTACGTTTTATAAAGCCAGCTGATTGTTTTCAATAAAAACAATTCTGGGGCGGTGCCCGCCTACTTCCCCAAAGTCCATACATTTTTTTTTTTTGGTTCACTTTTGCTTGAAAAGCTTATTATGTGTGCAAGATCTTATTGATATAGATTTCATGGCTATAAAAATATCGCGTTTTACATTTTACAAACAATTTTTTCAGAACTACGTTAAAAAACTGGGCGTGGCCGTTTACCGATTTCGCCCATTTTAACAACAAACATTTATCTTTATATGTATAACATTTTCGCCAAATATCGTTTCGATAAATCAAATGTTACCGGAGTTAAGGCATAAACATTTTTGTGGAATAATCTACTATAAAAGAGGCGGGGCCACGCCAATTTTCAAAAATTAATATTTTTCGACTTTCTTCGTTTACAGACACTTTGAAAGTGAAACAGAAATGATGTAAAGCACTTTGTTCGCAAAGTTATTGCCTATTAAATATGTCTATGATCCTTTTCAAAATCTTTTGTATAAAAGTGGGCGTGTTCCTTAACCGACTTCGCCCATTTTTTTCAGGAACTTACCTTGTATTCATATAAATATGTGCGCTAAACTTCGTTTCGATACCTTGGACGATTTTTCATTTATGACTAATAATATCTCTAAATTTTACTATATCAAAAGTGGGCGGTGCCACACCCATTTTATAAAATTTCTTGAAAAATTAATTTTCTGCCTTAACATTAATGTACACACCAAATTTTATCCTTATAGGTGTATTATGCACTGAATAATCAGGTGGGCGTGGCTATTATCCGATTTCGCCCATTTTAAATAGTGCTCGGAGATGAGTGCCAAGGAACCTGCATATCAAATTTCATTACGATATCTCAAAATTTACTCAAGTTATCGTGTTAACAGACAGACAGACGGACGGACGGACATGGCTTAATCAATTTCCTTTTTCCTCCAGAACATTTGATATATATAAGTCAATATATATCTCGATCCGTTTATGCCGTTACATACCACCGGTTCGCGAGTAAAGTTAATATACCTTGCGTGCGTAGCACTACTGGGTATAAAAATTAAGGCGAGCTTATTACTACCCTGATGAGTAGGTAAGCCCTCAAAAATTGAATAGATTTTAATGAGCGAGCGGTACTCACACGCATACACTCCCACCAAGTCTTATTACCCTGCATTGAAACAGGAAACTAATCAGAAAAAATACTAGTTCGCAAGTAGATGTTTCTAACTCATCTCAAGTTAGTGCGAAAAAGAAAAAAAATCTTTAACAACAAACCTTAAAATGTTTGCATAGAAAAGTGTCCAGTGTTGAAAATCCTTCCTAAACTATTTTTTTAAATTTGATATTCTTAACATTAAAGCTGTAACCCATGAACTTTCTCGGGTGAGTACTTATCCAGCATGCTCGGCAGGATTTAAAATATTTTCACTTCATAACAAAAATTAGAATTGAGCGATGACAATTTTGAACTAGTTTGGGACTGGTATATTTCTGTGAGAAATCTGACAATTGTCATCTCTTAGGACATCGGAAAAAGACAGTTCTTTGACTAGTTAGACTTGGACTAGTTGGTTTGACTGCAGGATATCTACCACCCACTCGCCAATACATTCATAAAGAATAACAGAATGATATCATCTGAAGGCATTATGTGGGTGTTTTTGTTGGCTTACTTGTCTTTTTCGAAATGTTCGCTCAAAACTCATTACAACAAAAGATGTTCGGACGTGCACACAAACGTTGGCTCGTTCATTCACAGCATTCATTGATGAAAAGGTACGCATAAGTCGCTTAACAACAATAAAATGGCTGTTGTCCTAGCTAACGGTATTGTTTGAGTCAAGGTACTGCCGATATATCTTTGCTCTGAAGTACATGCAATTCTTGATGAACATTTCTGCACTTGTGCTTCTACAAAAACCATTCAAAGGTCCATAGGAAAAAACATTGATGTTTGCCAGTCGTCCGATATATGCGCTGAGTATTTCGAGCAACCATAAAGGCCGTACAGTTCGAGAGGGCTGCGTGCGATGGCTAAGACCTACTAAGTGATTTTTTTATAGCTTGCATGCTGTGAATAATTGTATACCCAAATGCGATAACTGAATAATGATATATAATGTACCTATAATACCTTCTTGTACCAGCCCAAAGGCATCGTGAATGATTTATTTAACCATTCAAAACTTCGGGGCGGCCCATTATACTTATCTGATCTCCAAAATATCCCCAAGAGTGCTATATGAAGAAAGTGGGAGGTAAGAGTTGCATGTCAACACTTATGGAATAGCCAGCAAGGTCTCTGCCGAATTGCAATATCTGAAGGGAAATTCAATGCATGTTAAGCTGAGACAGGGCGTTTGAAATCAAAGACTGAGGCTGGGCGCTATTGAAAAAAGCTGTCTGATATGACATTCCTTCACCAAATTCCGAAATAGAGAGTTTTAATGAGCACGACCATTCCGAAAAGCGTCCTTAAAATTCTTCTGGCGGAAGTCCACGGAAACCGACTGTTTCCACAGCTTTTCACCAAACCATATGTTCAACAGTTGATGAGATGTTAGTTGTAATGAGGGGATATACCACATGCGTAACATGTATTTGGTATGGGGGGATTGAACCTAGTTAAGTATGGGAGTGAAGGACGCCCTCTCCTTAAGTTATTTCAGGTGGTATGCGCACTCTCAGGGCATTTTTTATTTCCAGCCTTGAGGTCCATCTGGCTTTGGTGGCCACTTTCCCAGCACTTATGAGCTCTACATCCCTGAGCTTTCCTGCTTCTAATAGGTTTTCCTTTCAGCGCTAATAGGTCATTTGGGATCGTTCTGGTAATCACTTAAATGGCTAGCCCTGATACGGTTGGATAAGCGAATGCTACTACAGATGTTATGAGTTTACAGCGGTTCCGTTTGCTTTCTGTAGGTCCTTCGAGGTTTGCCATCAGCTTATTACTGCTTACATGCATTTTCTGTAGCATGCTGAGTTTTGTGCTATTACGTTCGTTGGCAGTTTAACCTTACGCCTAAATCGTTAACTACTTTCTTTGATATTATATTTCCGGAGATGGTTTAGAAAGCAAATCCTAACAGTATATACTTTTTTGCTATAACCTGGTTAAACTTCACTAAGAAGGTATCATTGGGCACCTCTACTACTGAATACACACTAGTAAAAACGTCCTCCAATGCGTCTAAGCCAGACCTTTTAAATAATGATTTGACTAATTATTTTCTTGAGAATCCATTTAATAATTGATTACCATTACTTAAAATTTTTTAATGACTATTTTTCAATTAATTAAAAAAATAATCTAAAAAACTTATGATTTTTTACGATTATTAAAAAAAATTGAAAATAATGAAAAAAAAATTATTTTGACTACTTTTGATTATTAAAATTTTTTTTTTATATAAATTTTTTTTTATTTAATTTTGATTATTTTTGATTTTGTTATTATTGTTGTAGAATTGTTGTAGAAGTACATAAATATACACATCAGCAATACTGAAAAAAGTCAAAAATAATCAAAAGAAAAACCAAAAATCATCTAAAATAATCAAAAGTAATCAAAACAATTTTTTTTTTATTGTTTTAGATTTTTTTGATTATATTATTTTTTTTTTTTTTATTATTCGTTTTCGCGACCTTTTTGTTTTCTAATTCCTTCTTCTTGCTGGCTTGAGGTCTGTGGTCCAAAAATTGAAACCAGAAATATTGATTTAACCAATATATTTCGACTACCTACGGTAATCGTCTTCAGGGTTAACTATATATAACAATAAAACATAAAAATATAATTACAATTAACATAAAAACAAATTGGTAAAAATTAAAAACATACATTATTACACGTCTGTCCTGTTTAACGTGGAGTTGTTTACTGTCCGTCTGTTTGTCAACAAATGCCTATATAAGTGAGCGCAGTTATCAGTGTCCGTTTTGTAATTCATTCTTATGCTGGCCGGTGTGTTAATTATATGAAGCATTTCCAATGTAAATCTCTTGCTGTAATGTTGTTCTTGTTGTAATATCGTTGTTTCGTCAAAGTTCGGTGAGTGGTTTTTAGTTGTACAGTGGGTCATAAGTGCTGTTTTTTGATTATTTGTTTCGCGGCAATATTTAAAATCTGATTTATGTTGCGCGAGTCGAGATTTTAATTTGGCTTTTGTTGTTCCAATATATATGTTATTACATGATTCGTTTTCGTTTCCATTGCAAGGGATTTTATAGATAACATTGCTTTTTTCCGTATTGAGTATTTTAGATTTAGTGTTGTTAAATAAATTTTTTAATGTATTAATTGGTTTGTGCGCTATTTTCACTTCTTCCCTATTGTAACAATCTGATTTCGTGAGGCGTTCTGACAGTTTGGGTACGTAAGTTACTGACTTAAATATTTTTTGTTTCGGCTTTATTGACGTATTTTGCTTAGTTCCTTTTAAATATTTTTTAATTAGTGTTTTTATTAAATTTTCGGGAAAATCATTACTTTTTAATAGTTCTTTTATTTCTTCTTTGACTTCGGCGTGGTAAGTGTCATCTGTTATTGTTAGCATTCTTCTTATACAGCCCATTGCTGTATTAATTATCATCGTCTTAGGGTGATTTGAGTAAAAGTTGATGATTCGTCCTGTAGATGTAGGTTTCTTATACCACTTTAACTTCAATTGATTTCCTCGTCGAACAATAATTGAGTCAAGATATGGTAATTTTCCGTCGTCCTCTAGTTCTGTTGTAAATTTAATGTTCTTGTCAAAAGAATTTAGGGCGTCAAGTGTGTTTTGTACCTCGTTTTCATTTATAATCGCGAATAGATCGTCGACGTATTTTGTAAATAATCTTGGTGTTCGTGTTAATTTTTTAATGGTGTTCTCCAACAGGTCCTCCATGACAATATCTGCTATCACTGGTGATGTAGGTGATCCCATCGGTAGTCCTTTCAGCTGCGTATATATCTCATCATTAAACTTAAAATATCGGTTTTCTTCGATACAAAACCTTAAGATTTCTATAAAAATTTTCTTTGGTATTTTGGTATGCTCTTCTATTGTCGTCCATTTTTTCTTTATAATGTCAAGTGCTAGTTGTGTTGGTATACTCGGAAATAGGGAAATTACGTCAAAAGATATTAATTTTTCATCGTCACAAATGTAAGTATTATTTATCCTTTGTTTAAACTCTATTGTATTTTTAATATTGTAAGTCGAGCTGGCTGTGACATTTTTTAAAATATCCGCAATGTATTTACATAGATTATGTGCCGGTGATCCTATGGCTGAGCAAATTGGCCTAAGTGGTGTGTCTTTTTTGTGGACCTTTGGAAGTCCATAAATCCGTGGGGGTAATGCCGTGGTTGTAATGAACTTATTTCTCTCAGTCTTCGAGATTACATCCATTTTGAAGAGCTTATCGACTAAAATATTATTTTTATTTTGTAATTTAGAGGTTGGATCTTGTCGTTGAATTCTATACATTGTCAAGTCATTTAATATATCTTTCATTTTGTCATTATATTCCTTTATTTCCATTGCAACAGTTTTATTTCCTTTATCTGATGTTAAAATACGTATATTGTCATTTTTGCTAAGAAAATTTCGTGTTCGTTCCACTGTATCTATTATTGCACGGTCTATTGCACTTTGACGGTTTGTTGTTGTGTGATCTTTTAAAAGCAATGAAAATTTGGTTCGTGCTTCTTCTTGTGTTTCTTTGGTTTTTATTGTTTGTATCAGATCCTCTCCATCCGCGATGTACTGGAATAAAGGGAATTACAAAACGCATAAGAATGAATTACAAAACGGACACTGATAACTGCGCTCACTTATATAGGCATTTGTTGACAAACAGACGGACAGTAAACAACTCCACGTTAAACAGGACAGACGTGTAATAATGTATGTTTTTAATTTTTACCAATTTGTTTTTATGTTAATTGTAATTATATTTTTATGTTTTATTGTTATATATAGTTAACCCTGAAGACGATTACCGTAGGTAGTCGAAATATATTGGTTAAATCAATATTTCTGGTTTCAATTTTTGGACCACAGACCTCAAGCCAGCAAGAAGAAGGAATTTTTTTTTTTTTTTAAACAAAAATTCAAATAAAAATTACCAATTACAAAAGGAGTCTAATTAGTTGATTGCTAAATACTAATTGCCTTCTCTTGAAAAATAGTTAAATTAATTATTACCAATTCAAAAAGCCGTCTAATTGATTACTAATTACTAATCAAATTTAACATATCTGGTCTAAACTGCTCTCCCTCTATAGTGATGATAGCCGATAATGATGACAGGCTGCGACCGGGATTTACTTCTGCCCTTAATCAAGTGGGCCCAAATGCAGGAAATCTTGCACCCTCAAATTTTTTCTTGCACCTTTAAATTTAAATCTGAATTATTTTTCAAAGTTCTACCAAATAAAATGTTTATGAATTTTTTTTTATATTCAAAAACAACTTCCTGTGCGGGAAACCCATATTATTCAATTTGATAAGCAATGTCGATGCCTCAAACGAGCGCGTGCACTTTCATTTCATACGCCATGTTGCACTCGTTACCGACTTTCATTTGTTGTTGTGCTTTTGATAGCAATTTCATTCACAGAAGCCTGAGCTTTACTGAACAACTCACACAAAGAACGCGGCAAAGGTAACTCTAGAGTAAATAACAGTCATGTCGTGTATCTAGGTATTGGTTTGTGAGTTTTGTTTAACATTGAAAACACAACAACAACAATAAAATAACAGCTGCTAGAGCGGCTTGGTTAAAAAAAAGCAAAAATATGAGAAATGCGGAGAACACAAGGGAGCACAGGTACATATGAACCAACAAAAAAAGCGAATTGCAAGAGTGCAGCTAAAGTCCTCATAGTACCTTCATCACTGCTAGATGCAAAAAGCAGAATAAAGACCTACCAATGTTAACCCTTGCAGCGCCAAAAAAATTTTTTTTTCCTGAAAATCCAAAAGCAACCAAGCAAAGACCCGATATACCACTTTTGGTGATTATGGTTATTAATGCTGTTGTTGTTGTTTTATATATAGGCATATTACTGATTCATGTACATTGTCGCTGCAGCAAACAAAGCATCAAAATAAAAACGAAAAAAGTGCCTCTCACTGAAAGCATAAATGAATGAAGGACAGCATTTTTGAAGGCGCAAAGGTGTTATGGAGTGGCTGTGCGTGCCAACATTAATAATAACAACAACAGTGCACCTTAGATAAAACAATATTTTCCAAATGCAATAAAAACAACAACAATTTGACGGCCGTCATCGGCAGCACCACAAAAGCCAGTTAATGAAACCTGAAAACACACAATCAGCTTGTTCTCAGCAGACTGGTCGTAGCCACTTAAACACGAATGAATGCCACGACTATTGTCCTAATTTTTAGCCGAATGCGATATAAAAGGTGAGATCTGGATACTCGTACAACAAAAGCAGTAATGGAGTTGCTCAAAAAAAGTGAAGGAGTATGCATTGGCATGATAAGAGAAATGGGGGTTGTAGGTAATAGAAATAAAGCGAGTTTTACTCCCCTTTTTCTGTTGCACACGCAAAGATATGAGTTTTAGTAGGCGACAGTTTCGTTGATGACTTAATTATGGTCACAAGTTTGCTTTATAAGAGCTTTATCTATGAGTTGATCACCTTTTAGTCAACAAATAAACTCAATTAATTTCGAGTTTTACTGCTTTTAACCGAAGCGTTTGATTTGTTGATGTAACCCCCAGAGCCCTCTCCAAAGGTTTAAGGGTATACTAAGTTTGAGGCCAGCCCTTTGCTTGAACTAATCCGACTTCAAATGTTAACCTCGGTCGCACCTTCGGGATGTCGTTACTAGGATGGAGGCCGCATTGGAAGGTAATAGCAAAGATAAACGCGTTGTGATCCTCCCGAACTTAGACGTGAAAATCCTTTAAGCATTTCAAGATGGGCAGACATGCTGACTGATTTAGAACAACGGTTTCAAATCCCATGCTACCTACAGTGAGTAATCAAAAGCTATTTAAGAGATCGTAGACTTATAAGCACAAATTCATAGGATCTGCGCAGTATAAACGTCACATGCGTATCAGCACACGTTATAATTATTGGTGCTGCCATGGAACCTCAGCTCCGTTGAAATTTTAAACTTTGAAAGCCCAATGATACATTCTTAGTGGGACACGCAGACGCCATTTCGGCAGTCATTACCGACCTATAAAAAAAAAGCAGGAAGCTCAACTAAATTGTGGAACACACAAAAGAGTGGCTTGAGCTGCGTTGCCTCCAACTGGCTCCAGAAACTACTAAATTCATACTCCATAAAAAACTACATACCGCTAGAAGTTGGTTTCGAAACGTTCTTGAGAGGTCCAACAGCAAAGGAAATAAGCTAACTATTTAGGCGTGAGATTAGACTGCAGACTAACATACTGGGCACATATTCAGCGTGCGACAGAGATACCATGTAAGCAGGTATCGTTACTAAGTAGGCTGATAGCAAACAGCGGAGGACCACACTCAATATAAAAACCGCTTTGAACTCATAACATTTATTGGGCAATTAACAGACCGAAGTTGAGCATCCTAGCCTATACTTCAATTCCGTAAAAAACGTCGTGCGATTTCCATCTTCTAATAGGCACAAATATAGCCACTTACCACACAAGCTGAGTGCGTACCTTCTGGGTCCCTCTGGTTTAGATCCTCGATATTAGATCCTATCGACTCAGCACCGATTACATCGTTAATATTTGGTTGGTGCAGAAAGTGGACTATGAACCGAACGAGTCGACAAATCATATCTGGTATTTGTATGAGTATGGACGATAGAGAAATCTTAATACACATGTAAAATAATGCCTCATTAGTTATGAGTTTCTCAAATACCTATGCCCCGAATGTTTTGGGGAGTGTTGTCGAATTAACAGTCCTTGGCCGGATTTGAACCCGGTACGCTCCGGTACTCCCTTGCGGTACTGCCCGACTGTCGTGGTAACGATTTGGTATGACCAGTGAAACCTTCTAGGTCATGTCACCCCTCCTTCCGTAAGGAAGGAGAGATGGGTAATGAGAGGTGAGAGGCATTATATCCGTAGATCAATCATCGAGTTGCACATCATTACCTTTGTGCATAAAAGTCGCCTCTTACGACCGGTATGCCTACCTCGGGCATATTCTAAACCCCTTACCCACACGGGTTGACGGTCGTACCCAGCACCACAGTCTCACTCCACAATCCACATACCCAGTATCCAACCAATGATTTGATTTTAGCTATATTTCCACCAAGGTTTCTAGTGGATATGTCTATTCCAACCAGTCCACAGCCTTACACCTCTGTTCGATATACATGCGTGCTCTTAATTGTGAAGCGACGAGTATTTATGTTACCGTACTCTAGGTACTCAATGCACCCAACATCGATACGCACGTTCTGGATCTAAATATTCATGTCGCTTGCTATTGTTGATTTACACATATTGATGTTAATACCCTGCAAAAAATCGAGTGATCCGCGATCAATACCTTTCGTTTACTGGGCTACAATTGATCCTATAGGATATAGTTATAACTATCCCGTGATAGGCATAGTTGGGATAAATCGATTTTAATTTATGTAGCCTACTTTTAGGTGTTGAAAGTAAACTTTTCCGACCCTACCCTAGGGGAACAAAGGGAATCTCTCCAACAATACCCTTGTGGGCATGAAAGGGACCAATTAGTCTCTCCATAGGACATGCTCAAACAAAAGGGATCACTCCAACCCATACAAAGGGATCAAAAACTGCATTGGTCGCATGTTCCTTTTCGACTGATCCCGGATTCATCCTAGACTAAACGCTTTTTTTGCAGGGTACCTACTTCAATTTGTTAGTTTTGGTATATAAGTGAAAATCCCAAAAAGCAAGGTAAACTTGAAATAAATCTTTAAAAAGCTTTCCGAAATAAATATTAAGCTTACAAAACTCTGATTTTTCGTTTATAGAACATTTGAGAATAACCGTTTTATAATCAAAACAGCACGTTGATAACAAGCTTATTAATCGCAGCTTTCAAAGCAAGTTTTTATAAGTGGTTTTTTTGAAACTTTAATCAAGCCATATTTTTTATAATATTTAGCTATTGCAATAAAATAAATAAATAAGTTTGTCTAAGCTTTATGGAGGGCGAGTAGTTTTTTTTGAGTTATTTTATTGTATATTATTTTATTATTTGTTCAGAGAGTAGAACGGGGGGTGCGGAGCACATGTTGCATAAGGGGCAACCTTTGAGTAATATTTATTTAATTATTTTATTTATATATTATGATTTGTTCTATATAGAAGTGGGGTGCGTTGCACCTGTTACACCTTGTATTTATTAATTGGGGGCGAGCACTGTTGGCTCTGAGGCATTGCGCGGGATTGGCTTCCTCATTTTCGTTGTGAAAGGCCCCGATTTGGGATCGGAAAGCATAAACTATATCTTTCGAATATTTCATTAGCTGATTGCGAATTTCATGCAATACAAATGAAATAAACGAAAGAAATGACTACAGCTTATGTCGCTTAAACAAAGTTAATGTCGTACATTGAATGCTGCAACTTAAACGAATTATTAGCAGAATGCAGATTGATTTTTCATCTTTTTCTCTTGTAAAATCTTTTCTGAAAAGAATTGGAAATATTTTAAGTTGAAAAGAAAAAACTGACAAATAGTTTTTTGTAAACTTTAGAATTTCACGTTTAAAGTGAAATGATTTATAGCAGTTTTTTCTTGAAGTTTATAAAATGTTTACTTTAAACTTTCAAATAAATTAAAACTGAAAAGGTTTACATATCACTTATTGTAGCAAGTTTACTTTGTATACCAACAATTCAATTGAATTTTTGTCTTTACGGCCTGTACATTTGGAAAGTACCAATAATAATAATTTTTCTTTTTATTTATGAAAATTATTATTGTTTTTATTTTTTGAATAATTATTATTGTTGTTTTTATTAAAAAATCCAATTAATGCATACACTTTCATAAATAAAAAGAGAAATTATTATTAATGGCCTTGAGCTCGTTTATAGTCATGATACTTTGTAGCAAGTTTACTTTAAATTACTTTTAAAAACATTTACAGAAATGCTTGTTGGGATGCGTCACTTTCAAACGTGCTCCCATAGCATATTTTTACCAAATCAAACACCAACCACCCAGACCAAACTCCCTTTGGCGTCTTTCTGCAAAGTATTCCACTTGACAATGTCACTCAAGCGTTGAGTACCCATTTCCTTTTCTCTTTCCTTTGCCCCTACTCTTTCTTGCGTACTTTTGCAGCACTTTTTTTTTATTCTTTTCATACACCTTTTGTTTTTGTGCGGTGGCAATGCGTAGCTTGTGCCAGTGTTTACACTTTTTTTTTTGTCCCCCCCATTTTTGTTCTCATTGCAATCAATGCTCTTCCTACTCACTGGACACTGTCGTTTTTGTGTTGAATCTTGATTTGCTGCACAAACAATACCTTCAATTTTGCCAAGCACCTTCTATTGACAACAGACATCAGCAGCCATTCGCACCGTCCCAAGCCAAGCTCTGGCAGGGTTCAAATGTGCCTCGCACTTACCCACATACATACCTACTTTGTTGTCAGCTACATGAATTGCTGTTGTCATTTTTACTCGTTACTCGTTGTGAAAATTTATCGAGTGTGAAATGAGATGAAGTGAATTAACCTGAAATCGGTGTCAATTACTACTATTCACTTGCGCAAGCAGGAGGAATTTTAAATATGCACTTGAACTGGCGCCAAGATAAGGCGCACAAGCGGGTTGATCAGATAGGACTGATTTCGATGTTGCGAGTTGGATTTATTGAAGAAAAGGTGGTTGAGTATATTTAGCTTTATTGGCTTTCAAGCTTGTAGATCTTATAGTTATCTGTTAACTTGAAGTTTATGAGATGGAACAATGTGATAAAAACCGAAAAAACGAATGGGGATAAAGTTGTCTTTGGCTATGGAATATTCGCTTATCTTAGTAATAAAATTTTATAAACATAAATTTTTGATATCTTTACATTAAGGTGCTTTCTTGTTTGTCTTCTTATTTTGGGAACAATCGTTTGTAGGGGGTCTATGTGTTGTATTGGTTCGATCTTGTTATATACTTCAACAGTAAACCGTAAAAGTTTAACTATTAAAGGGTACAAATGGATATGAGTCGGTATATGTAACGCTATATAGTGTACCTTACCGCTTGCCTTTCCTGGTATACTGTTAGCTGATGTATACCTTCCAACTTACGAGTTAAGAAGAATATAGGCCTTTCTCAGTAAATGGAATAATTTAATTCTTACTTTTTCGGGAGCATTCCGGAATTGTTTTCGGAACTTTTTTGTTACCATTGCGAAACTATTCGGGACCATTTCAGAATTATTTTGGGATTTGTTTTTGGGATCATTTTGAGACTTTTTTGGACCATCTCAAAATATTCCTGAAAAGTGCCATGACCAATCAAGACACGGCCCGGAAAAAGGCCCAGAAATGGTCCAAAAAACGATTCCAAATGGTTCGTAAACAGATCCGAATTTATCTTAAAATAATTCCGAAAAAATCACTAGAAAGATCCAAAAATGGTGTCGCAAGGCCCAAGGGCAGTCCCAAATTATCCTGAAATGATCCCAAAAAATTCCGAAAACTGTTCTGAAAACAACACAGAAATGATTCTGAAAAGTCCCGAAATGGTTTAGAAAGAGTTAAGAAAACAATTATGAAATGATCCCGAAATAATTCTGGAAAAGTCCCGAAAACTATTCAGAAGTGATCCGAACCCCGTCTGTTTCTCCTGCAATTAGTTATTTCCTACATTTTATATTACCTTAATACTACTTACTTTGTTCACAAATTTTTACTTCCGTTACATCGATATACTCCAAAAATACTTCAAATTTCACTCTAAATCAAAACTTTGCATTGACGCCTAAGAACTTATTTTCAAGAATTGGGAAAACGAATAACCTAGATAAAAAAAGTGTCCCATCTTTGAACCAGACCTGTTAAATTATGATGACTAATCGTAATGATTATCGGTTTGATTAATTATTTTCTTGAGAAAACATATAATGATTGAATACCATTATTATCAATTTTTGATGATTATTCTTGAATTATTAAAAAAAAATCAAAAAAATCATGAATTTTTATGATTATTAAACAAAATCAAAAGTAATCAAAAAGTTGTATTGATTACCTTTGAGGATATCTGTTTCTTAGATTTTTTTTCTTTTTTTTGGAGTTTTTTTGAATTGTTTTTTTTTTTTTGATTATTTAAAATTTTTTTTTTTTGGTATTGTTGTAGAAGCACATAAATATATACATCAACAATAATGTAATAATTCAAAAATAATCTAAAGTAATCCAAACTATTTTTTTTTATTTTATTTTTTTTTTCTAATCGTAATCAATTAATAATTGCCTTTTGTTCAATTGATTAATAATTACTAATCCAATTTAACGCGTCTGCTTTCAACTAGCAATTCCGATTTTAACGCATGGAATATCGCGCCATTACCCACCTCTAACCTATTTTAATATTAACGCACCTAAGAACTTTCTAAAATGTGTGCTCCAATTCTCTTTTATATCAATTTTTTACAAGTCGCTTTACGCTGGAACAATGACTGCCGTCAGCATTCGTCAACTGTGAGTTGGAGAAGAATTGAAAAATACCAAGAGACAACGCAATGGAGGCGTAACGCAACGTGACCAACTTAAATCGAAATTAGTTTTTTTGCTTTTGTTGACATCAACTACGTCATTAAACGCGCGACTGCGCTTCGTTGGCAAAAGCATCCTCACCATCAGCGCCGTTATCAAAAACAGAAGCGAAACAGATTTGTTGAATTCAATAAATGATTGTGTACATTTGGGGAGAACGGAAATTGGACAATGTCGTTAATAATTCATACAACATTTTTAACTTGGATCCAAATGGGAGAGTATGAAGAGGAGCAGCGGCAGATAATGGAGAGCATTGGAAAAAGTTTTTTTAGATATTGAAGTAGAATAACAACGTAATGCCTATTTATCATTATTTCGAGCGAGCAATAAATAAATGATTATCAGCATAAAAGCTTTTCGCTGTTTACAAACTTTTAACTAAACAACAAAAAAATAACAAAAATAAAATATTTATAAATTTAGTATGCTTTAAATGGCGCTTAAGTTTGAAAAAATGCTGGTCAGAGGAGCTGGGTTGGTAGTAATGTGTCAGAGCATTTCGTTAACTCAAGATCTAAAGAAATTGTAATGGAATTGGCTTGTAATAACATGAAGGCGAACCATAGGTAATGACGTCCATGTCCACTGCGAGGTATAGGGAACCATCCGCAATAATTCGGAGTGCCTATATAAAGGAAGAAGTTTACAAACTTCCATCACTAAAGCCAAATCTGGCTGAAAATTTAATCTCTACATACTAATACATACATACTAATATACTAGTATACTAAAATTGTAACAAGTCGATGTCTGTACATTGTAGATCTTCTACTAAACTAAGATTTCAAACTGATTAAAGATACTTTGAACTGTATGACGTTCCTGCATCAAATACATGCAAGGAATAAGAGCAAAGCGAAGGAACGGTTTTTGAATACAACACGCGACGCGTGATATTATCTCCATATGGGCACAGCATATTCTAGCTTAGGTCGAACTAGATTAGTGAAAAGTAATTTTATTGTATAAGGATACGAGCTGTAGCGACGATTGAACGCAAAAGTAGAATAAGACTTAGCAATGACAAAGGTAATTTGGCGGTGAAAGAGAAAATTGTAATCAAAGACTTCCCCCAAGTTGTCAAGGTCTGACTGAAACCTGACAGAATCTGATTGACACGCTTCAAGTAAGAGGTATTGAAGCAATGGCGTATGTATATGTCAAACGGTGTCCCAGCGCGCTACCTTCGGGTACAGTTGAAGTAAACGACGGTGAGCAAATGCCATGCACAACAGCCATACAACTACGATCCGGTATTGATTTCATTTATGCTAACATGCCCGAGTGAAAGCCCAGTTTAACCCGTTTTAGATATTAACATTAAGTGGCTGACTTTGTCGACAGCCTTCAAGAGGTCAGTGTAGATATTATCAACTTGTTCTCTTTCATTAAAAGCAGGGATACATAATTCATAGAATATAGAGATTTGTTAAAGTCGACAAACCAGGCATGAAACCATGTTGGCTAGTTGAGCCAAAAATACAACTACAATTTTAAACAATATATGTAGATACCGAAGACAGTTTTGAAATGGAATGATAGTTGGCAACGTTAAACTTATTGCCAGTTTTGAAAGTGGTTGTAATTGGAGATCCTTTCCAGCGATTTGTGAAGTTGCCACACCTAAGAGATTTATTGAAAAATAATAATATAGCTTAGGTTATTTCAGAGATATTTTTGAACAAAAAAGAACACCGAAGCGTACCGGGTTCATATTCAGCCAAGGCCTGCCAATGCGACAATTCCCAAAACCTTAAGACAGTGTTTTTGTCGTTACAAACAACAAAAACAACAAAAAACAAGCAAGGAAAGGGCTGTCTTCGACTGTGCTGAAGACTTTATACCTTTCATGAATACGCAGCATGGTTTTAAGTGTCTGATCCTTACTCACAATTAGTAAAAACTCTGCAAAACTTATAATTTAAAGATACACAGCCCAAATCGCATTTATCGGAAAAATCGTTTGTGTTGGAGTTATATGTTATGTTGGTCCGATCTGGGTGATTTTCACTACACACATTACATATATAATAAGTACCGAACCTGCAAAATCTTACGCTCCTGGATTTTTAATTGCAAAATTTATAGCCAAAAACCCATTTATCGAAACTATCGATTATGTAGAAAGTATATGTTATGTTGGTCCGATCTGGGTGATTTTCACTACACACATTACATATATAATAAGTACCGAACCTGCAAAATCTTACGTTCCTAGATTTTTAATTGCAAAATTTATAGCCCAAAACCCATTTATCGAAACTATCGATTATGTAGAAAGTATATGTTATGTTGGTCCGATCTGGGTGATTTTCACTACACACATTACATATATAATAAGTACCGAATCTGCAAAATTTTACGTTCCTAGATTTTTAATTACAAAATTTATAGCCCAAAACCCATTTATCGAAACTATCGATTGTATGGGAGCTATGCGTTGTGTTGCTCCGATCTTGCTGATTCCGACAAATGATTAATTTTATGCAAAATGGCGGCTCGATAATGAATTTCATTAAGATATCTCAAAAACTGAGGGACAAGTTTGCGTACAAACAGACAGACGTACAGACGGACATGGCTAAATCGACTCAGCTCATCGCCCTGATCATTCCGGTATACTTATCAAAATTCGAACTGAAAAAATCTGCAGACGTTTACGGGCTCAATAAGGGAATGTGCTGAGGTTTCAAATATGTCTTGACTTAAGTGATGTTTTAAAATCGAGCTCGTTATTGCAAAGAAGCAACGGGCACTTTTTGAGCAAAATCCATGAATATTTGTGTGATAATACAAGGTGGCGCAAAAGTAATCCTCCTATCAGAAAATGCTATAAATTTTGCTATTGGCCCCTAAAGTCAGTTCTGTTTTGACATTTGTGTAGTAAACACATGCGAAATACACGTTAATAAACAATGTTATGCTACACTCCTCCAGAACGCGGAATATTGCTGACTATTTGTTTGACCAATAATCGGTCGGGGCCAAACGGTTACTGTGAATGGTGAGCGCTACAGAGCAATGATCACCGAGTTCTTTTTGCCGCAACTTGATGAATTGGGATTGGAAAACATGTGGTTCCAACAAGACTGTGCAACAGCACACACTGCACGTGCCACAACCGATATGCTGAACATCGGAAGCTTACGTTTGCGCCACCTTGTAGAACTTAGAAAGAAAAAAAAAATGCTAGTAACAATGCTATTTCACTTCCCCTTAAGCTATTAAATTATTACTTGTTGCTACAAAGATATTAACACCTGCTTTCACTAACACCAAATATAAGTGTACCTATCTATGTCAATAGCTATGTAATGAAGTTGTATGTGTAATAAGTGGCCACGCACATTCCCATACGAGAGAGCACCCGGCGACTGAGTGCAGTACAAACATTGAATTTTAACCTAATTAGTGGTGGACAAATCGAAGTCAATTGGAATTCCCGCAATCAATTGACGCTGAAAACAGTTGATTGACAAGGCGAAGCGCATCGTATGGGTGAGCCATCAGCGCAAACAAACTGAAATAACAGTTCTGTGCCGTGCGATGCAACAACCCGCTGAGCTGACTGACAGCAGAATATGAAGTTACAAAATTTCATAGCTTTAGCTGATGGCTGTTTACTGTTCGCTTTGGACTACGGATGCGTAATTTCAATTTTCTGCTCTAAAAATTCGCTGATGTCATTTTAGTGTGGTACTTTGTTGTTTTTGTTGTTATTGATTTTGTCAATGCAGTTATGCGTGTAAATCGATTTTCGCAGAATTCCATATTTACATTGAGCTTGTGTAAATGGATGTTTAAGTTTTGGGATGCGGCGCCAACAGATTGTAATAACCGCAATGCGAAAGTTGTAAATCGCGCAATCGGAAAAGCGCATTGACTGTTTGCTGCCAAGCTGCGAGGTCAAACATATTGATAGTTTCGGATGTTCACTGAACTCTTAATGCCTTGATATTTTAACGGGTGTCGATTTTACTTTATTTGTTGTTGTTGTTATTTTGAATATAAATGCTTCCATTTAGTCATTTGGCAAAAAAGCCACACTCAGTGTTGATAGCACATTTTCTTTGCACATCATGTGGGTTCTTCTCTACACACAATAATATATGTACACTAGGGTAGTTAAGAAAGAGAGAGTGGCACAAATATTTTATAAGGCTTGGTATTCATTCACAGGTTCCAGTCGCGGGACAGTGAGCTCAACAATTGTCGGCAATTCCGCTTTATTTCAAAAGAATAAAAAATACAAAAAAAATTAAGGTGAGAAAGGAAAAATGTTTAATATGTTTATTTACTGGTAACATACTTTTTGTTGGTAACATAAATTCAGATGATGGAATTGCAGTGCCACAACACGACTATGATGAGTTGCAAGTAGCAACGGCGGCTCTGACAGTATTCGAGATAAAAGCGATTCGAGAGATGAATGGACGGCGAGTACAGAAGAAGATTTAATGATAAGTTGTATGAGCTCTACACAAACACCGCCATAGTCCAACGAATTAAGGGGTTATATACAAAATTTGAGTGGAAATTGTGAGCTAAGTTCGTGAGCAGAAAAAGAAGAAAAAGTTCAAAGAAAAAAAACGAGTTAAAGTATAAAAACCTGTTAACAATTGTCGGAGTTATGGTCCCTTGAGAGGCTTCCGGTGAACACTCTCCAAGGCAAACCGCTCAACTGAAATGAAAAAAGTGGCAAAATTATTGGAGACAAATCTATTGTGGCGTCCTTGCACGAATTGTTTTCCTAAAAAAAGTTTTGTTTTCCTATACAAAAACCATGTTGACAAAAAAGTCGATTTTTCAATTGTTCAAATTTCAAACAAAAATTGATTGTAAAGAATAGAAAATTTTTAAATGCAAAAGGAATGGTTCAAGGGCACAAGATTGCCAATACGAACAATTAAAAAAAAATTATGAAAATCGGTTTAAAAGTTTTTAAAATATATCGTTCACCGCAACGGGATTTTTCAAAAAACTTCATTCCGAGATAATCGTGTTTAAAGATATTAGTGAAAGTGCTTATAGATGGAACCAGCACGCTTCGAACCGCTGTAATTTGGAAACTAGTGCTTCGATATAGGTGAAGTTTGACGCAAATATTTTTGAATGTATGTACTTCCAGAATATGCAATAAAATGTTTTTCGATTTTTCAAGCCCCAACTTTGTATATAACCCTTAAAACCGAGCCCTTTAGTTGGCTACGCCATGCTGTGAGAATGAATGAGGATGCTTCGGCCCAGAAGGTATTCTTATCGGCATCTTTCTTTTACCACGTTGCGCTCACAATTTTTGTTGCCAACTTGTAAGCGACCAGTTAAAATTGGATTTTGAAAGCAAAACTTCAAATTTTGACAGAAAAGCTAAATTCAAATATTATTCCTAAGTCTCTAAATGTTTAGGCTAAATAATCGCTTAAAATACCTCCAAACGCAACAATTTGGTTTGACTTAAAAAGCATCGAAAATTTGGTCCAAAATAATTGTTCCAATCCTCCTTCATTCTTCTAATTTTTCTGAATTTCACTTGAACTTCAAAAACACAAAAAAAAAACGAAGAAATAACTACGTCATTTTATAAATAATTTTTATACCTAGTAGTGTTACGCACGTAAAGTATATTAACTTTAGTCGCCTAACCGTAGTATGTAACGGCATAAACGGATCGAAATATATATTGACTAATATATATCAAAATGTTCAGGAGGAAAAGAGAAATTGATTAAGCCATGTCCGTCTGTCCGTCCGTCTGTTAACACGAGATTAAATTTAGAGATATCTTAACGAAATTTGGTTGCAGGTTCCTTGGTACTCATCACCCAACGCTATTTAAAATGGGCGAAATCTGGTGATAGCCACGCCTACTTTTTATACATAGAATATTTTCGAAAATATAAAAAAAGTGATTATTCAGTACATAATACACTTATAAGGATAAAACTTGGTGTGTGCATTAACATTAGGCAGAACATACAATTTGCAAGAAATTTTTTAATATGGGCGTGGCGCAACCCACTTTTCATTAAGTCAAATTTAGAAATATCATTAATCATAAATCAAAAACCGTTCAAGATATCAAAACGAAATTAAGTACACATATATAATAAAAGACATGTGCCGGAAGAAAATGAGCGACATCGGTTAGGGTCCACTCCCAATTTTATACGAAAGATTTTGAAAGGATCATAGATATATTTAAGAGGCAATTACTTTGCGTACAAAAGCTTGACATCATTTCTATTTCACTTTAAAAGTGTGCGTGACCGAAGAAAGGCGAAAAATATTAATTTTCGAAAATGGGCGTGGCTCTGCTACTTTAAAGCTTTGTTTGTAAAATATAAAACGCGATATTTCTATAACTATGCAAGCTGTATCAATAATATCTTTCACACATGATAAACTTTTTCAGCAAAACTCGACCTCAAACCAAATTTTGTAGATTGTGGGGAAGTAGGCGTGGCGCCGCACATTTTGCTTGTAGTTTCAAATGGATATTTCAATGAAAATTGGTCAGCTGCTTCCCAATAGTATGTATTATAATTATGCTCCTGCCAGAAAATAGGCAAATCGGATAACACACAAGCAAAATATCTAGGAAAGAAATTAATACCCCGCTGCAATAGGAAAGTTCTTTATCTTTTTTTATTTTCATATCTTTAAAGAACATGAAATGTTTGTAAGTATGAGAGGAAGGAGAGATGGGCCCATCAGTAAGTATACGGAAATAATCAGGACGATGAGCTGTGTTGATTTAGGTGTGTCCGTCTGTCTATTTGAACGCAAAATTTTTCAAACATAAAATGTGCATGTATTAGTATTTTGGAACAGTGTGGTTAGCAGTGGTTGGTAGGGAAGCTATTTATATACAAATAAATAAATGTACATATAACAGAAGGGTTTTTATTAAAAAAAAAAACAATCAGCTGGCTTTTTAATACGAACTGAAAAGTATTAAAATATACCTGCATAAATTGGTATGCCATTATAGATCACTACTAGTTATATTATGTTCGGTTCCATTCGAACTTAGACTTCCTTACTTGTTTTAAAATCGTGTGGGTCACACTTGCTGTGCTCCAATAGAATATTGTTATTAGTGTATCATGGACTTATCCATTCAAAATTACAATACGGAGTCTGTTGTTGGGGTGGTGCTTACGCTAGTAAGATCAATCCGCTTTTAACCCTACAGAAGTGTCTAATCCGAAGAATATGTAACGCTGGTCGTTTAACACATTCTATGGATCTATTTCAAAAATTAAATATTCTTCCAGTGCGGCACTTGTACAGGGTGTTTTTTTACGGGTTTGTTTTTCGAATAGAGATAAAACTGGCATTTTGTGGTCAAATCTGGCAACTTTAATGTCATTTATGTTCAGTTTGGTTTGCCATAACATCATGAACAGGTTGACAAAAGAACAACGCTTGCAAATCGTGCAAATTTATTTCGAAAATAATGGTTCAGTTCGCGAAGTTTACCGTGAGCTCCGTCCATTTTATGGTCGACATAATCGTCCATCAGAGCAATTAATTCGGTTAACCATGGATCGTTTTCGCACTACGTTTACTCTATGTGATAATACGCATCCGCAGAGACGTCGAACAGTGCGCACCGAAGAAACAATTGCCGCTGTAGAGCAAAGTGTTGAAGAGGACCCGAATTAATCGATTTGCCACCGCGCACAGCAATTGGAGCTTTGTCCATCAACTTTATGGAAGATTTTGCGCAAAGATCTTGGCTTGCGACCTTACAAGATCCAGCTTGTGCAAGAATTAAAGCCGCGAGAGCCGAAAATGAGATTGATTTCGATGCTGATTTTCATCGCAAAATTTTGTTCAGTGATGAGGCTCATTTTTGGTTGAATGGCTACGTCAACAAGCAAAATTGCCGCATTTGGAGTGAAGAGAATCCACATGAGACCCTTAAAACGCCATTACATCCACAAAAACTGACTGTTTGGTGTGCTCTATGGGCTGGTGGAGTCATTGGGCCATACTTCTTCCGCAATAATGCTGGAGAGGCAGCTACCGTTAATGGAGACCGGTATAGAGCCATGATAACCGACTATTTTGTTCCCGAATTGGATGGCATGAATGTGGATGAGTTGTGGTTCCAACAAGACGGCGCTACATGCCACACAGCGCACGTCACAATCGATTTATTGAAGGAAACATTCGATGAGCGCATAATTTCGCGGAATGGACCTGTCAATTGGCCACCAAGGTCGTGTGATTTGACACCATTGGATTATTTTCTTTGGGGATATGTGAAGTCGCTCGTCTACACCAACAAACCAGAAACGTTAGGGGAATTGGAAGCCAACATTCGTGGCGTTATTGCCGACATACGGCCCCATATGCTCGAAAAAGTGGTTGAAAATTGGACCTGTAGAATTGGCTTTATTCGAGCCAGCCGCGGCGGCCATATGCCCGAAATCATATTTAAACATTAATGGCATAAAATTATGCTTCCAATAAAGCCAAATTGATGGACCTTAAAACGATTTTCTTGTGTTTTATTTCAATTCGAAGTTCTATACCCCTAAAAAAAACACCCTTTACTATTTTAAAGTTCTAAAAATTTTTTTTATAAGGAGCGGGTATACACAAAGCCCAATAATCAGCCTTTACTATCTGAGAAATGCGTCATCTTAAATAAAAGTTCCTAGCTTTCGCACCACACTTTTTCGTAACTTCTACACCATAGTATCATGTAAACTATACAACAAACTACCTGCGGCAATACGACCCATTAGTAGGCTACCAGCATTTCTGAGGGAAGTGAAGCAGTGGCTACTTGGTTTCAAACTTGAGGATATTAAAATTCTGTTGAGACCTATCATATAAATAAGTTTTTTTTTTTTTTTTGCATTATATGAAAACTCTGCATATGTAATTTTTTATTTTTTGATATAATTCAAAGTTATACTTTTCCTTAAATACTTATGTCCTACGTAAGCAATTTTATTTTTGTTTTATTATGCGCCGCACAAGCATTTATAATACTAATGTAAGGAAATGGCATTTCCTCTGCTCTTTGAATGAGCATCTAATGTCATTATTTATTTTCTTAGTTGTAATTTTATTTTATATTATATGGTACTTAAAAATTGTAAATATTTAAAAGAAAATAAGGAATATATACAATACTTCAAGCTTTTGAGTAGAAAATGTTTAACGTATTAGAGTTGTCTTTTCTTGAAAGTATATGTAAATTCTCCTTCATCCTAAACTAATTTCTTTTTTTCAAATCCATATGAGAGCAAGCTTCATTTCAACATAGAGTTTATTTCCTTCTAGGATAACTTTTCCTCCATGGAAGTTATTTATGTAATGTTATGGTGTAATGTTCTTGAAAATTACTTTTATTTAATCTATAAAAACTTTTTTTTCTTCTCTTCTCTTATCATTATACGAGTATACACATTTCATAAATATACTCATGTTGTTTACCGTGCCATCCTAGTGTACACCATATTTAATGTATGCCCATTCACATTCTGGGATTCTCTATAGCACTTTACCACATATTGCGCTCACCACCAACTTATCCAGCATCCGAACTATGGAATTTCGGTTTTGCAACAAATTGTATCATGCAAATTTAATTCGATTGCGTTTGTTCAATGTGAAATGTGGAAAGTTACATTCATTAATTTTGTGATCATTTTTGATGGAATGTAGCAAAATTTAGAGTAACTTGCGCTGTTTGCCTCGCTGTCCTAAAAAAAAATTTAATTTGGTTTGATAAATGAAATTTGTATCGATTAATTTTGAGATTAGTTAACGAATAAAAATGTAGCGTCGGAGGCAGCTAGGTTCATAAAGCGGCTCTGGCGAAACTCTCTGGTTACAGATTTTGAAGAGAGGCACCCCTTGTTCATTAAAAAGTTGAGCTCTGTCAAAATCACTTAGGCTCTAGCCCTAGCACATAAATATACGAGCTCTGCAATCAAACGCAATTTGTTAAACTAAATTAATGAAATCTCTTCAAGTCGAATAATAGCACGTTACCATCGTTTACTATTTGATTGTTAACACTAAAATTATCACTTACAAAAGCAATTCATTACTTCCTTTGTGCTGTTACATAAAAAGATTAAAAAACACGCACATTCAATATTTCATAATTTTGTCATATCCGGAAAGTTCCGAATATATACCGATGTGAGAAGGTTAGAGTTTGCATGTGAATTGAACCAATTGAATTACACCTAAATATGTAGAGTAAATTTCTTCCGGAAAGTGGCAGGTGTGCACTGTATTTGTTCGCACCTAGAATGTAGCAAAGTTGTGTAGGGACATACCAACCAACAATTTGAATTTGAATACATTCAGAAGGCTCATCGCTTGCATGCGAGCTTATTGAAAGTTTTGTAAAATGAACGCAACCAATTTAAACTGTTTTTACGTGTCAAATGGGGGCATCAAAAGTGAGCAGACGGTCAGCAATTTTTTTTTTTCAGATTTCTAGCCCACAACTCTAGCCACCACTTTTAAAAGGATATTTGTGTGTACTTACCCGTAGGAAATTAGTTTAAATTTTCACTTACTCCTTCTTTAAGCTCAAAACCATTAAATCCACTTGGAAGTTGATGGTTCTTCTTTCTACAAAGCGCGGGATTAATATGGTAGCTGGTTCTTACTCAGGCGAAATAAATACGCTATCGACTATCGCAGGGTATATAAATGATTACAAAATTTTCGATGAGATTGATCACTCAACACTAGTTTGTGCGCTCTTTATCTCTGTTCTCATTTTTTTGCGCTGTCAAAAGAGAGGATTGAACGTTGTCGCTTGCCTTAGAGCCCTTTTCATCTTCTCGTCCTCAAGAAATTTTTGTGGGTCCACTGTTATTAGTCGATATCAATTTAAATGTGAATTACCTGCTATGAAAAGCCACCGAATACATAGATTTTACTCGATTTGACCTAGAAAGCAATAAACCCATCATCCACCGATTTCGCCCATAGCTTTGGCACGGATTTCACCAGTACATTTAACCGGTAACTATGGCACTGGCCATCTATTTAGCTTCTACATCGGTTTAACCTTAACCGAAAGATTATCCACCATTTGTCATAGAAAACCATGTTTGCAGCATTAAGGTTCGACCTGTAGATCGTCGATAGTGGACACATCTATAGAGACTTTGCTCGAAACGGAACTGAGATTTCCGACCAATGTTTAGTGAATGAACAGCCTAGCAATCAGGGTAGGTGGGATTGTGCCTACATAGAAAAGTGTAAGTATTTTCAGGTTAGAGTCCAACATTGACTTAAAGGCTTTCGATTAATTCTATATAAAAGAAAGCATGCCTCCAAAATAAATTTAGCAATGATTCATTCACAAATAATTTAAATAATTCTTACAGGGTAGCTCTTTATTTATCACTTAGCTGTGTACGTACATAAATACCTCTTTTTTTTTATTTGGAGAGTCACTATTTATTCATTTTAATGAATAGTTCAATGTATGTGAATTTAGCACCCTTGTAGCCAATTAGCAGCACGCAACCATTAGCCCTACTGACCGCTATTGATTTTCAAATTGTCAGTCAAACACTTGGCGCCTCGTGGCCAGAGTGAAATGTTTTGTATAGTTGGCTGCACGTTGGTTTGTTTGCCTGGCTTGTTACCTGATGGACTGGTATGCATTGTTTTGAAAGTTAAGCGGGGCTAGTGGTTGGGGTTATATGTCTTACCAGTCACTTTACTTTAGTTAAGTAATCACAAAAGCATGAATCAGGGGTTGGATTTTTCAATTAACTTTGTTGGGTGGTGTGTTTATGCCTGTGTGCGTATGGTCAATTATAAACACCTTTGTTGTTATTAATTGCTAATTGAATTTAAAAAAAATTAGATGTTTATATAGAGATATGGAATCGTAAATTGAAAGGATTAAGCTTTGAATCCAAACAAGAAATTCTCTGATTTTGACATTTAAAGGTATATCGCCTTTAAATTTTCCGCACTTCGTTAAATCCATAGCTTTTGAAATTTTTGTGAAAGCATCTTAGAATACATTTCAAATAAGTGTAGGTATACTTAAAGGTCACACCCGAGAAATCTCCAGGCCTGCGAGGTGTTTTTTCTTTAGACACTGTCAGGAACTTCGAACATAGCACACTTGTACCTTGAATATGTATTTGTTGGAGCTACGAAAATAGAATCGTCTGTCTTACTTACCACGGCAGTTTAACTCCTTGGTCTACCAGCCTGGTTTGACCTATTTTTGTGAGTCTTCTTTTACTTAAAGTTAATAGCTAAGCCAAGATCTCTGATCACAACGGATAAGCTTCAATTTCGATTTACCATCTTCTCACATCCGAGATGTACGCTGAGATATGCTCTGACAACTTTCTATATTCAATTCACTTATCTAGTATCTTTATCACCCGAGTGTTATGTTGGTGAGTTAGCCTGCCATACTGAAGGTCCCAGGTTGCTGTCCTGGGACAAGTAATACCAGTAAAAGTTTACAAACAGTGGTTTATTCAAAACGCGGTCTGCCTTAGGCAGTTGTGGGCAACCCCCCAATGTATTTCTGCCCTAAAAAAACTTCGCAGTTTAATTCATCATTCATATTTGAAAAGAAGCTTGATTTTTATCCCTTTACGTTATTGATTTTGATCCCGGGACATAATTTTTATGTTAGAAAAATTTTTTTAGCAAGAATATGGCAAAACTAGTTGGACCCGTGCGAGCCTTGCGCAAAAAAAAAAAATGGTTTGAAACCTTTTATTAGTCCAGGTCCAGGATTTTTCAAACCTTTTTCTCAAATTGTAAAAAAAGATTTTCAGCTACACTTGTTGTGAGAGCACAAAAAATTATACAAATATGCGCAAACAGCTATTTGAAATTCCACCACTTATATTACATTCACATTGAGCCATAAACTTGAGTTGATTGACAACATCAATATGAATTAACTCAAAAAATGTCCCTTTAACTCGAGTTTATGACCCAATGTGAACGCAGTCTTATTCACTTATTTTAGCAATGTTCAAGTGTAGATGGCGCGCTCGCAGTGGGTTGAGCGCTGTGATATTCGCAATGCCTTTAATTATTCTAGCACTCTTCAGTATTAGTATTCAAATGTAGATGTCCCGAGGCATGTGAATGTCACAGTCACAATAGCGTTGCAGTACAAATTGATTTTTTTGTGCATCCACAATCGTTTATTTTAAAGAATTCATTTTTATAAAATACGTTTAAACAAAAGCACTCCGCTAATTAAAACATGGTAATGCATGTAGAGCTAGCCCCACCTTTAAAACGATACCTTATTTATGAATATTTGTTCCAAATGAGAGCAGAAAATTAGGAAATAACACAAAAAGACCTTACAGAAATAATATATATAATACAAGTAAAATACCATTTTTTTTTTTTCAAAATTTTAAATTTAAGTTGAAAATTTCATGTGAACTTTTTTGCCAGGAAGAAGCAACCGAAATTATGGACGCTTTTATTTTTTATGCTGTCAATTTTTTTTTTTTTTGTCTTGTTCAAATATTTTTTTTAGCAAGCAGAAAAATTTTATCTAACATATAAATATTGAATAGAAAACTGCCAGTGCATTTATGCCATCTACTTAGATGTACAGGCTGCCCTTCTAGGACTTTTGAGATAAAAGAAGACTAGAATAGTAAGCTGCAACCCCATTAAAACATCCTAAGTGGCAGCACTTAAATAAGAAAACTTTGATTGTGGAAGATATACAAAATTTCATATCAAATGTATCGTTTTCGAAATAAATGCGGATAGAAAAGAAATATAAATAGCGCTAGGTGGTAATGTCACTTAGAAAATATTTTATTGAAATACGACGTAAACAATTTTTTTTTTTTATATTTTTTTGGGCGGAACTTCGTTTTATGATAAAAGGAAACTCCCCAAAAAATTTTATTTCAAATCATCATGGAGTAATCTTCCAGGCATATAAATGGAGCAGAAACGTAGAAATATTCAAGTTTTTATTTATTTAAATATACACAAAAAGAAAATGTGAATAGTCTTTGATTCTGCGGTTTAGGGGCTTAGAATATGTGCAAGTCGATTTTCATCAATATATTCCATACCAGATAATATACGGAACTTAATTACATCGCTTATATCCGAAACGAATCGAGCTATCGGTACAAATGACATCTTAAAATTTAAGTTAAACGTCTAGTAATGCAATGTTAAAAGTTGAATTCAATTCCAATTAGCAGCTTTTGAGCGAAGCATGACCAAACATACTGACAGACAGACAAAAATTCTCAAAACTGTTGATTTGGCTTCTAGAGCTTCACGGAGCTTCGGCAAAGTATTCGACATTCACCTACAGGTCGTGCGTGCGCAGCGACTGAATTTCTTTGACGCAAGCAGAACACCAGTTTCCATTTGAAAGCTGCTAACCCCAGTGATACAGTAGTAAAACTGTGGTGAAAACCCCTCCCGGAGGTGAAATTTTCAGAGTCGCAATTAATTGTGCTATGTAATTTCTTGGACGCATGGTTACATTGCAGAACCAAAAAAAACTTAAAAGGTAATTTAAGAAAAAAATGGCATTTATTGCACATATTATAAAATATTGTTTATGGTTCTATGACTAGTATCAAAATAATGATCAAAATGATCTGAGCGATGACAGTTAAAAGCAATTTTATGCAATAGAAAGACTCCTGGTAGTTGAGGACACTCAGTTGAATTTTAGTTATTTGTAAATTTCAAAAAAAGTGCAGAAAAAATTGGGTTTGCAGTGTATATTTAATTTAATAATTACTAGATATAACTATAAATTAATTTTACATCTCTTAATATAAAAGGAAACGATAAACCATTTGCAAAATCGAAACACACAATATACAAGTGGAAGATTAAATGCGCTTGCCAGGAATACTTTTCATTCATTTACAAGGTACTTGAACTAATAGCGTACATATTTGCAATTAAAAAATCCCATAAGAGTTAAAATTGCACATAAATCGCCATTGTTCTGAGTAAAATGTTCTAACGCTCTGTGACAAGTGTGATTTTAATAATGCGAAATCTAACCAAAAATCATCGCAATACGATCAGAGGAATAGATAAAAATATTTTAATCATTTTTTAAAGAACCTTTATCATCTTTCCTTTGTTTTGCGAGATATATTTCAAGTAAATCTGTGTCAAGCGGCACATTGTACCTAACATTTAACACAAGTACTGACGTATATATATTTTGGCAACATCTCTGACATAAAAATAAAGCGTTATGGATATAACTCAACTAATATAAACATAATTTTATTTAAAACGAAATATGTTTAAATGTATTTTTAACAAAATCTCCTTTCCTAAATTAATTTATTCACCTAATTAAATTTGCAACACAACACCCTGAAATGCCCAAAACGCGTTCACTGCCAATCCAATTACATCCCGGAGGTGAATATAATCAGCTGATTGGTACTCAGTTTTACTACTGTATCACTGTGCTGCTAACATAGAATGCGGAAGTTTTGTTAAACGCAATAGATTTCCAAATGTATGTATGCATAAACGAAACATCACAAAAACAATTAATTATGTTTCGACGTGCATGGATATTAAAGTATTTTTTTATTTACGTCACCATTTATGCACTGAAAAAAATTATAGAAGACAAATTTTTTTTTTTTTTTATTTTTTTTTTGAACATACATGTCTTAAATTTATTCTTTATACGTTCGTTTAACTTTTCTTTAATTATTTCCGGTTACTAATATAGTGTTTAGGATAAATATAACTCAAATGAAAGAATTAAAAAAAGTATGCATATAAATTCAAATGGAAAGTTACTTTTTTTCACTTTCAAGTATATTTCAAAACCTATTAATGGAATTTCATTAATTATTTGATTATGATTATTTAGTCATTATTTACTTATGTACTTAAAAACGCCGTGAATTACTTGTTTATTTATTTTGTATCACTATTATCGCCCTTTTATATCTGTGTAGTACATTTTTTGATACCGACATGCACATTTTTTTGGTACCATTCTTAAGTTAAAACAGGAATTTACAGATACATACTCAATCAAATTCTGTATTGCTTTCAACACAAATTTTCTTGCAGTGTTCTGATTGCATACATGTACAGGGTGGCGCAAAAGTAATCCTCCTATCATAAAATGCTATAAATTTTGCGATTGGCCCCTAAAGTCAGTTCTGTTTTGACATTTGTGTAGTAAGCACATGCGAAATACACGTTAATAAACAATGTTACGCCACACTGCTCCAGAACGCGGAATATTGCTGACTATTTATTTGACCAATAATCGGTCGGGGCCAAACGGTTACTGTGAATGGTGAGCGCTACAGAGCAATGATCAACGAGTTCTTTTTGCCGCAACTTGATTAATTGGGATTGGAAAACATGTGGTTCCAACAAGACGGTGCAACAGCACACACTGCACGTGCCACAACTGATATGCTGAACATCGCAAGCTTACTTTTGCGCCACCTTGTATTAATTTCTCTGCTGGCGCTGTGCACCACTGCTCTAAACCATATCAATAAGCGAGGAATCAATATAGATTCGTCTATTGCTCGGTTACTGTAATAAAAGGATCTGGAAGTCATTACTCCTTTATTGCTTGATTCTGGTGTTAATCCACAAATTTTTAACTGGGTTTCATTTGAAAGTAAATAATAAACAAGCAGAGGCGAAAATAATATTTTGTATTTTTCTATTAAAAATTTCCTAATAAAATTTAGAGATTAGTAGAATCAAATAAGTATTGCAATTGATATATTCGCTTTATAGTATCATCTGATTAGCATTAAAAATATAAAATGAAAAAAATCCATGAAAATAATTGCAAAAAAAATTCTCTACAAACAACTTTTCCCAGAAATTGTTACACAACATTCCCATCTCCAAAAACCTCCGCTACGACTTTTTGCAAATTCAAAATCCCTAATGAAGTAACAAGAACACTCAAATGGCGTTGCAGAGTATTTGCGCTTGATTTGAACTAACAAAGTAAACGCCAAACGATGCGGGATTTGCATTCGCTAAATTTGATTGTCAGCGTTGATTTGGGTGACCATTTAGATGAGTTTTTCCACTTTGGTGGAAATATAAACGGCGGGTGCATGCATACAAAAAGCCAGCAAGTCAAAGCGCAACATCAGTGACAGCAACGACGACAACATTGTCATATGTCAACAACAACAACAAAAAAAGCAAAAGCATGAGTAGGATGTGCATTTGCAACCGTAGTCGAATGTCAACGCAATAACAATAACCGCATTGGTGTAATATTTCCAATCGGCGTTGGTAGTGAAATTTGGCGGAAAAGTCGTAACGTGTGTTTTTTATAAAAAAAAATAAAACATATAAAAATACCCAAAACGAATTTGCTGGAAAATTGTGTGATGTTTTATAGTGCATTCCATGTGTGTAAAAATACTTATTCAACTGAGGGGATGCACGAATTTTTTAGATGCGTACTATTAGACTGGTGGAAAATTATAACCTTTGGTGAAAATTCATGTACCATTTTGGAAATTTTATTTTAATTGCGATGTGCTTTTTAAATTGTTGAAACTTTCTTATCGCCTTCTTCATGGTCGTAGAATAAAAAAATTTAAATCAATGAGACCGTCCGCATTACGCATCCCAATCTTCCTAAATCCAATTATATTTTCAACGTTTGACAAATTTCTAATTTTTGTGATTTGCAACATGTTTCTCAATTTGAGGTTCAATATTTTTTTTCCAAAATTTCATTTCCGTTTGAAAACCAATGGACATTAATTCTCATTTCAAAAGGGTAAAAGAATGAGGTTAATTCTCAAAATAACTTGACATTAATTCTCTTTTTAAAAGAATTAATTGTCACTAATTCCATTGACATTATGACACGTCACCATTTTTACACATGGCAGCACAAAATCATCAAGAAAAGGACAGAAATAAAATCGAATACCAGGGTTTTTTTTGGATCTCAGATTAAAGTGGATATCAATTTTTTAAAAGTTTTGGGGTTGAGCCAATGCTAAGATCCAAGGTTCAACCACATAAATTGAAAAAGATGTATCCCAAATAGACGAAGTCCCTAAAATTTCAAATTTTTAGCCATCAACAGTGACGTGACAGTTTCGCTGCGTTCAAATCGACTCCATATAACCATTGTTTGGATAAAATCCCGGTAAAAATTAAAAGGCCTTGTAAGCTTCCGTGGTATTCGAAAGAACTAAAAAAACTTAAGAAACTTAAAAACAAATATTTGAAAAAATTCAAAATTACGACTAATCACTTGATCTTCTCTAAATACAAGCATTATTTAAATCAAATATTGTATAATAATTATATTTGTAATATCGAGTCGCACATTAAATCGAATCCTAAAACATTTTGGAGCTATATAAAATCAAAAAAAGGTGGTTAACAAATGCTACTTCGGACTGAGTAGGCAATTGAAAAGTAAAGTCCTCTCTCGACGAACGAAAATAACACTCTACAAGTCACTCATCGCACCCGTCCTGCTATATGGTGTAGAAGCGTGGACACTTACAACAGCTGATGAGGCGGCTCTGGCAGTATTCGAGAGAAAGGTTCTTCGAAAGATTTGTGGACCTCTACGCGTTGGCGACGGCGAGTACCGAAGAAGATTTAACGATGAGCTGTATGAACTTAACGCAGACGCCTACATAGTTCAGCGAATTAAAACCCAGCGGCTTCGCTGGCTAGGCCACGTTGTGCGAATGAGCAAAGATGATCCAGCCCACAAGGTATTCTTATCTGCACCCGCTGGTGGAAGCAGAGGAAGAGGGAGACCACCACTCCGATGGAAGGACCAAGTGGAGACCGATTTGCGATCTCGAGGTGTTTCCAATTGGCGCCAGTTGACGCAACGAAGAAACGACTGGCGAGCTATGTTGGACGGTCAAAATCGCCCAGGCGGTTAGATGACCATTTAAGGAAGAAGAAAAAATCAAGTAGACTCGGATTGCATTCTTCGTTTCTTTCATGGATTAGTTCTTACCTAAGTAACAGGCAGTGTGTTGTTGCCATTGAAGGTAAAACATCTAGTCACTTTGTTGCCACATCCGGTGTTCCCCAACGAAGTATCTTAGGTCCGGTTTTATTTATTATTTTCATTAATGACATAAGCAATTGCTTCTCATTTGCGAAGTGTTTGCTATATGCCGACGACTTAAATATATTCTCTTCGATTAAGACTCCAGATGTTGCCATAAAATTACAATATGACATTAACAGACTTCAACTTTGGTGCCTCAAATCCCGAATCTCTTTGAATCCTGCAAAATGCTTTCAAATGACCTATTCCAAGTCTAGTCACATATTGGCTACAAAATATAGTATATCTCATTCTGAGATACAATGTGTTGGAGAGAATAGGGATCTTGGTGTTCTCTTTGATTGTAAGTTTTCTTTTAGCAACCACATAAATTATATAACATCTAAATCATACTCTATGCTCGGTTTTGTAAGGCAAAATGCTACTAAGTTCTCTGACCCCTACACTCTCAAATTACTATATAAGTCCTTTGTTAGGTCTCATCTTGAATATGCTGTCTTTATTTATAGGCCAAGTAATCTTACAGATATAAATAGAATCAAGCGAATACAGAAAGTTTTTCTCAAATATGCTCTTCGATCATTAAACCCCTCTGATCCGATACCATCCTAGTCAGCTCGTCTTATGCTTTTAGATCTTAAATACTTGGAAAGTCGTAGATCTATACTGTGCCTATCATTCACTCATAATATTATTAATGACCTTGTATGCGAAGTCATACTTTCTATTGGGATAATTTAAAAACAAATTATGTTTGCAATGCTCCTCTTATTCATGCTATTCGTGAGTTTAACTCGGTAAGTAATTTAGTTGCTTTGGATTTCTCTGAGCCCAGTGTTGAGTTTATGATTATTTTAAGTTCAGCTTTTTAGAACTCTAAGATATTTATTAGTTTACATTTTATCCATTAATTACATTGAATCATAATCTGTAAGGATTGTAATCCAATGACTTATAAAATAAATAAATAAACAAAAATACTTCTTTTTGACTAGGACAATGATTTCGTCTCTTATACTTTATATTATGAGGTTTTTGTCGAAGGCTGAGCTGAACTGCAAGCTCTCCAAACTCAAGTAGAAGTTCCAAAAAGCTCACTAAATAATAACACGATACGTAAGGAGAGCAACAGTCGTCCGTACTTGGAGACTGACAAGCAGACAGAGTTACAGATGTACATGCCCGGACGAGGTGGTTGAAAGCAAATGATATCGGATATGATTTTCTACTGGTTCAGCTTTGGCCTAGGATAGGAGGTGATACTCCAGAGTCATCAATGTACATATTCAGAGGCAAATAAGCTTCTGGCTACCCCAAGTTTATTTCGGAAGGAGGTTATAAAAGGAAGGTTTGGTAATATTGAAATAGAAGGCGACAGTCGGGCTTTTAGCTGAGGGTGTTAGAGTCTGAGCATACTGCATTGAGGTTTGGTAAAGGACAAGAGCTTTCGAGGCAGTCCCTAAAATCTTCTCGGACTTTTTTATTGTGTTTTATATAGCAAGAGCGACTACAAGCTTTCCAATATTTATAACTTTTTCTTACTTTTTCTTAGAAAGATTTCCATGAAGAGCATTCCAACCTGATATGCATGGTTTGAAAATAGTTTTGAGTGCCCACTCATAGCCACACCTCTTGATGAAATGCTTACTCCAAAGAACGATGTTGAAACAACATTTTTTTACAATTTCATACGCCCTAATATATATCGCAAATTTCGTTTTTTCAACACTGCACCAACAAGAATTTCAAAAACTATTCAAACGCTTGGAAAAGAAGTTAGCAACCTCTCGGTTTGCTTTCGTTTTCGCGGTATTTTCGACAGTGAAAGCTAGCGCTGGCACTGCAACAATCAGCATCAATGAGCGTTATTGCCATGAAATTTTCGCAAATAAAATCGAAAGAAGTGAAGCAGTGAATGCGTGCGAGTAGACGCTTATGCGAAGGCAAGCAAAGCGACAGACTTGCAAATGTTCTCTTCTTTCCTAGTTCTATTTCGATTGGCATTTTTTTCTTCCCATTTCTATGGTAAACCAGAAAATGCAATTGATTTGAAAGGAGGATAGACTCTAGTGCGTCACACATGCATTCATATCAATAAATGTTCTGAATATCAATACAATGTTTAAGCTTTTATTGCATAAACACACCCAAATGATTGCAAATGCGAATGCAAATTTTAGTTAAATTGCAGTGGGAAGGTTAGGTCACAATAAAGTGAATAAAGTTAATACCTAAGTATGTACTTATGGACATTTATTTATTGAATCCTGATGGAACAGCACATAAAATCTTATAAAATAGCTTTAAATTTAACACTGTTTTGATACAAGTAGAAATACACTAAGGTTCAGTTAACTATAGGTAGCTTTTACTAGTAAATATTGAAGCTATTCTTTGAGTTATCTAAACTTAGATATATCAGCAGAGAAAAATAGGCAGTCCACTATACCGTATGCATGACTACAAATGAGTTCAAGGAAAATAATAATTTCTCTAATTTAAATTTTTGAGCGAATTATTCATACCGTACTAGGATAGAGAGGCATTTTTGTTGCGAATTGTAAATATCTAATATATTTTGCTTTAACCTATAAGCTTTACCATGCATTATGCATTACTAGACCATTTTCCGTTAAAGCGTTTTGTCTGCAAAGTACCAACAAGCCACACATTGGTCTGTAAGAGGGATAGTCACTAAGCTACTCATGACTAGTTAGCTGGTAAATCTGTTCCGCTGCTCGCTAAATTTTTTTGAAATTTTACAAAATGCTTACGAGTCTACTCAATGCCCAAAAAAGTGTATTCATATTAACCCTCTAACAGGCCAATATTTGTTGCAAATGAAAAAACTCATATTTTGTAATTCTGGTTCGATGAACTCGAATTTAAAGTCATATAACCAAAAGGGCTCATAATTGTGCTTCCGGGGCTGAAACCTCCTACCGCGCCTCTAGCCGGACTTACCTGTTAACTGCCAACTGATTTTTGGCCAATCCAATCCACATCTTCTCCATAATTTCTAATCCTTAACAGTTATTTCACTTAATAACAATTTTGTTTTTTACTACAGAAATCCTTTTTATTCATTTTTTGTAATTATGAAAAACACTTCTCTCAATACTAATTTTTTTTTTACAAATTCTACACAATTTTTCAACGAGAATAATTATAACGGGGCGACATAAAATATTTGGCGACGATTATGTTTCAATAATTATAGAAGAAAAGTAGAGGTATGCGGGTTATATCTGTTTACCTTAACCCCGCCTAAAGGCGGTCCTGCGGTTAAAGGGTTAAAATAATTGCAAATTCATACGTTGTTTTATTTTGCGTTCAAATTTAAAGAAGACAACAAAATGAGTAATAATAAGAATCCCAATTAAAAACACGCCAGTGTCTGCATAAAGCTTTTACCGCTTTCATTTAACCCTAGTAAGACACTTTTACATTACGTTATTGGTAATATACGTAAATTTTACGTATTACAACGTATGGGAATGTTATTTTAAATAAATATAAGAAATCTAAAAGAAAAGCTAAGGCGGCTGTCTCTAAAAAAATGTTCCTACTCTATTCAATTAAAACAACTTTTAATAATTAATTAGGTTAGGTTAGGTTAGGTTAGGTTAGGTGGTAGCAGCCCACTAGGTGGGCCGCTCACTTGGACACTTTGAAGGTCCGTTGTGATACCACATTCTGAACGGTGACACTAACTTAGGATCACTTGGCAAATCGCTGCGTAGCGACAATAAAACTCCTGATTTGGGACACATCGATTTTCGACACGTCTTCCGGAGACCTAAGAACATCCGAACCGAGATACCTGCGCCTAGTCCTAGCAAACGCTGGACAACTGAGCATGAAATGACTTGATGATTCCACCTCGTCGTCCTCCATGCAGCTTACGCAGCTCGGGTCTTCAAGAATATTTAACCGCACCGCATGGACCCCCATCGGACAGTGCCCTGTCAACACCCCTATCACCATGGAAAGATGTAACTTGGGGAACCTGAGTAATTCCACTGACCGCCCGGAGTCAACTACTGGCCAGAAGGACTTCGACACCTGACATGAGGTGGTGTCCGCCCAGCGTTTGCTTAACTGTTCCGAGGCCCACCTGCCCAGAAGCAAACTACAGGTGGTAAGGGGAATACCCAGTGTACTGGAGTCAGCCACATCTGTGTCACGCGTGCCAGCTCTGGCCAAGAGATCCGCATGGCAATTGCCGGGAATGTCACAGTGGCCAGGCACCCAAATGATTTTTATTTTGAAGTAGTTGGACGCAACCGCAAGCGATTCCAGACAGTCGCTCACTGTCCTCGATCGAACGTTGCCTGCACTCAGCGCCCTAATTGCCGCTTGACTGTCGGAGTAGATGTTGAACTCCTTGACAGTGAATGCGCTCGACAGCATCCCATCTACCGCATCCTTAATGGCGGCAACCTCCGCTTGGAAAACGCTACAATGATCAGGTAGCCTAAATTTCGTGCTAATCCCGAGTTCCTGACAGTATACACCCCCCCCAACACATCCATCCAGCTTTGACCCGTCCGTAAACAGGTTCGCCAAGGCCTCCCCCCAGATAGGTTCTCCGCCTGTCCACTCATCCCTTGCGGGAATGTAAGTCGAAAACCCCTTCGCCGGAGAAAAGGTCGGCGCACAGTAATCTGTTCTATTGGGAATAAAATCAAAGCCCGATAGTATATTGGAATGGCCATACTGAACAAGCCTATAACCAGCGTCTCGGAGCCTAATTGCAGCCCGAGCTGCGCCTATTTTTCCTACAAGGTCAACTGGGTGCAGATTGAGCATAACGTTCAATGCCAGGGTAGGAGTGGTGCGCATGGCCCCACTGATCCCAACCATGGCCGTTCGCTGCACCGTGACCATCTTCTTCGTGGTGGAAGCCGTGTCTAGTGCGCCCCACCAGACCAATACCCCATAAAATAGGATAGGTTTCACTACCATCTCATATAACCAATAAACCACCCTAGGAGAGAGACCCCATCGTTTGCCGATGGCCCCTCTGCAGCAATACAGAGCGACCGAAGCTTTCCTAGCTCTATCCTCTACATTCAGCTTCCAGGACAGCTTCCTGTCCAGAATAACACCTAGGTACTTAACCTTTTCAGAAAGCACCAGCGGTACACCCCCAATAGAGGGTAGTACAAAATCATCAATCTTATATCTTCTCGTGAAGAGGACTAGTTCCGTTTTACCTGGGTTAACAGCCAGTCCACAAGATTCGGACCACTCTGTTACAATACCCAGATACCCTTGCAGAACATCCCTTACGGTACTAAGAAACTTTCCCCTGACGAGGATTGCCAGGTCGTCCGCATAGGCTATCACTTGACAGCCCCTACGCTCGAGGTCCTGGAGCAAGCCGTTGACTACAATGACCCAGAGAAGTGGAGAAAGAACACCTCCTTGCGGCGTGCCCCTTCTCACCCCTCTCTGAGCCCCAGCACCTCCCCACTCCGCCCTGACAATCCTGCCACAGAGTAATCTGCTGATAAATTCTATCAAGCTTGGTTCAACTCCTAGGCTTGCTAAGCCCCGTACGATGGCAGAAGGCAAAACATTATTGAACGCTCCTTCGATATCCAGAAAGGCCCCCAGCACGAATTCTTTGTGCTGGAAAGACCCCTCTATTAGTTTTACAACGGAGTGAAGCGCCGTTTCAGTTGATCTGCCTTTGCAGTAGGCATGTTGCGAAGCCGAAAAACGCTCCCTAGGGACCCTGCTGCGTATATACAGGTCAATCAGCCGCTCCAACGTTTTTAAAAGGAACGAGGAGAGACTGATTGGCCTGAAGTCCTTGGGAGATACGTGAGAGCACCTCCCCGCCTTTGGAATAAAGGTAACCTTGACCATATTCCAAGAGGCGGGGATATAGGCCAACCTCAAGCAGTTGGCATAGATGGGAGCCAGCCAGCTACAAGAAATCCCCAGCGATCTCTGTAGTTGCACAGGAGTTATGCCATCAGGCCCGGGTGACTTGTACGGCTTAAAAGAATTAATAGCCCATACAAGCTGGCTTTCATCCAGGCAGATGGCTGGCCGAGCCCCCCCGCTCACACTAGTGGGCGATGGGGCATCGCGGTCCTGTGAAACCGGGACGTCAGGGAAGTGAGCATCCATGAGAAGTTTGAGGGATTCCTCGCTACTCATAGCCCAGCTGCCATCTACATTCCTCAAGTAACCCAAGGGAGCAGGATTCCCGGAAAGAATCTTCCGGAATCTCGCAGACTCATTACAGCCTTCCACGCTTTCGCAGAAAGTCTTCCAGGAGTCTCGTTTGGCTCTCCTGATCGCAGATTTGTAAATACCCAACCCAACTTTGTAGAGCTCCCAGTCAGAAGGTAGTTTACTCTTCCTGGCCCTGTTGAACAGGCGCCTACTGGAAGCCCTAAGGTCGTCTACTTCCTTAGTCCACCAAGGTGGTTTACGCTTTCCACTTACGGTTTTCAGTGGGCATGCGATTTTATACGCTTTATTACAAGCAAGGGTGAATCTCTCCACCAGAGCATCAATAGCGGTCTCAGATAGTTCTGAGTCCGATATGGGTGCTCTTGGGAGAAACTCATCCAGCTTGCTACAGTACCGGACCCAGTTAGTACGCCTAGGATTTCTAAACATGGTTTTACTGGGTCTAGATTTAACAAGAGAGAACTGAATATACCTATGATCCGAGAAGGAGTGTTCCGGAAGAACACGCCAGTCGGATATAAGGGGAAACAGGTCTTCTGAAACAAGAGTGAGGTCCAGGACCTCCTCTCTAACTGAGGTTACAAAAGTGGGGTCATTACCCCTGTTACAAATACATAGCCCTTCATTTAGAATAAAAGCAAATAGTGACTCACCTCTTGCATTCGTATCCGAACTTCCCCACAGTGAATGATGCGAGTTCGCATCTGCTCCGACAATGAGCCCTACGCCTCTTCGCTTTGCCTCAGCGGTAATCTTGCATAGTATTTCAGGAGGCGGCCCATAAGTATCATCATGGGCCATATAGGCCGAGACCAGCCACGATCCCTTAATACCTTCCTCCAGACACACAGCCGTTACGTCATCGTCACTGAAATTGGAAAGAAGAAAGGCTTTAATATCCTTCTTGACCAGTACACATGATCTTGGCCTACCTGCCGTTCCGTGCACAAATAAGTTGAAATTGCCAGTCCTCAATCCACATATTTTGCCGCTACTGCTTAGCCACGGCTCTTGGATAAGGACAACGTCCACCCCGCCTTGCTCCAGGCAGAGTAGGAGGCTGGCGGAGGCCGTCTTAGAGTGTTGAAGATTAATTTGTCTGATGATCATGATCAGACAAATCCATCTCCTCCACCTCAGCGGCCTCCCCCTCCGAAGCTAAAAGCCTCTCCTCCTCCACCCTGTCGAACAGCAGTCCAACACTACAGACAGATCCCGCCACAGACGGGATGCCCGCAGAGCCAATGCTGTCCGACCTTGCAGGCATGGGCACCGTGTTTGCGGCCGTCGAGGCCTCCTCAGGCTCTCCTCCCCCCCGCACCACAACCGGAGGCGAAGCGTCATCCCCCCTGGCATCGGCGCTGTAGATCCTAAGAGTCACCCGCTCGATACCATAGGAGATAACACCCCTCGATAATTAATTAACAAAATAAAAAACAATACTAATTTTCATAAAAACTAAAAGTGAAAATTATTACCCTTGGTCTTGAGCTTAATGTACAGGCCGTAAAATCAACAAAAATTTCTGGTACAAAAAAGCAATAACAAAACCGAGAGCACGCGGTAAGGCAGTTCTGTTGATGATGATAAAGCAGATCTGTCAAAAAATCCATCATGATCACACTACTAACTGTCAGCTCGTTTCATGAATACATGAATATTTAAAAAAGAGTTCTGTGTATTTTGTGTTGATTTTATTTATTGAAAATTTTGCTTCTTAAATAAAATTACAAAACAAGTTAAGGGAAATTCTGCATGCAATTCCTCGCATATTTTAATTTGGAGCTCACCGCACAGGGCTGCTTCAATGCATATTGAGCAATAGGTAATTGTCATCCGTTTTAGGGAATAGGGACGAGATTGGCAGTATGTCTGTTTGCCTTTTGATGAACAAGCTTCGCTCACTGTTTCATTTTATTTTATATTAAGTATATCACGGATATTGTTCTTCAGTTGTCTAGCAAGTTTAGATATATTTTTTAGTCTCTCCTGTTGCCATGGTCCTGTTAATTGTTCTTGTAGCTTCTACTATGTATACTTAGTGCTATTTAATGGTTTCAATCCCTTTTTCATTACATTATGAGGTAGTTGATCAGAATATGATACATCTTCATTGTCATTTAATTGTATTTGTGATGTTGACTTATATTTTTTTGCCATATTAATTTCTCCTGAAAATCAGGCGAAACTCAAACTTCATTAACAGATATTCAAACGTTATTGACAATACCATGTAAACCTTACGCTCAAAATTTTACACGTTACTACGCACACAATTTTTTTGTAAAAACGATCAAAGCGAGAAGCAAACTGACAACTGATTGATTATTCACTTGCTAATGCAACAATAAAATGAAGAAAGCACTGTCTAATGCGCACAGCGATAGCGCATAACGGTAAAGTGTAACGGGACTTTTTATGCGACATACACGTAAAATTTACCTATATTACCTTTCTAGGGTTAAATTTCCTGCGATACACATACATATGTAAGACAAATTGTGACTGTGTTGGTGAGCCTATCACTGCTCTATAGTCTAGCGCAGCAGAAAACAAATGAGTTGTCTTGCACAGCCGAGCGGTGATAGGAAAACATATACAACATTATTTTAGGCTCGTGTTAAAATATGAGAGAACATGTTGCTACACCCAAAAAATATGGGAGACATTGCAAGTCCAATCCCTTATTTTTTGGTCTAATACTGGGAAATCTTTCAAAAACTAAAGATTCGCTGAGAGTGAGACAATAGCAATTGGAAGTACAGGGTAAGTTCTGTCAGTTTTAACACAAACTTCAAAGTTCATTTACAAAAAGGTTTTTGAAAAAAAATATTATCTGAGTACTTTTAAATAAATGTAATAATTAAGTCTCGCTTATTCAATTATTTTTCAATATCTAAACTCGAAATTTGGTTTCTTTAAATGAAAACTTTTCATTCACTCAATTATAAAATACTAGAGAACGCCCAGTGGTTGAAATTCAACCACTAAACTTTATTTTATTTTCATTATTTGCTGTACTTTTCAACTGCCTTTTTCCCTTCCTTTCTCTGTCGTTCCTTTCCTCTAACATATTTTCGTTTTCCTTGATTTCTTCTTTTACTCTCTGCAGTCTCTATTTTGAATTTATTTTATTCTTCCCTTTCCGTACCCTTCCTTTCCTTTCCTTCCCTTCCCTTCCATTCCCCTCCTTTCCGTTACTTTTCTTTACTTTCCTTTCCATTCCCTTTCTTTTCTTTCCTTTCCTTTCCTTACCTATACTGTCTTTCCCTTCACTTTATTTTAATAAACTTTGTTTTATTTTTTTTTAATCTGTTTTATTTTATTTTACTTTATTTCAATTTACACAAACCCAACCACAAATACAAATCAAGCTTCGGTGTTTAATACTCTTTATGAGTAATCATTTATTTTGTTTTTGTAAACCCTGTTTGTAGGTAGCAGCAATGAAGTTTACATATTTGCTCATATTTGAAATTGCTGGTTTATGTCTCCGACAAAGCATTTTTTCGTGCTCTCAGGAGATCCGCTGACACTGGGAAGCGTATCCAGTGATCAATGCAATAAAAACAACTAAAGCAAAAATGCACGACACGTTTACTCACACAATAGTTGCGCTGTAGTGCGAATGCTTGTTATTCATTGGTCCACTACCAACTCTTCGCATTCACAGTGAGAGCCGATCACACGAGTAATACAAAATCGTGCATGACATATTTACTCACACAACAGCGGCTCTATAGTGTATAAGTGCATGTGTAGTGGTGTGACATTTATGTTAAATTTTTTATATTAAAATTGTTTTAAAAATTTTTTTTATTTACGGATAAAAGTACACCTCAAAATTTCCTATCTACACATATATAATTTGTATACCTTAGAATTATAGTTTAGCAGAAAACGGTTCCACATTTTTTCATCTTGTCTATTTATATATAAGATGCTTGCTTGAAGCTGCAATACAACAAATATCAATAAAAGCAGGTTCACTTCAGCTTCATGTTCATGAAAGGTATCAAAATCCTATCCTAATATGATTATTTATATTTAGATCTCTGGACAACTTGTCTCAGTTTGACGACATTGTAGGAATTGTCATCAGTATCTTCTATAGAAATCTTACGACCCTCCATGATAAGGTAGCTTTATTTTGCAGTAAAGGTTGGTGCTGGCAGGAATGGGGCGAAAGAGAGAATGGTATCGGGAGTCGAACCCAAGATTTTAGAATGGTTGGCACTTGGTAGCAATATGATATCAAAGCTGTACTCTGCGACCAAGAGCGACACATAGGTTAGTGATCTGTAATCCGATGACTCATCCATGAAAATTGTTCTTTTTAACACCATCTCCTGATGTTCTCATACCTTCCATGCAGACGGCACTGTTAACTCAACACATCTCTTTTAGAACAAAATATCAACCTCAAGTGACTCCGAAGATTCGACGAGATCAAAGAAATCGCTCTTTCAAACTAGTAGGAACAGTCGCAGGTAACAACAGAGTGTAATGCCTACCAAGTTAACTGGCTGTCTCATGCAAAGTGCCATCGACGACCAGCTCGTGGTACAGACAACTTATATCTTGACAGAACTAGCTTAAAACCTACTACGATGACTTTTTTGTCGGACTGCCTGGGATAGTGAGGACGTCGTCTACAGGCCTACTCTGCGTCGCAGTGCAAGCAGCGTTGGAAGTAAGTATTACGGTGAAACTGAGAGGGCTTGGAGCCACCAAATTAGAAAATAAAAGTTAAAGTTCTACGAGCTCGTATTATGCAAGTGGTGGAGTTTCAGGTGCCAACTGCTCATTGCTACTGAGTTGACATCACTGAACTTGCATGCAACATCAGTTCAAACCATGAAAAGATTTATCCTACCTACTACCATATATTGAAGGGTAAACGAAAGAAAGTTCACAGAAAATAGTTCAGTCACTACGCTCGGTAACAGACATGCTCTTAAATCCAACTCAACACTCTCTTCCACAAAAATTCTCTAGTTGAGTGCTTGCTTTTCTTTTTGTATTTTGCTATGGATGCAATGAGACCGCAATCAACGTTAAAGCTTGCGTGTTGTCAAAATTTGCTTGTCTTGTATGCGACATGTTGTTGTATTCTGGTTTTGTAGTATTTTTGTTGTTTTCATTATACTAGGAACTAGTAGTGGGATTATTTTCGAACACTATTCAAATAACCGAATAGTAATATTCGTTTCAAAAAATTCGAATGGTATTTATTCGAATAATTTATCCGCGTATTCGAATAGTATTACTCGAATAGTGGTATTCGAATATTGGTATTGGAATAGTGGCATTCGAATAGTTGTCATTTATTCGAATAAAAGTATAAATTATATGAATAAATATTATTTGAAATATTTATAGAATTCGAATAAATAATTTTTTATTTGGATGATTTTTATTCGAAAAGTCCCAAGCCTACAGGAACCCATTGTTGTTGGTGGCTTTAATATCTTGTAAATGACACATATAAAAACAAGAATATTTACTTACTTACAAAGAGAAACACGTTCCGTAGCACAGCACAGAAACAACAACAACAAAACAATAACAGCACACATAACAATTTGATTGTCAGTTTGACAAGTTGCACAAGAATAGACATGAGTTGAGTATATATCTATATAACCATAAACGTGTGTGTGTTGCACAAGTTCCGCTAAAGGCCCCCGCTCTACGCATTTCACCCATAGGCACGCGCATACTAGGAATATACACACAACAAACATAGCTGCTTACATCCATCTAGTACATCCCCACATTCATAGAAAATATATGAACGTGTCTTAGTTAGAGCTTTTGGCATCCCCAGAGCGAATGAAACAGATCGGCATACTCATCGTAGATTAACTGAAAATGGCAAAATAAATCGAAGGGCGTAACTAATTTCGGAATGACTTGAAATAGGCGGACAATCGAACAAAACGAGACAATCAACGGACGTGGCATAACTACCAAGACACGAACACAAGTACTCCAACAACATCCCCTTCTTCAATACACCCAAAAATCAAATCAGAGCAAAGGAAAGCAAACGACATTTGTACCAATGCTCCCGTGAAAGAAAATACTCCGTAGTAAATGACAACAAAAAAAAATCAAAAACGTTCCCAAACATTGGAATTAGAAGATTTGTTTCGAAAAGATGGACAATGAATGCTTGAAATTAACGTAAAATTGATGTGCCGCCGCATAGAAAACAACCAGGAAATTGTGTGTTTAGTTATTTTTTGTGTGAACGTCCCTTTTTTGGTAAGTTTCACTACAAATGTGCTATTGAAAGCACTTTAAAACATTTAATGAAATAGAAGATACAAGATACAAATGCCTAAAAGAATGAATGGGCGACGGTGAAATATGTTATTGAGAGGAAATTAAACCGCTTGTGGCCAGATTTTTAAATGGAAACTAGAAGAAATCGAGGGAGAATAGACTTATAATTTTAATTCCAACTAAACAATTAATTTCAATTACATATACAATTGAAACTAAACGTACAATAAAATTTTAGTATACAATATAAATTACAATTAAAATCATGAATGCATTTGCAATTAAAATTATAATTACAATTAAAATCACACTCAAAAATACTATCGCAATTTAATTTTTAGTTAAAATTTAAATAACAACTACAAGTACATTAGAAAAAAAGGTAACAATTACTATTAAAATTGAATTTGCCATTACAATGAAAATTGGGATTACAATCACAATCAATTTTACGATTACAATTTAAATAACTGTTGCAATACACTTACAATTAAAACTGTTATTACAATTACAATCAACTATCTAAATAAAACTTTTAGTGAAACAACAATTAAAATGTAATGCACAATTGCAATTATCTCCATATCAAATTAAAATTATAAAGAAAATTTAAATAACAGTTACAAACGCAATTAAAATTGTATTAAAACTAAAAATTACAATTACGATTACAACTACAAGTGTAACCACAAATACAGTTACCAAAACAATTACAAAAACGACTACAATTACAATTGCAGTTACAAGTACAATTGTACTTTATAATTTTTAGTATTATAATTAAAATTGCAATCATAATTACAATTAATGTCAAAATTTAAATAAATTTTACAGTTCAGATTACAATTATAATTAAAATTGTAATTAGAATTATAGTCAATATAACAATTAAAATTTAAATTTAAGTTAAAATTACAATTACAATAAAAATTCGCATTGAAGTTAAAAGTATAATTGGAACTAAAATTGCAATAAAAATTCAACATACAATTTAAATTATAATTGCAATCATATGCATTTGCAATTAAAATTAGAGCTACAATTAAAATCACACTTAAAATTTATATAACAATTACAAGTACATTAGAACAAAATGTTACAATTACTATTAAAATTGAAATTGCTATAACAATAAAAATTGGAATTATAATCACAATCAATTGTATGATTACAATTTAAATAACTGTTACAATTACACTTACAATTAAAATTGTTGGTACAGTTACAATGAATTATCCAATTACCATTAAAAATAAAATTACAACTACAATACAACTTTTATTGAAGCTACAATTTCAATTAAAATTAAAATTGCGATTAACTCCATATCAAATTGAAATTATAATTATAGGTTAAATTACTATTGCAGGTGCAGTTTGATTTAAAATTTAAATTACAATTACATTAGAAGTTAAGATTACAATTACGCTTAAAATTATAATTGCTATTACAATGAAAATTGTGATTACAATTACAATCAATATTTCAATTACTATTACGATTACACCTACAAGGGCAACCACAAGTTACAAGCGCAATTACTACACAGTCACAGTTACAAGTACAGTTGTACTTACGTTCAAAAACAGAATTTCAATTACCACTTCAATTAAAATTACGTTTACGATTACACAAACATTTACATACACAATTACTTTAGCTATTACAATTTCAATTACAGTTGCAGTTAGAGTAATGCAACTCCACTTATCTTTAAATCAAATTTAAGGTCACCATTCTTTCTCTTGCTGACTGCAAATTGACACACATCATACATACGAACATATCGGCAGCAAATTGTAAATATAGACAAGACAGACGAGTAATTCTGGTTACTCCCCTAATTTTTTTTTGTCTACCATCTCCACATATCTATGTCGAAAGAAAAAAAACTACCCAACTAAATTGCACTGATTTATGTCACTTGTCTTCGACATTCCAGCTCATCTACTTGTACTTTTACTGTTATGTGATTTTATGATTGGAATTACGACCTTTTAAAAAGCAAAGCATAGGCAATACAACTGAGGGCTGGCGGCGCTGAACTATTCATTGAAGCATGTGTCGGCTCATGTATGTATGTATGTGTGTATCAACTGAAAGAGCTTCCGTAATTGTGTGAAGAGAAACATTACCGTTTTGTGGTTACGTTCATTTAATTTCGAATAATGTTTGTTGATTAAGCTGGAATATTTGTTGATGTTGCTGTCGTGGTTGTTGCTATTGTTAACTGATTGGTTAATGACTGTTGGTTATGTCATTGACCGCCTGTGCCTCTGTATCTGCCCGTGACCGAGCACAGCGTACACGTAGTCAATGAGGTTTGTAATTATTTCGTTACTTCTGTGATATAAATATGTATGTTTGTATGTGTGTAAAGTTGGTTATATGACCTTATGAGTTGACTCATACCTTCCACCTCTTTCTAACTTAACGACTTCGAAACAGAAATTATTACGTTTTAACATGGATTACAGTTTTGCAAACAATCTGCTGGTAGCGCAACCGACATGTAATTCTGTAAATTATTTAGTCAATTAGATACATCTGCTATTATAGGAAATTAGTCAATTGACTATTTGTCTGTTTGTGTGAATAGAGCAAGATATTTCAATTGGTTTCAGGAAATGTTGTCTGTCTGTTAAATTTTGTTAAAGTGAATATTTTCAACAAATAGAAAGGGCTTGAATTGCGGATTGAAAGACCCTTTTCCCAAAAATCAGTTTTTAAAAATTTTACACACGTGGTAACCCTTTAAAAACCTCCTGCTCTCGACGCTTAAGTAGAGATCTGAAAATGTAACAGCTTACTTAGTATGTTCTAAAGTTCATATAAACAGGATAAGGCGGTTTTGAGATAATAGCGAATATATGAAAAATAAATATCATTGGAGTAGATGGCAACACAACCCTATCTAGAAATGGTTTTTGTTCAAATACGACGTAAAATACCTTTTTTTATAGCTATAATGATATATCTTACTCAATTTTTAAAAATTTTAATTATGTGGTAACCCTGTAAAAATTGTGTATAGTGGAAAGCTTGAACTATAGCTATTACTAAATTTCGAAGATTCATCCAAATGGGTCAATTCGTTTTCGAGGCATTAACGGATATGAAAAACTATAGATATAATGGGAGCAGGTGGCAACCCTAGGTGGTAGCTCTACTTAGAAATATTTTTATTCAGGTACGACACATAATACCTTTATTTCGATACCCATATTGACATATCTTATATCAATAAAAAAAAATCAGATAAGTGGCAACACCACACAAGCATCTTGAATGACAACACCTAGGTTTATATTCTAGGAATTACGTACCGAATTATATCTAAATCGGTAAAGCCATTCCAAGCTCGCTATAGATTACAAGATAACACCAAAGGCGAGCTCGAAGTCTCGAATTTTCTTCAAAACTGGAATATTCAAGTTATTAACTGTATTGACAATACTAGCATTTCAAAATTTTTTGGACTTTGTTTTAAATTAAAAACCGGCCAAAGTATTAGGATCATCCAAAGGTATTATTTTACAAGAAACCCATCTAAAACTATTACATTTAATAGATAAAAATTGTTTAATATTTGTATTACGTAAATTATTTATGGCTATAAATGGGCTCAAGGCCAAGATTAGTTTTTTTTTAAATAAATTTGAGCCATGTCCTGTAGAATTTTCCTCGCGAAAGAGTGTTTTTGATTACTTTGATAATTTTTGATTTTTTTGGTATTGTTGATGTGTATATTTATGGGCCTCCATAACAATACTGAAAAAATTCAAAAATAATCAAAAAAAAAAAAAAGCAAACAAAAAATCATAAATAATCAAAAATAATTAAAACAACTTTTTTTATTATTTTTTATTTTTATCGTAAAACCCATGATTTTTTTGATTATTTGTTTAAGTAATTGGGAAATAATTATTAAAAATTTAAAGTAATGGTAAACAATCATTAAATGTATTTTCAAGAAAATAATGAAACAAACCGGTAATTATTACGATTAGTAATCATTATTTAACAGGGCTGCTAAGAAATTTATTTATTGTGATATTTCTCCGGAATATTTTGTATGGGACTACCAAAAACTAAATTCCCAGTTAACTACTGATTGGAATTATTAAATAAATTGTAAATGTAAACGATTTAAAAACGTGAAATACTAGACAAATAATAAAAATCTTTACAAAACAATATGTATCGAGTACGATCCAACTATGAAACACGATAAATACCCGTTTGGGTATTAGTAAACTTCGTAAACATTGGGTTATGAAATAAACTCTTTTTTTATTTGCAACCAAATCAGATCAGAAAACCTGAACAATTTTATTATAGCAAAGAAACTAAAACTGATCTGAATATTTCATAAAATATATAAATTTTTTTTTGATAGTGTGGAATATTTTAATTTTCTTTGTCATTTCAAATTTTACAAAATAGCTTTTTTCTCAAAACATTTTTAAATTTATAAGCCTCATAAACAACTTTTTTTCACAAAAATTTTAAAAGTTTCATAAAAAACGCACCTTAACAATACGAAAAATTTGCACTAACTAAGTTCAAAACTTCTCAAAAAGATCTATCTTTTTGATTTTCTGTCGTTAAACTAACTTTCATTCAGAATACAAACAGTGAGCTACATGATTTGTTTTTTTTTTCACTTTATTAAACCTTAACTGATAGAGAATAGCTAATAAGCAAATCCCATGACTGATTTCGAAATCTTGGAATTATAAAATAAAGTCACAGAAATCCCCGGCTTGTAAAAATCTAAATTGTCATCCATAATGTGGTACTGGCAATGTCTAAAGTTCCACACTTTTAATTCATATCATCCCGAATAGCTCAAATCTGTGCATATAATTTAAGGCGACACCCGAACTTAGACTCCTCTACATGTTTTTGATAGAGCGTCATGGTCGAAAACCATAAATTCCTGCACTGGCAAAAATTCCGCATTTAAAGAATTTAGCCACAACAATATCAATATAACAAAGCAGTTTTCTTGGTCAGGTGAGATTTTATTAGAATACAACAACGTCCTGCAAAAACATCATCTTCAACATTTTAAGTTCCGTTTGACTTAAAATTCCATTCCAAGTTTTTCATTAATATGAATATATTTCAATTTACAGTGTGGTTTAATGAATCTTAGAAATTAAAAACAAAATATATAAATGTATTATTCGTAATAAAATTTGCCACAACAATGCAATAAATCACCCAAGGCGACACTAATAAATGCATTGAAAGTTTAATAAAAACTTCTGCTATAAATACTAACGCAAAACATATTTTAAAAGGTTATTTGAAAAAATATTTATTCAACGCATCGAAATTTCAATGACAAGTTAAACGAATGCAATTCAAGTACGTACATTAGAGTGATGCTTAAATGTAAAGAGAAAATTCTCGCAACAGCGTGCTCATGCATCAATCCATACTACGATCCAAGGAAATCGCTTACAAGTTTAGGGCCTAATTGAAGACTCTTTAAGTTTAGAGTGAAGACATAAAAAATAAATATATATATTATAATTCTGTTTTCAAGCTAATATAATAATTTTGCACATATGCATACCCCTTAACCGTCTCCAAAGGCGACCAAAATTTATAACTAATATCGTCGACTATAATTTTATCGAATTTGGTATTAAATTAAAGAAGGAGTAAAATTCAAATTTGATCCCTTTGTTCTTGGTGATAGAGTCTGAAGCGATGTGTTCGAAAAAAGTGCTGATTTGATTGTTATGATCACCCTAATGTGCATACATTAGACTGTTTCAAAGAAAAAGAATGTCTCTAGCACCATTGACGGTTTTTTGACGGTCAAGTAAGAAGGTAAGCTAATTATTTAGTACTAATTGGAGCAAATTTGAACAACACAGAATGCATAAAAAGACATTTGCTGAGAGCAATAACTTAGAAGTGCTTCACAGTTTCAAGTTTGTATACAGGGTGGCTGATGAAAGCCGCTACCAAAAAAAAATTACATAACTTTTTTTCTATTTAATGAATCCGGTTAATTTTTTTTTTATTTTGCAGATTGACTTTTACATTTAACAAAAATGGATAACTGGGACACTGAAACAAGAATTTGGATTGTCCGCCGCTATCACGCACTGGAGTCCGTAGTTTCGGTTCAAAGAGAGTATATGCGCACGTTTGGCGGCAAGCCTCCGAGCAGATGGGCCATAATAAGACTTGTAAACAATTTTGCCGAGCATGGGACAGTCAACAGAAGACCTTACCATCGAAACCCTTCAGTTCCAACGGAGGAAACAATCGCTGCTGTAGCTGCTGCCATACAAAACAATCCACGTGTTTCGACAAGAAGCTTATCTGCTCAAATGGGTGTAAGCAGACAGTCATTACAGTCAATTATGCACAAAGATTTGGACTTATTCCCATATAAAATTCAAATGGCCAACAAACTGAACGCTGCAGACTTGCCGATTCGCTTGGAATTTTGCCAGAAGATGCTTCAAATGGTGGAAGAGGATGGAAACATGTTGAACTGTCTTTTCATGTCTGACGAGGCCCATTTCGATTTAAACGGCAACATAAACAAACAAAATTGTCGAATATGGAGTGCTTCCAACCCACAGATACTCCATGAGACGGAATTGCATCCACTTCGTGTCACAGTGTGGTGTGCAGTTTCATCACGCTGCATTGTCGGGCCCTACTTCTTCGAAGAAAACGGTCACACCGTTACGGTTACTGGAGACCGTTACTTGAGCATGTTGAGAGAGTTTTTCTATCCAGAATTACGCCGAATGAGAATTTCTTTCAACTCTGTGTGGTTTCAGCAAGATGGTGCAGCTCCTCATATAGCCCAACCTGTTATGACAGAATTGCGACGAAAATTTCCCAATAAGCTGATATCCAGAAACTCCACATTCCGTTGGCCACCAAGGTCGCCTGACCTTACTGCACCTGACTTTTTCTTGTGGGGTTATTGCAAACAGGAAGTCTTCAAAGCAAAACCAACAAATTTGAATGAACTAAGGCAATCCATTCGAGAAACAATTGCGCCTATTCCTGTCTCAACTCTCCAAGCAGTAATGAACAACTTTTTGGTAAGATGCCGCACATGCATCGACGAGCAGGGGGGGCATTTAAATTCCATTATTTTTAAAACTAATTAAGCTATATTTAATAAAATTTAATGAGCTTTAACATGAATAAAAGAAAAATGAATTCCATACACTGAAAAAAAAATTATTTGAGTTTCTTAATGTAGCAAAATTCATCAGCCACCCTGTATGTAAACAGTGACGTAGATGGTACAAGAGCGGCGATCCTTTCTTTTGCAACGCCAAGTACTTTTCTTTGACTTCGGATGCAACTATTAGCTCGTCTGCTAATAGTATCAATAGAATCCAAGTGTATATCGTTATACCAGATATTGCAAAATTGACTTGAAATATATATGACAAAAATGATTTTCTGCTAGAGGGCGTGGCACCTCCGATTTTCCTAATATAAACATATACCCACATATAATGGGTTGAAGCCCTGATAACATTGGCTCTAGAAGACTTTACTAAAAGATTTCTTTGGGTTCAGGCTGGGAAAGCGCAGTCAAAGAGGCCCAAAGAAGGCGGAAAACTAGTACACTACTAGGAGGTGTTCCTTATCCCTCCTCTAGATGGAATGTAGAGGGCAGAGCTATGCGGTCCTTGGTTGTTTTGTACTAATGTTGTGGAGCCATTGGCAAACGCTGAGGCCTAACTCAAATTTTTGGTGCACTGTCGACAGGAGATGGTGGTTAAGTCGAAACTTTTATATAGGATATTGGTTTGGTGGAGTGCACTGTCCAACAGATGGTTGCCGTTCAATGAATGACAATGGTTGGAATCAGCAAGGTCCTGCGTACAACTCCTACTCTGCTATTCTGAATCTTAACGGATTGGCACTCTTGGCAAAATTGACGCTGTTCAGTTATTATTCATCATTTTATCTAGCTTCGATTACATTCCTTCCCAGCCCAGCTGCTTACTTTACCACTCACATAATCTCTAGAAACATGTAAGTTAAGAATGCGGTAATAAACCTGTTTACGGCTGGAAAAGGCTCGATGGCAAATTTAAATTTTGAGAGAGGAAGTTTCAGTAAGCCGCAAATTTTGGTTGTCTGACCTCTGCGGCTAGTCTGAAAAAGCTCATGGTTTAATCGAACTACTTTGCAATGACAATTATTTATTTAGAAGGGCATAATGACATACCTTGCGTTTATCACACCGATCGGCTGGTCCAACCTTGTGAACGTGGAAATGGCTGGCTATCTGGATATTGCCCAAGCTAAGCAACTGTCAGACTAACACCAACCCTTGCTAAGTGTAGAAAACCTTCAAGTTATTGTTCTACGACAAGCAAGGCCGGACTAAAAAGCATATTTTCGAAACGACCTAGTGTGCACTCATACAGAGTTGCAATAGGAAAAACTACAAAAAACAAGCAAATACTCATACGTGAATAAATGAATGCTTGAATAAACGAATGTTCGAATGAAATGTCATAAATAATTCAAATATGAAGGTGAAAGGAAATGGTTATTGAAAAGTCATAAATCTCTCTAAAGCAATATAAAGAATGAAAGAAATACAGATGAGGGGGGGCTGCTGTGTGATGTGAATGCAGGTTCAAGAATCTAAAAGTGCATTTGTATCTACATACTTGACGAGATCTATAGCACAGTGCTTCACACATCCATATGTACTTGCTTATAGGTAAGCCACAATCTCGCACAAATCCATCCAAGGAGCATAAATGAAGACATCAGGTAATAGAAACAGCAATAATAATGGTTTGTGAATCTCCAGTGACAATAGCAACAGCAATTGTTGTTGCACAGCAAAGGCAATAACAAATGTTGAAATAACAATAATAACAAGTGAAATATCAATAAAAACAACAACAATGACATGCAATAACAAATTCAATGCAATCTGGTAGCTACACTTGCTTACGAGTAAAAGATGAGTTGTGTTGAGGTGAACTGGGCTGGGATAAGCTGTGTTGTCTAGTTGCGCTTGCAACAATCACAAGCTGCTTATGTCATCCGAGCAGTGGTAAAGAACTTTGATATATTAAAATCAGTTAAGTGTTTATGTTTGAATTTCCTTCGCAGTCGTTTTCTAAGATATTATACCTGAGAAAACGTGATAGTACTATGAATACTTTTACAAATATCTAATACTTAATAACGCATGTCGAGTGCGAAATACCAAATATTAATTATCAATACCCAATTAAAAAAAATAAAATAAAACAAAAATAGAATAAAATAAAATAAAATAAAATAAAATAAAATAAAATAAAATAAAATAAAATAAAATTAAATTAAGCTAAATTAAATAAAATCAACTCAAATAAAATCAAAAAACATAAAATAAAATATAATGAAATAAAATGAAATTAAATAAAATAATATAAAATAAAATAAAATAGAATAAAATAACTTATAAAATAAAATAAAATAAAATGAAATAAACTGAAATGAAATAAAATTAAAAGAAATGAAATGAAATAAAATAAAATGATATGAAATGAAAATAAAATAAAATAAAATAAAATAAAATAAAATAAAAAAAGTAAAATACTATAATAATATAAAATAAAATAAAATAAAATAAAGTAAAATAAAATAAAATAAAATAAAATAAAACAAAATGAAATGAAATGAAATGAAGTGAAATTAAATGAAATTAAATTTAATTAAATTAAATGAAATGAAATGAAAAGAAATGATGTGAAATGAAATAAAATGAAATAAAATAAAATTATAAAAAAAAATTTTTTTTAAATATTAAAATTGAATAATATAAAAAAATATAAATGAAAAAATAAAAATTAAATGAAGTGAAATGAAATTTAAAAAAAAAATAAAATTAAAAAAAATTCAATAAAATTAAATAACATAAAAAGAACATAAATAAAAAAATAAAAATCAAACTGTATTATTGAATGCTAAAAAACATAGATTGTATTAATGGTGTAGAACGGAATTTGCGGATATCAAAGGCAAAAAAAATAGTTAAAAAAATAAAGTTTTGTGGTTGCATTTCAAACAATAAGCGATCTGTATAAAATATTAATATGATATGGGATATGTGGTATTTGTCAATTGGTGTACAAATAAATTTTTTAACTATTTGCTGTTCCTTTCTTTATTCTTATACCAAACACAAAACGTCATATTGCAAATACTGACTCCGAATAGCAAATACTTAATATACATTACCTTAGAAATATCTATACATTGTAGTGGAAATATCTTTGAAGTAAAATTGCCCTAAAGACTGTATTTTGCCACTAACTTCGTGAATCTTTCTGTGATAGTTAGAATACACTTTGAAATACCCCTAAATTATTCGAAATAGAACCGTTTGATTACTAGCCATGTCGAACTGATATGGGTATTCAGCTAGAACTAGTAGTGGCATCGAATGGATCTGAGTTACTTCTCAGGTATGTCGATTTCCTGCAGGGAGGGAACCAAAAATTGTGAATCGCAAGAAGCACTCTATAGGTATATAGCCCATAAACTAAAAAGTTTTACTTCTGCAAATCACTCTAAAAGTAGAAGCTGTTCCATTCAATACCAGTACCCAGTTATATTTACCAGTCTGTGAGGATTTTTCTTCGGTTTAGCCAAAATCTTTCTTTTATTATAATTGATAGAAATACATTCACAATACGGTTCGAAACCCGGTTCGGTTCAAACGTCTATTCAGTTCAGTGTCGAACAGATTCGGTTTGAAACCTTGCTTTTTACATTATTACTAAACTTTACGGGCATGTCAAGCGGGAATAAGGATGCTTAATCTGTAACATGATTGACGTCTGTATGTGCAATTGTTGTTGCTATCTCCATTCCATGCAATAAATTTGAGCTGATCATCATTGTCAGCTTATGTTGTTTTTGTTTTGTTGGATTTGTATTTGTGAAACGATTTGTGTTGCTTATAGCATTGTACTTGAAACACAATCACCGGTTAAGTAGCAGCTATGCGGTGCTCAATTCAAAGTACGACACATTTGCATCTAATGTCAGATTGCAATGAGGGTGTGTATGTGTGTAATCATGTCTCTGTATGCATTTGTATCCATCTGGCAAATGTCAGCATTTTAAACAAAACTTTCAAATTGATTATTGTTTTTGAACCCGTTTCTTAGATAGCTCTTTCATAGCAATTTTTTGGATTTTTTTTCTGGAGTTTTTGGGGCGTTTATGTAAATTTCAAAAATTCCTGGAAATTTAAAAAAACGGTGTTAAAATTTCCAAATCTGAGCCAAAATTTTCAAAGTGAATTCTTTTCTTACAAAGAAGAAGTCTCTAGACTTATTTTTTTTTATATTTGTGATAAAACACTTAAGGCTTGAATTTAATAAGCTGTAAAAGTGAATTTAAAATAATGCTTATATTTATCGCACCATAGATAAATAAAATAAACATTAGTTTTGTTCATTCCTGAAATATTTTAGTAGTCAGTTCTATATTTTTTTGTTACAACCGAGTGATAAACTACCGTTCGTTCATTATGTCATCAGTGTATGCAAAAAGTAGGGATGGGAACTGTAAACTAAAAGCTTAGCGAAACATTTTAAATTTAACCATATTCATTTAATTAATTATATAAATCGAAATATTTTTCATACTAAACCCTTTCATTTTAACTTACTCTTAACGCTAACCATAACCAAGAAAACCTTAAACTAGAATTTAATAATTCTAATCCAGGCAAATTTATAACAATTCTTCTAGAGAAACGGTTATTTTACATTGTAATTTTGTTGTTGTTTTAATTACTAACCTTTATATATTTCAATAATCTATAGATTTTCAAATTCGACATTTACATTTAAATATTAGTCTTTGAACTAAAATAAAGAAAATGCAATTAATTAATATACACTTTTTTTTGTTGTATTGAACTTGTGCTTAATTTTAACTTAAACTTTAATTTACCGTTTACGTTAACTTTGTGATATTACGGACGCTAAACAATTTGATTTAGTTTAGATACGTTTTCTTTTTATGAATATGGCAACGCTGACTTCAGTTAGAAAAATTTTAAGAAATAGAAAGCAATACTAAATATATTCACCCACTCATCACACTAACAAAAAAGAAAAATAGAGAGATGGGAGAAACAACAAATATAATGTTGAATTACCGTTTCGGCTCCAACGTCGAAAGATCTTTCAACTGCGGACCTGAAATTAAATGTTTTATGCAGAATGGGAGACTATTCTCGCTCAACACAACTGTCGTAGTCTCTCAATTTCGGGGTTATTAAATCTCAATGATATTGCTTCACTTTGGTAGTTTTCGAACTGCCACATTTTCTAACCTTGCCGAAGGTATGTAGATCTATCCCTTGTGAAAAATCACCCTTGTTTAGTTATCGCCAGAATTTTTGATTTTCGGGGAATTTTAACCAAACCACGAAAAATTTAAATGTAAATCAAATAAAAAAAACACCCCGATTATAGCATGTATTCCAATGCTACTTTAGAACATCGAGTTCTACAAAAAATACACTATGTACATTAGGGTGGGTCGATTTGTATGGACGAAAGTTAACCGATATGGCGCCATCGATTTTTCGATAGGTTTTGGGCTCAGGAAAAAAAATTTCCACTACGGATACCCAAAAAAAATAATTTTCGAGCCTGCGAAATTTAATTTTTTTGACTTTTTTCGACTTTGATTTTTAAGGTTGTTTTCATGACCTACTAAAAAAAGTTTCATTTGATTTTAAAATTTTCATGTATACCCTGTCCGACCCAAAATTGTCCGCTAAAAACGTTGGCGATAACAGTTTTTTGAAAAAAAAATTATTTTCGGGTTTTGGGGAGTGTTTTGGTCAAAAAATTGAAAAATTGTATTTCCGGGTTTTGGAAAAGTCGATTTTTCGACCAAAACAAGTCCCAAAACCCAAAAATAACATTGTTTTCAAAAAACCGTAGGGCATGAAATAAACCTTAAAAATCAAAGTCGAAAAAAGTCAAAAAAATTAATTTTCGCAAGCTCGAAAATTATTTTTTTTGGGTATTCGTAGTGGAATTTTTTTTTTCCTGAGACCAAAATCTATCGAAAAATGGATGGCGCGATATCGGTTAATAAATCTACCCTATAGTTTTACTTTGAAACTATACGACTTATAAAATAACTCCGAGAGACGATGTTCCCTTGATCAGATCTCAAGCTAAAAGAGACAGAACCATTTAATTCTTCGCCTCAGTTTACTCCCATTTTTTCCAAATTTTTCCTTTATTTCGCCTAGTCATCGGCAGTGGCGTGACTTATTGAACATTACAAACAATAAGATAAATGTCAGTGTAAACCATTATATTGCCATTGTTTACATTGAATGTTCTAAAATATCAAAGGGCAGCACCGGAAGTACGAATTTATGATACAAACTAAATTCAAAAGGTATATAAGGACAGATCTAGTTAGAATAAGAAATGCATCTATTAGACAAATAGAAAATATACTAACATAGTATTGGAATCATAATATTTTATATATTAACTATGAATATATCATATTGCGTTAACTTAATTGGTTTCTTATAAAAATTATGACGCCAATATTAAATTTCTTAGCATAGTGTGTTTTGGTAGCTATGACCACCTTTCATGAAAGAAAATCTCAAAATTTGTGTTTTCGAAAGTTATAGCCTTTTCAGTCCAAAGGTTCACCTGACAGCATACTAAAAGTTTTAAATGAGGGGTGGAAATGTTGGTATAGCTACAAGCGTCACTACAAGAGCGCTTAGTAAATAGTGGTCAAGTCGGTCTATCTTTTCTCTGTTATAATAATAATAATAAACCCAACAGATTACCCACCATCCCGCCCAACCGACACGAGGGGCACATCCGCATAACGCGCGGATTAAATTTGCCGAGTCGAGCGTCGAGAATCTCAAACTGCTCAGCTACAGAAAAAAGTTCATCAGGTGAGAACAATACATACATACATTAAAATACAAAATAACTACATTATAAGTCATTTGTTAATAGAGGATAGAACAGTTTTTTTTATTGCAAAAAGCCCGAAATATCAAAAGTGCCTGAATGAAAGTTAAATCTTCGCATAGACACTGGAACGGCTCGTGTAATCGAAAATTTGTTCTACACTGCTTCAAAAGAATAGGTTTAAAATGTCTTGAAGCTCGCTAGGGAATATCAAAGTTAACTTCGTTCAGAAGTAATGGGCTGAAAATTGATCCATTTAAGAGTTTAGACATAAATATTACACCAAGCATTTCCATACGACTTCCCAGGATTTGGAGATTTATAAGTTTCAAACGATTAGTATAAAGTGGAAGGCTATACATTGAATCCCATTGACGATTTCTCAAGGCAAAATTGTTTTCAAATCGATTCTAACCCATCAACATAAACTTGATAAGGCGGATGCCATTTAATTGAGCCATATTCCAATATCGGTCTAACTCAAGTAGAAAAAATAGTATTAGTAACATATGGGGCGCTAAATTCTTTTGACCACCTTTTCACAAAAGCTAAAACAATTCTAGCCTTATTGACTGTAAACTCGATATGACGATGAAACTAAATTTGCTGTTCAGCGTCACACCCAAGTCCAGTCAAGTCAAGTTATCTTAAATCTTATGAATTTAACTATATGCCAATAAATCATTCATACTTAGCTAATTGCATACAAGCATCACCTTAATAAAATTTAATAAGGAGACAACATCAAAGCACATGGAAATGTCATACGAATAGAATATGTAATTTAACACAGAAAATGTGAAGATTATGTTGTTTAATTCACAGTATACAGTAGACCAGCTAAGCAAAACAAACAAATGTAAATATGCTTATTTGACAAATTTATTTAATTTCTGTCTAAAAGGTGTCATTTGCCTTAACCCAAAATAAATACATTTTTATAAAATTTTCGTGAATGTATAGAAAAAGAAAACGCCAATTATTTCTTATATAAGAATGCTAATGAGTTGGAAGTCGAGTGAGGATCATCATTACCACCCACATCACATATTTGCAAAAAAATGTTAGTCCAAACTAGTTTTCTTCTTTAAGAGTGAACTGGAAACACCTATGTCCTGATCAAGACGATCCATGTGTGACACTTGGCAAAACTCTGGCGATCAGTGGGTGGAATAACTGTCATTCAAATTCAACGATTTCTTGAAAACATATGTACAAAATGCCGTGAGCAAGTTTTCGGTGACAAGAAAGTTTACTCTTTGAAGCGAAGATTTTGTGGTTGTCTCGCTCGTGGCTTAAGTTCGTTTCCCACATTCAAAAAATACATTCAGGACAGGACCCAAAAAACAACGCTCAAACAAAAACAGTAAAATCGATTTATATTTATAAGGCAGGCATCCAAATACGAATGTTCGGTTAATATGATAGAATGGTTTATTTTTCTCACTACCGAATAGTATCTACTTATTTTTTTGCTCTCTCTTGCATTTATCTAGACTCATATATGTACTTTTATAGGTATGCGGGTATTCCGGTGTTGTGTATTGGTATTTTTATGCTATTAAAGACGAGAATAACTAAATAGAAACAGTGGATTAATACAGCCTTTTGCTTTAGAATTCATATAAAAATTGATATGTGTGCTTTTGTACCGCTCGGTTTGAATGGGTTAATGACTTAAAGCATTAATACATACACATTTTTTATGTATTAATTTTCAAATAAGCATAGACGTCAATCTGGTCTACTGTATACTGTGGTTTAATTATAACTATATATTGTCAAATAAAATAATTACATTTTGATGTCAATGCATCATAAAACTTGATATCAAACTGCAATTTATTTTATAATATATCATTTGCCAACAATACGAAAATGTTATTTTAGACACAAACGCACTTTACATATCTGAGATTTCCTGTCGAAGCTTTATCTTTTTTTGACACTGAATCATGTCTTGGTGTTAATATTTGTGGTTTGAAAACTTATTCATCAAAGCTCAACGTTTTTGTTTTAATACAAGAACTATTACAATTAACTCACTTTCGAGCCATTAAACTTGATTAAACTAAATTTTCACGTAGTAACTATACAAACACATTTTACCTTTCACAAATTGATTGCATGTCATTCATTTAATGGGATTGTGGTTTGACTTGCTGACCGCAGCATTATAGCTTAAATCAACAGAAAGAGATGGACATCTTTTATTGTTATTAAGGATATTGCTATAATAATTTTACTTGTAAAGATTTCAGTTCGTTGAAATATCAGTCAACAGAGTTGCACTTCGGAATTCTGTCATAAGTACCGATTTCGAAAACTGATTCAGACTTCAGATCCCGATTTCGGTCCGCACTGCTTGGAATCAGTGGAATATAAGGGAAGCCGATCTAACAAAATGGCACGTGTTTTGACGTTATTAGTACTTTTCTATTAGCTTTGATCGGCTTGGAATTTTATTTGGGCGAGGAAGTTGCAAGTTTCTGCGAGGGGAATTTCACTCAGTGTTGAGAATCCCTTACAGAAGTGGTTGAAATAAAACTCCATTGAATGCGTTTATTTCAAGATAAGTGTGTACATATAAGCGATGAATAAATTTATTTAATACAAATTATTTAACAAGTATGCTCACCACTGTTTCAACTTTTGCTTTGGCAATTGCAGACACCTGACAGTGCTGACGGCTGGCAGCCCAGAGAAGACGAACTGCAGTGTTGCCATAAGGCATCGAAATGCTTACGAGATATTTTTAGGGTCTGCTCATGATACTCAATAAGACTTGTTAGTGAGAAACAGTTGATCGTGCCATAGGAAAACAACAAAAAAAACTTCAGATATTGACTTATTCTCTTTCTCTTTATGGCGCGATATACAACAGGTATATCATCATAAACCTCCTAAGAGATTTTTGCGCCAAGCTTCTCTTCCAATTTGTGGTGTGCCGATTTGAATTTTCCCTACAAATTGGTGGGACCTACAGTTTTTTGCCGACTCCGAACGGCATCTATAAAGGAGACGAATTTTTGCTGAGAAGCCTGTCATGGCAGAAATACACTCGGAGAGTTTGCCAAACCACTGCCGAGGGGCGACCCCGTTTTGAAAAACTTTTTTCAAATCACTTTTGATGTTACCTGTACCAGGGCTCGAACCATGGACCTTCGGTGTGGTAGGCCGGCAACACTACCTCCACACCACGGCGACCGCCGATATTGACTTATTAACCAATGAAAAAGTAACAACTGTTTTGCTGGCAAATGTGTACGTATTCCTTATCGGCGGAGACTTTTAACTGTTTGCGGCTTCGAGAGAGTTTTACGCAATTCTTTTTCTACTCTAATTCTTGCAGGCTTTCTTTCCGAATACACTTTGGAGTGGCGTTGAAAATTTTAGCATAATGGAAAATATATTTAAAAATCAAGAAAAAAATCGAGTACGCAGCTTTATATCTCATTCAATTTTAGCACAATAATAGGCAAATCAGAAGCACTTCTAAACTTCCCCTGAATTTTCAGAATTTTTTTTGCCAGGGAGTTTGGGTATTTTCGTTGTATGGAAGAAATCACTCCACACCCTTGACGAAAAAAATACTAAAAATTCAGGAAAATTTTTGAGCAATTTCTAACTTGATTGCTCTACAAATTTGAGTGCTCAAAAATTTTTTAGAAATTCTGCCAAAAAATTAGAAGATTTTGATGTACATTTTTTAACGTTTATTTAACTTTCCTGAACTTTGTGTAAATTTTGAAACTTCTTTTTATGTGGTTTCCGTTATGAAATTTGCAATATTTTAAATGAAAATGTCGATTTTAATTTCACTACTATTATATTGAACACAGCTGTATGTGTATCCTGAACAATGCTCCAATTTCAGTATTCGGTTTCGACTATGATACAAAAATTTCAAAATCAGATTAAAAAAATATTCCTTAATGTCCCTGTTATGTATATATTTATAAAGGATGCTAATCCCGGGGTTCCATGCTTTTTTCTGTAGCGATAAATTCGGTATTTCTTTCTTAGAATCCAGGAGTTTTCGTGATTGAAAATATGTTACTAAACATTAAATATGTGTGTTATCGAAAGTTGAAACTCAATCTCAAGTTTTTCACCCAAATTCCGAAATTGGGAGCGATTGAAAAAAATATCAGATAGCACGTCTGCAAACAATATTTTGAAATATGGTCATCTGAGAAACAGTTGTTAGCTTATAGTTTTTGAGGTAATGTGGCAGATGACACTTTGAGCTCTCACATTAAGGAACATTTTTTTTGGAATTTGGGTAACGTTTATACCAGAAAAGATGGGCGTGGCTCCAATTTTTTTTTTCAAAAAATTTCCTACCATTTTATTAGCATTAGTAAATGGTAAATATCTTTTCTTTTTCGAATTTTTTTTATTCGTAATTAGTATCAACTTACGCCATTTCTTTAAAATATCTCCACCAATGGACAGTTTAATGTAGAATGGCCCATGCATATACGTTTACTAACGCATTACCAGTGAAATTAAGAATTACAAGAAATATCTTTAAATTTATAAGCAACAACAGCGCTTACTTAGTTCCGTTGTTCGCCGACAAAGCAAAGTAAATATGTAATGTATATAAGTGTTGAAAGGAAGTGCCAGAAGCAGGTAAAAGTTAGTAAATAAAATGAAATCATGTGGAATAATTGAAGAAAGCAAAAAATAGTATCCAATCAATGTCAGGCAAGTATTGACAGTAATCGTAGGTAAAAATAGAAAAATAACAACTAAAATTAAAAAAGAAATAAGTGAAACAAGTAAGAGGAAACTAACAGCAGGAAAGAGATTGAAAAAAAAATGCAACGAAAGTTAAAACAACAATTACAACATTAATAATGCAGCTTTGACTGACTAGTAGTCAAACTTAAACAGTTGGGTAAAAAGTATGTAGGCAAGTTTTAATTGAAGACGTCGCAAATCGAAGGCATTGCCACTTAGCTTGGCATATCAAGAATAAAGGTGTATGAAGAGGAAAGTAAATACTCAGGTTTCAGAGCTGTCAGGAAAATATATATCAAATAAAGTCATAGTAAACAAAATTGACAGCTGTGGGCTGACTTATTGATTAGTTTGTTGAAGCGTAAGATAAACGCTGCGGTATGAGGGAGGCATATTTTAATATGAGCTTGGTATAGCGGCCGCCTGCGGGTTAGGGGTTTAGATCCCCCGGCGAGATAGAGGCTAAGAATATGCCCGAGGTAGGCATACCGGTCGTAAGAGGCGACTAAAATGCACAAAGGTGATGACGTGCAACTAGATGGTTGATCTACGGATATGATGCTTCTCACCTCTCATTACCCATCTCTCCTTCCTTACGGAAGTAAGGTCTAGAAGGTTCCACTGATCATACCAAATCGCTACCACGACGGTAGGGCAGTCCCGCAAGGGAGTACCGAAGCGTACCGGTTTCATATCCGGCCAAGGACTGTCAGTTCGACAGCACTCTTTTGCTTTACAGATGCCGTTCGGAATCGGCAAAACCCTTTAGGTCCAGCCAATCTGTAGGAAAAATTAGGCGTAGCACACCACAAATTGGTAGAGAAGGTCGGCCTTAATCTCCCCAGGAGGTATATATGTATAGCGCCAATTATTTATAAAAGAAATGTTTTTCTTTGAAAATGAAATATTTAGGATAGTTCAAATTTTTGCTTTATACGAATGTCGATATTTATATTTTATAACCGCGACGTAACTTCTGCTTATTCCAAATTAGAAAAAGAAGCGGAGAAAATGGGATTGGTGGTGAACGAGGGCAAAACGAAGTACCTTCTGTCATCATGCAAAGAGTCAGCGCATTCGCGCCTTGGCAACCACGCCACTGTTGGCAGCAATAATTTCGAAATAGTAAAGGACTTCGTTTACCTGGGAACCATCATTAACACCAACAATAATGTTAGCCTAGAAATCCGACGAAGAATTACTCTTGCAAACAAATGCTACTTCGGACTGAGTAGGCAATTGAAAAGTAAAGTCCTCTCTCGACGAACGAAAATAACACTCTATATGCTATATGGTGCAGAAGCGTGGACACTAACAACATCTGATGAGGCGGCTCTGGGAGTATTCGAGAGAAAGGTTTTTCGAAAGATTTGTGGACCTCTCCGCGTTGGCGACGGCGAGTTCCGAAGAAGATTTAATGATGAGCTGTATGAACTTTACGCAGACGCCGACATAGTTCAGCGAATTAAAACACAGCGGCTTCGCTGGCTAGGCCACGTAGTGCGAATGAGCGAAGATGCTCCAGCCCAGAAGGTATTCTTATCGGCACCCGCCGGTGGAAGCAGAGGAAGATGGAGACCACCACTCCGATGGAAGGATCAAGTGGAGACCGATTTGCGATCCCGCGATGTTTCCAATTGGCGCCAGTTGGCGCAACGAAGAAACTACTGGCGACCTATGTTGGACGGTGAAAATCGCCCAGGCGGTTAGATGACCATTTAAAGAAGAAAAAACATATTTATATTTGAGTCGAATTTGTAAGAAAAGTAACATGATCCCAGTTGGAAACAAATTATTTTCCAAGTTTGACAGTGGCAAAAAAATTAAAATTTGTTTTTGCCCTGTTTCCATAATGGGAACTAGACTTTGAACTAGCGCTTTTCCAAGATACGTCAACTCAAAAGTCGAATGTGAATGAACTTTTAGTAAGCATTTTCGAATATGTATTTCGCAGGCATATCTACCACTGGTCGTATGTATTAGACTCTTTCGAAAAAAGGTTGCAGCATCCGGCCCCTTAAGTTGAAGCTACCATTGAGATGGTTTCGGGAAATTTTTAATTTTTGGTTTGGTTTTGTTGTAACTCTGCCACTTCACATCCGATTTATAAAACTGATATGTCAAAGCTTTAATCATTGAGGAGATCTAACTTTCCTACTTATTTATGTTGAAGTCGTTTTCACATAGTCGCGTCTTTTAATCGAGTTGTACGTTTATTAAGTATAATTTTTGCATCCCCGAACTCAAGCTCTTTAACGGCTAACGAGCGAGTGACAAACAAATAAAAATCTGAACCCAAACCCTCACAGCTGAGTCTAATATGTATGAAGAGCTAAACAAAATATATGAGTTCGTTGCTCTGTCCTCGAATAATTTGAGCGAAGTAAACATCCCAAAAATCGCATAAAGCAAATTCGGTGTCTGTGTCTATTAGTCTTTTCGAGATGTTTGGTGTGATAAAAAAGTCTCAGACAAAAGGTAACCTTTCTTGAAAATACTTACTATAAGGACCAATGAAGTATCTTAAAGGGTTTCAGTACCTTTACTATTCCTTTTACTTTCACATTTATTACTAGAAATGAAGATCACATCTTACTATTCCAAAATGGCTAAAGACTTATATAAAGTAAAATTGTTTTTTAAAATAACAAAATTTATATTTTTTTGTCAAAGTTTTCGTAGATATTGCCACATCGTCAGCTTAGAGTGTTAAAATGCGAAATCCACTTACTCTCAAAATTTACTTTTTGATGCAGTTCGATAGATCAGGGAATATTTCCTAGGTGTTCAATAAAATTTCAAATACCTTTTTGTCTGTCATGTAAAATTTTTTAAATGTTACTTAGCAGGTTTACACTCTTAGCTGCATTTGGCATAGTGTACTACCCACTCATGGCATTTATCATTGAGTTTCTTCGCTTTAACCTTTGCCTAACCCTTTTAAACAATTGAAGAAACATTCACTTGGATGTCTGTATTTTTTTTACTTTCCAGTGAATTCTACTATTTTTCTTACTTCTATCAGTTTATTTTAATGTCGCTATATATTCGCTACTACAAAACTTTTCTGTACGTATTTGTTTAACTTTTCTTCTTACTGTTTGCTACTTGAGGGAAAATTGATATGAAAGCATTACTGTTTACTTTCTTCTCGTTTCTACTTTTAACTATCGCACCCTATATCTCAATATTTTACTTCCTTCTCAATCCTCTCAACTTCCCGCTCGTACCTGTCGTTAATGAACTTGATTTTTATCGTTTCGAAGCTACCGCTTAACTTTGTTGTTGTACTGCTTTTCTACATTGGAACTTACTTTGTTGATTATAATCTGTCTGACTTGGCCATTAGGTTGATTGTTTGGTTGGTTGTTGCTTCGTTGGTTTGTTTATTTGGTTCTTACATTTTTTCTTTTGCATTTTCTTTGTTTTTTTTTCCTTCCTTCTTGCCTTTAACTATTTATTAACTTATGTGCTTTCTAGCTATTTGGCTATTTATTCACTTCTTGTGGTCTCTGGCGTGTCTTCTCTTATTTATCTGATTTCCATATTTCAAATAGTTTTTGGCATTTGTGAACTTGATCTTCGTTAGAGATTGTTGTCTGTCGACTTGACTTTGGAAAGTAGTTAATTGCATTTTATGTAAGTAACTGAAACTATTTATTGAGTTATAAGTATTTATTTCACCATTATCTTTCCTTTATCACAGTCCTTGGCATTGAGCAGTTGGTAATGGAAATAAAATGAGACTAAACTTTTTCTTGAGTTGCTATTCCGTTAAGGTATTTAGTCGTGTTGTGGCTAAACTTTTGCAAAAGTTTATGGTGAATTGATAGTGTTTTATGATATTGTGACATAATTGCAAATAAGTTCTGGTTTCAATTAGATAATTGTTGTCAAGTAAATATTTTCCTAAGCTGTTCCGGATATATTGAGCAAATCGACCTGCCGCATTTTTTTGGAGACTGTATGGCTGGATATGAATTCACCTTAGTTCCAGCTATCGATTAAACTACGGCTTCACTCAGCTGAGGAAGACAGGTGGCGGGTGACTTGGAAAGCCATCAGTTATTACTGTGGACGCGTTAAGCATTAATTTAATTGATCAATAAATTATTACTATCGTTGTTAATTAAAGCTCAACTGATGAGATTATAGCGTGCCAACAAACTTCCTATCCCCCTTTTTCAATTTTTTTTTTCCTGCACAACGTGCTATGAATTGTTTTTGAGCGAAGCAATATTTTGATGAAAAAATCCATTTCAGCACTAATTAATATTTTGCTCATCAAAATCTCATTAACGCCAAATCCACCAAACAAGAGCAGACCATCGTATCCTATTGCTGATGTTGCGCTCCCTCATTAGCCCACATCAGCGTCAGCAATAGAATTCCAATTAAGTCTGTGGAGTATCGAACTTTTTTTCTTGTTTCAAGGAATGTTAGTCCCAGACAGTGTAGAGAAATTTCAATGTGTTATATTTATTTTTATGTAAATTTTTGTTGTAATGCTAGTGGAAATATGTTGAGCATAAGTTCCAATTTAGCATCAATTTTTTTTGTTAGACTTGCATATTGACCTTTCTTATACATGAAAATATATTTATTTCGGAATAAATGTGTCAACTTGTTCACGCACACGATTTTTTTTTACTTTTAACCTCTTGAGAAAACACCTAATAGTTTCGTCTGCCTGTTGGTGGCAAAAAACATGGAGATTGTTCAAAGACTTTCGACACACAAAAGCTTTCCATGTCAGAGCTCTCAGTAGGCCAAGTCAGAGATTTAGTATATTGTAGGGATAATCTAGCCTGGGTTTAGGTTAATTATAGATTTTCTTAGATTATTTTCTACCCGGGATACAGTTTGGCAAATATTAATACTATTTGTTAGTAAAAAAAGAGAATACCAAGAAAGAAAGCACCACGTAAATAAGAATAAGGAAACTCATATAGGAAAAATTATTAAAAGCAAACGCCTAGTGGGGTGATAGAGAAAGGAAAATAGTATAGTATGGCGGACGAGAGTTGCTTCAAAAAATAACGATGTATGCATATTTAGTTTTGCCACCAAGAAGATGTCGCCTCTGCTATTTACAAGTAATGTTTCAAAAGTGTTTAGTGTCTTTGTCATATAAAATATTAAGTTATTTTCAAAACTGCAATTCAGAAAGCCAAAAGGAAACACTAAGTCTATTTCATTTTTTTGAGGAGGTCATCTTTTTATGCTATGAAAATACAACCTAAAAATAATTCGCTTTTTTCTACAAAATACGTAGAACTAACTTAAAATTTTGATATTTATCTTCAACTAGCAGAGTACCCGGCGTCTCACGCGTTGTGATTACTTCATACATTCCTGTTACCCTAAATCTAAATCTCAAATTCCATCGCAATTATCTCCGCTCACGCTCTCACTTCACCTCATATTCATCTCCATACTCCATACTATCTTAGCCTCCATTTTTATCTTCACCTCCATATTTGTATTGACAATTTTTGACAAATAATTCTTAAATTTTTTCTGCTTTAAATCTTTGCCAATTGGCAATAAGCGATTAAGTCTACACAAGAAAATCCAAATACCAAAATCGTATAATTTTGCCAAATTTTTATTGGCTTGTTTTTTCTATTAACTATTCAAAAACTTAAATAATATAAATAAATGTTTAGAGATTAAGGCTGAGCTTTTCTACCAATTTGTAGAGTACTGCTTCTAATTTTTCCTAAAAACTGGCGGGATCTTAAGTTTTTGCCAACTCCAAACGGCGTCTCCAAAGCAGATGATGGCAGAAATACATTCGGGGAGTTTGCTCAATCACTGCCGTGGACGACTACGTTTGGAAAACTTTTTCAAACCATTTTTAATGTTATCTGTCCCAGAACTCGAACACCACCGCTACACAACTTATTGAGCAGTTATGTTATTAAAACAGAATTTTCCAAAACTTCTAAATCGAGTTAAGCTCTTATTGCGCTAATCAATTATACCCTTTCATATCGCCTTTCCCATCTATATTCTCGTGTCCATCGTCGGTTTTATATTCCTATTCATCATCCTCTTTTCCTCGGCTTTCTTTTCAATGCCTTTTCCTTTTCTATCACACAAGTTTAGTTTAAGTCTCCATCTCTAACAGTATTTCAGTAGAGTTTTACCGAAATACTTCCTCCTCACCATTTCCTTACCCTTAATTGCTCAACTTGATATCCATCCCCATAGATAGAAAGAGAGACAAAAAATCTAAAAGTAGTTCACAAGAACTCTATATCATTCAAACCATATCAAACCATTGGTAATTTTTCAAAATAATTTATTAAATAATAAATATTACCAAAAATGTATAATTAAAAATAATTGTTAGATTTCATTTGTGTTTAAAAAGTAAAATTAAAATACTAATTTAAACTTTTCTTTGCCTTAAAATGATTGATATATTAACTCCAATCTCTGGCTAAGACAAATAAAAGTCGAATTCAAGGATTTATTTTTGATATCCAAAAATTGATATTCCCATTAGTATTTTTACTTTTTTAATAAATTTAATTTAAATTTACTGAAAATAAAAGACAAACTTTAACTTCCCTTCCTGTTTAAAACAGTGCTTTATTCATAGCCTTAACCGCTGCCTTAATACACAAAAGGCAAAATTTGAACTTTTAGGTTTGTTCCACGTGAACTTAAATTTTGCTTTTCATGGAAAAAAACTCTCAACCTAAATTTATGACTTGAAAAACAGAAATCAAATTTGAGCTTTTTTATTGAACTACAATTAACTCAGTTTTATAAAATTACTTTTACTTTACCAAAGAAAAATGTATAAACTTTAGTATTTGTTTGCAAAAAAATGCAAAATTTTCACTTTTCATAAAAACACAAACATATATTATTATTTTAAAGCATGATAATTCATATATATATGATGTTTACAATAGGTTGGGTTAAAAAATATTTATTTTAATAATAGAATTTGCACTTCCAATTTAAAAAAATATTATTTTGATCAACTTTTAAAGAAGGACCAAGAAATTTTTAAATACAAATAAATATTAGCCCAAACAGATTTGAAAAATGTTCTTCTTTTTATCACATGCAAAGCCATGGTATGCGAAAAAAATGTCAACCCACCCTAGTATAAAAGTACAAAAATGCCAGCCATCGCACTTGAGTTAGTACCTGAAATTGAGTATCTTCAAGTAGTTCACAGCAGATTAGGTAGACAAGTGTGAGTGCCAAGTCGAAGAAGTTCGCAAAATTTTTCCCAGAATGTATGCATGCCACAAGAAGTCTCAGTAAAATGCGAATAACCTGAATTTTTCGTCATTGAGCTCGCCTGCAATAACTTTTTATTTACCTACAAATTAAGATGCAACGAATATGCAAAAACTATTCGGTATTCAGCAATTCGAATTTTTGGAACCTTTTTTCGCTCTTCGGTACGAATATTAGGCCGATGATAACAAAACTAGTCGTATGACCCATGGAAAAAGGGTTCTCAAAATATTGTTCATAATATTTATCATTCATCATTTAATATCGCTTAACCGCCTAAGCGATATTGGCCGTTGCGTTTCAAAGCACGCCAGTCATCCATTTTCATCGCTAACTAACCAATTGTAAAAAAACACCAAGGGAGTTCAAGTCATCCACCAATTGTTTTTTCAGCTCAGTCGAGGCCGGCCCCTATCTCTGCTGCCGAATTCGGGTGTCGATATAAAAACCTGCAGGGCTGGGGCTTCTTTGTCCATTCACATAACATAACCCGCCCAGTGCAGTATTTGGGCTTTTATTCGCTGCACTATGGTCATATCTACGTAAAGCTCATACAGCTCATCATTAAATATTCGCCCAGTGGTTGAAATTCAACCACAAAACTTTATTTCATTTTAATTAATGTCTACTAATTTCATTTGACTTCTCTCCCTTCCTTTCTCTGCTGTTACTTTCCCTTAGTATCTTATATATAAATAGACAAGATGAATGCAATGTAGAACCGTTTTCTGCTAAACTATAATTCTAAGGCATACAAATTATACATGTACAGATAGGAAATTTTGAGATGTACTTTTATCCGTAAATAAAAAAAAATTTTAAAATCATTTTAATATAAAAAATTTAACATAAAAGTTACACCACTACACATTTACTTATTCACACTATAGACACGCTGTGTGTGTGTGTACTTGCTTTTTGTGTACTATGCTGAATCGTGAGCATGGCCGAGGAGTTGCTTTGTAGGAAAAAATTAAGAGCCGTAGTAGTGTGAGTAGACTTGCCATGCATGTTTTTGTGTTATTCGTGTGGTCGGCTCTCACTGTGAGTGCGAAGAGTTGGTAGTGGACCAATGAAAAATAAGTATTCTCACTATAGATACTCTGTTGTGTCATGCATTTTTGCTTTAGTTGTTGTTATTGTATTGATTACTGGCTACGATGCCCAGTGTCAGCTGCTCTCCTGAGAGCACGAAAAGTTGCTTTGTTGGATACATTAAACAAGCAATGTAAAATATGAGCAAATATGTAACATTCATTGCTGATACCTACAAACAGGGTTTACAAAAACAAAATAAATGAATACTCATAAAGAGTAATAAACACCGAAGAAAATTAAAGGAAAATAGAGGAAAGGAAAAGAATTGAAAGGAAGGAAAATTAAAGGAAAGAAAAGGAAAAGGAAAGGAAAGGAAAGGAAAGGAAGGAAAGGGAAGGGAATGGATAGGATAGGAAAGGAAGGAAAATTAAAGGAATGAAAGGAATGGTAAGAAATAAAAGGAAGGGAATTAAAGGAAAGGTAAGAAAACGGAGGGGAAAGAAAGAAAATAAAAGGAAGGGAAGGGAAAGGAAAAGAAGTTTGAGGAAAGTAAAAAATAAAATAAGAGAGTAAAAAACGAAATCAAGGAAAATAAAAATATGTTAGAGGAAAGGAACGACATAGAAAGGAAGAAAAAAAAAGGCGGATAAAACATACCTACAGCAAAAAAATAAAATAAAATAAAGTTTATTGGTTGAATTTCAACCACTGGGCGAACTCTAGTATATTCTAATTTTCTTTGATTTCCTCTTCTCTCTGGAGCCTCTATTTTTACTTCATAGAGTATTCAACACCAAAGCGAGAGAGGCAGCTTTTGAAGACCATCACAACAAAGTAAAACAACTAAAGCAAAACTGCATGACACGTTTACTCACACAACAACGGCTCTATAGTGTAAATGTTTAATATCTCCAACAGAGCAACTCTTTCTCACAGTGAGAGCCGATCACACGAGCAATATAATAACATGCATGATATGTCTACTAACACAACTACGGCTCTATAGTGTGAATGCATGTTTGGCATTTGTGTTGGTATCACCTCTAAACTAATTTTTCTATATTATAACAAATGTTATTCTAAGTTTTTTTGATTGACGGTACTGCAGTTTGGCTACACATATCCATATATATGTAATTGTTAATACCTTAAATGTATAGTTTATATTATAAATAGATTAGTCTGTCGAATATTTGGCCCTTCGGCCAAGTGGTTCCGTCAAAATTTTCTGTTCGACCAAAGAGCTAATCTCTAATACATATGTATTTCCTTATATAAAACTGTATAGGTATAATACACATTGTGAATATTAGTATGTATGTAGTATGCATAGTAAATTCCAACAGCACAGCAAGAGCAGTAAAATCTCCAAGAAAATTAAATTAAAATCCAATCTTGTGTGTAATTATTGCATGCTTGCATACGGCACTGTGCATAAAGCAGAATTGCTAAAGGGCCTCTGTTGCCTAGTTAGTTGTTAGACCTGTTGAGATTTATGATATTTTGCATGAGTGTGAGTAACATACAATATATGTACATATGTATGTGTGTAAGAAAAATTGGTCGTTTTGCAAGCTCATGGATACCTAAACATGTTAAGTTAGTTAGTGAGATTTTGTACTGTTGCTTGCTGTCGATGATGATGAAGCGGAAGCAGAAAAATTCATGGTAAAAATATGAAAAATGAAATTAAATACAAAAAGGTTACAGGAAAGGCATGTCCGCGCTTATGATATTCAAGGCATAAAATGTATATTTTCTCTTCAGTAAAATATATAAAAAAGTCTACGAAGTAGATGTATACATCATATTGCTGTAGCCACAAACAATAACAGCCAAAGTTGAGTTTGGAAAAAACTTCATTTTTCCTGAATTTTTCTCTAAGAGTGTTCCCGGCTTGTGTTCTAAAAAATCAAATTTTTTAGGTGTCAAATAACGAAAAACCGAAGTCTGTTCTCTGGTTGACGTACTTTGCAATAAATTAATATGTTAATAGGGGTTGACAAAAACAACTAAGGTGAATGCGATTGTTTTTATTTCGGTATTATTATTAACAACAATTCAAAGAAACTTCAAATAAATATGTTATTTTTAAAAGTGTTATGGCTAAAGTTAAGTTAGTATATAAAACTTTGAAAAAAAAATTTAAAACACCAAACTTTCTTGGTTATTCTTTTGACTTAAAAATGTTAATACATAGTACTCCAAGAAAGTAGTACTTACCTTACCTTATCTGCTTATAATTAGCTCAAAAATATAGTCTCTTCTCAAATCCCCGATCTTAAATACACATTTAACTTTCAAAACTCTCGCCCGAAAAATTCAACAAATTAACCTTTGCTGTTTTTATATGTTATCAACACATTTTATACCAGAATATACTTTCACATACACAGTTGTATGCTCGTAGCAATTCATTATGGTTATAAATTCATTTTTAATCCCATCATGGAGAGTGAAACGCTGACAAAATACACATTTTGTGGTCATTTTAGAAAATGAAAATTTAATTGGGTTAAGCAAACGTATTAAATGAAAGGAGAGCAAAATAAATACAGCAGTTTCAAATTGCAAATAAATATCAAAATTTTTAGTAAGAAAGTGCACACATGAAGGGGAGTAGCGTAAAGAAGGAAACTAATTGTAAAAGCTGGTTCAAAAACAAATACTTTCTATCACAGATTTTTGTTTCTAAAGAAATGTAGTTTCAAAAAAGGCTGCTCAGGGATAGCAAGAATTATTGTATGGACGTTACGTCGAGTTAAAAAAATGGATTATTTTAATTTTAGTGTTTTTTTTAGCGGTAAACCGTTTTGTGAAAACTGCTTTTTAAAACGAAAATAATCGATTTTTGTTCATCAATCAATTTTTTATACGAAAAACTCCCATTTCGTTTTTAAGTAAAAATATTTTATAAATAATTTATGAGACTCAAGTGAAAATCATTCAAGATATTAATATATGAAAAAACAAGTAGGGAAGTCTAAGTTCGGGTGGAACCGAACATTAAATACCTAGCTGTCTAAAAGTGTTCGTGGTGAATTGGTAAATTGTTGTGGAGTTTTGACCTATAGCGGTTTTAAACTTTTTCTACTACCATGTGGGCAGTCTTATAAATAAAAATGAATGTGTGTCTGTGTCTCTGTTGTCCAAAGTAATTAACTGATCTTTATGAAATTTTCACAGTAGATTCCCGGATTCACTGGTTCCAACATATTCTATATATATTTTTGAAAACCGTATATAGTATACCTCGTTTCATGTTTCGCAATTTTATTTAACACGGTTCTGATAGCTGAAATTTGATATTTTGTTCATTTATATGTGGACGGTTCCGCGCCCACTTTCCAAAATTAAAAAAAAAACCATATAAAAGGTCATCAGGTCATTGTAACTACGAAATTCTAGCATTCTATCTGCATCAGTGAACGAGATATGGCATGTTCCGGTTTTCGGCGGTGCCACGCCCACTTTCCAAAACTTTGCTTAATCATATAAAGAATAAGAAAATTGATGTCAGTACCAAATTATATTATTATACCTGTATCAGTTAATTAGATATGGGCAGTTCAATAATTCTGCCTCCTTTCCATAAAACTTTTATGAAAAAGTAGGCGTGGTCGAAAAGCTTATTTTCTATGGGCGCATTTATCACAACAATAGTATTCCTCCTACGATTTCGTTATGCTAGCGTAAACGGTTGTAAACTTATTAAGGGTCAAAATTTGAAAACTTCTTAACTGATATGTGGGCGGTGCCAAGCCCTTTTTCCAAAAATTTGATAAAATCGTCAATGGGACAACCAATTTAAGAAATCTAGCGAATTGCATCATTGTTGCTGCTTCTATTATTGAATTAACACATTTTATACGTTTTTCGAAATTTTCGATATCGAAAAAAGGGGTGTGGTTATAGTTCGATTTCGCCCATTTCACATAGCAACCTACCTTGGCCGAAAAGCAAACTGTGTGCCAAATTTTATTCAAATATCTCAATGTGTACTAAACCCTTGAATTCGGACCAGTAAGCGGTTTTCCTCTATCTCTGTACCTGAGATTTCGAAGAGTTTTTTCACTATTTCCACACGCCCTTTTATGTACCAGCTGTATTGAAAATATACAGAACATGTTGTATGCGGGTTTATAAGGTCATCATCTTCTACCTTACAACCCACCATTATTTTTGTTTGCTGCATGCAGCAGCTTCAATACAAATAATGAGCTGGCACCATTTAAAATGAGCAACCCTAAAATTTAAAAAGCATCAATGTACCCATTTTCTAAATCTATTTTACTCAGAGCACGCTCAATGTACATGTGTCTTTAGTTGTTGTTGCACATGTCGTTGACCAGCAGTAGGAGCAGCACGAAAAGTTACTTAATTATAATGTCCTGCATCCTCTGAAATGTCAGCGTTATTGTTTACAAGCTGCTTTGCAACCAACGCAAATACGATTGCAAGTAAATGTTGGTTCGGATATGCAATAGTTCTACTACCATGTATGTACATATGTGCATATATATTAGACTGGTTAAAAAAAAATATTTGTATTGATACTTTCTTCAGAAAGGCGAAACAACTACTGCACAAGTTGCCGACTTTAACTTTATAATTATTTACGGCTATATTAAATTCCCCACAACAATGTTTTATATGGAAATATTTCTTTAGTGCTCCATTATAAAGCCTTGAACATTGGTATAGTTTTTTAATTTCACATTTTTACTTTTCTAATTTAAAATAAACTTTTTTCGTGGCCCAGTCTAATGTGCATATGTATCTACATATGTTGACATTAATGAAGAGCTTTTCAGGAAGTGCGGCTTTACAAAGGATTTACGCAACTGAGCCTGTTAGTTGCATGTTATATGTAAAGTCATTGTGGTTTGGCTGGTGGGGATGTATGTAACATCACACGAGGAAGTCAAATTATGGTGCTACATTTGGGTACGTATTATTTATGGTACGAGAGTATGCTTTAGTATGAATCTCAAATCAGCGCTGCAAAATGTAAGCATGAGTAGGCAAATTAATGAATGGTATTGATATCCCAGTTAACCAATGAGAATAGTTTAATGCGAATATGAATTCGAATAAAAATATTAGAAGGGACTCGCATAAAATATAAGCTTGAGTGTGGAAGTAAATACTGACAAATGAACGTTAAATAAAAAACGCAGTTCTGCACAACAAAACATTTAAAAAGGTTTTTTTTAGTTTTGCAAATTTAAAATTTCACCTTCTTTTCTTATTTTCCTAAAATAAATTTTTTCTACATTTCGGAAACTTAAGCTGCTAAAACTTTTTCTTGTCCCACTAAAACGAGGTGCTTAGAGTACTGAAAAATATAAAAGAAACGTCTTAACTTCTTATTTTAGAAAATGTTTAATTTTTCGAAATCGAATAAAATCAATAAATTTTGGGCTCAAAATTTGCTTTTGTTATACCTCTGATAAATCTAAAGATATTACGAAGTTTTCAGAAGGGTGTTTTAAGGTTTTTTTTTAATATGGCTTTCTGAGTTCTGGTTAAAAATATTTTCTGTTTAGTGGAATGCAAAATATAAAAATGTTTACCATTTTTTTAATATTGTTGTTAACTCCTAGAGTAACAATTAATCTGCATCGTCGTTATCTAACATCAGGAACTTTATACCATTTTTTTATTAACTTCTTTTTTAAAAGAATCTTAATGGCAGTGCAAAAAAGCATATATTTGAAATTTAAGCTAACTTTTTTGTTATTTCAAAACATAATGAAATCCATTTTAGCTATTTTCTAAGCCAAAATTTAGTTAGGTTGCTATAGCAAATTCAAGCAAGCCGAAATCGACATTGGCTACTAAGTTTATTTCGGCTATATAGTCTTGCCCATTTCAGCGAAATCCATAACAATTAGTCATAGTTGATTTTATGGCGTTTTCTTTTCTAGAAAAACTGTTACCCTGTTGGTTTTTCTCAGCTCTCTCTTTGTCAGATATGTTTTCTCCTTTAAAAAATACCTTCTTATGATTGAACAGGATGCCACTAACTACAACATCAGCCATTTTGCAGAGTGCCAGGTTACCTAGGTCAAGAGATTGAATTTGAGGGGGTAACACGAGGTTAATTTTTTTTTTAAGAAAAGAAAGCGCCAATAGTTGGGATAATATGATACTAATAATATATTATTAGATTATTAAAGAGATAAGATTTATATATTGCGCCTAAAAATATGTTCTGTTTTTACTTATAAATGTTATTTGGCATATATTTAGGTGGTTTAGTGGCATATAATATAAATTCTAATAGCTGATTTTACTGATTTTTTCCACAGACATTTTATATCCCATTCCCTGTTTAAAATGTTGTCATTCGTAGCTACATGTATACATTTCTTTTCTGCAAACCCAATCCAAACACTCCGTGCTGTGAGTTTTTCAGGCTGTAGAAACATATTTTTAGGCGCACGAAATGCATCTCACCGCATGTAGGGCCTTTTATTCACACGCACACTTTGGTACTTTTGAAAACTCATTCATTCACCTCATTTTGAATTACCATTGCTATGCTCGGATGCTATGTTTCGACTGCAGTTGCCTCCATTTCAAGCAATGTTTCTATCATAATTTCTATCTCCACCGTATCACTTACACTTTCAGGCAGTTACGTGTGTGTGTAATCGAGCTATTAACCACTTTCACTAGCAAATCCATTAAAGGTAATCATGATGGTATGCATGAATATATATGTTACTACGTATGCATGAATGCTCAGGTACTTGGCTCGTACGCACGTTTGCTCATTAAACGCGCATATAAATACAACATCCGTTTAATGAATTTTTAGTTTTATGTGATGTGTTGAATTCTAAAGTGTTTGTTATTTTCAAATATGCCTACAATTATACCCAATAAAAAATTGCATAAGCCAACATAAAAAAGTATCATATAAAAGGTCTCATAATAAGTTTATTATCAGGCATGTTCTGGAAATCGGACAACTTGAAATTGTTTATGAAATGGCAATTCACACTTTTAGGTGTTCGGTTAACAATTCTATTTTATTTAAATTTGAAGTTGCTTTTTCGATTTACTTTTTTTTTAATATAAAAATTAATTAATTGTGTGATCTTTGGTCTTTCAGAAGCTTAGGTCAGAGCTGAGACTCTTGAAGTTAGAGGTAAGACTCTTGAAGTTACATACACAGATAAATCATGGTTTGAATCAACACTCACCAAACCATGGAACGGTTATCGTGGCACTTGACCTATTAAATGCATTTGACATGGTCAAACCCGCCACACTTCTTCGAGGGCTGGAAGAGACACCGCTCCCTGCCGGCCTTAAAAGGTGGACCGCTAATTACCTCAATGGTCGACAGGCATCAGTCAAAATCAGGAACAAGAAATCTAGGCCACGAATAATAAACCAAGGGGTGCCGCAAGGTGGTGTTCTCTCTCCCCTTTTGTTTTATTTCTATATTTCGAGACTTCCCCCCCCCACCAGAAGGTGTCTCTATTGTTTTCTACTCTGACGACTGCACGATAATGGCCTCGGGCAAGGGTCCCTCCATTGACGAACTCTGTCTCTTAAATGTCCGCGTAGACGGAGTACCTCTTCCTACTGTCAACCACCCGAAAATCTTGGGTGTGACGTTTAACAACGGCCATGCCACCGCAATAGCCTCAAAGGTACAGAGCCGCAATAAGATCCTCAAGTCACTGGCCGGCAGTACTTAGGGGAAATACCAAGAAACATTGCTTCCTACATATAAGGCTATTGGCCGACCGGTTATTGACTACGCTGCACCCATATGGTCGCCCAACCTTGCTGACACAAATTGGAGGAAATTGCAAGTCTGCCAAAACACCGCCATCGGAACTGCTACGGGATGTCTGCTTATGTCATCTGAGCCTCATCTCCATCAAGAGGTAAAATTGCTCAATGTCATAAACCCCAAATCGACATCTTTTGGATGTAGCAGAGACCCCAGAGACATAAGGAGACATCTTCGTAAGCACTGCGATGAGATCTGGTACCACGTCTCTTTGCCGTTTCTTCTCCGGAACCATAGGCGGGCTCTAAATGAGCTCCACACTGAGTCGGTAGATAGATCCCTCAGATCTCGGCCTGTGAATCCCGTTATCAGTAGTCAGCCACTTGACTTGGCTGAAGAGGAGCGTGTACTTCCGAGGGAGACTAGAGTCATGCTAGCACAACTTCGCTCTGGATATTGTAATAGGTTAAACTCTTACTTATCCAGACTGAACGCCAACATACCAAACACATGCCCTGCATGTGGTATGTCCCCTCATAATACCAAACATATCTTCTCCTGTTCAGTCGAACCTACTCTTCTAACACCTACATCACTCTGGTCCAACCCTGTGGAAACTGCGCGTTTCCTCGGACTTCCGTTAGAAGAGCCTGATGACAATTTAGAGTGATCGAGCACTGTTAACTACAACAACAACAACAAGTTACATACATGCATCCTCGAGAAATAGAGTTCAAATCCGAGCTGGAGCAAACTTTTAATGGTATTTTTCCTATTACTTTTACAATATTTTTTATTTTCTACTTTTATGTATTTACTTTTATTATCCTTAGTTTCTTGTGATTTCTTCTTAATATTTTTAATTTTTTTATTTCTCCATTTGTTATAATATGAAACTTTTTTTAATTGTAGTTTATTTATTATATTATATTATTATTATTTATATACTCTACATTAAGTACATGGGTCAACATGTCTGATAGTTTGAATCGGCCACTTAAGATTTTAACGAATTTCGGTGGGGAGTTTCCTTTTGTGACAAAACGAAGTCCTGCCAAAGAAAAAAAAGTTATGCAAATTGAAAATACGGTTTTACGAAAGTAATTTAAATGAAAAATAATTTTTTTACTCATAAATTTTGTTTCAAAATCGTAAAAATTAAAGTTTGCATTAAATTTTCGACAAGTTTGTTTTTATTTTACCTCTGAGATATCCTATGATATCCTGAAATACAAATAAAAATATGATTTTTTTTGAATTTTGGTAAAACTTTTTTTTTTTATTTTTTTAACTTTCTATTCGAGTAAAATTACTCAATTTTAATAACTGATTTTGTTAAAAAAAATTTAACATTTTTGTTTTTACATTCCCTAGCTTGAGAACAATGTTTTAGTGCTCAAAATTTAATTACTTTGTGTTTAACTAATTGAATTCGACTAGAGACATTAAAAAATGAAATAAAAAAAAAAGTTTCGCCTAAAATTGAAAAATTTATATTTTTGGAAAAAAGCATAAAAAAAGACTTCTGAAAATTTAAGAATGTCTTACGATATGTCAGAATTGTACCAACATAAAATTTGTGTCCAAAATTAAATAAATTAATCAAAAATTAAAAATTTTCTATAATTTCCAATTTTATATTTTTATTTAATAATAACTTTTTTTTTCAAATTTTTTTTTATACATTTGAGTAGCCGCTTTATATTTTCCTGAAATATAGGCAAAATTACATTTACAAAACAAGACAAAACGGTAAACTTTGAAGTTCATTATCTTTTGAAATAAAATTTTTTTTTTTTTTGCCAGGACTTTGTGTTCTGATAAAAGAACACTCCCCCGAAAATTCGATAAAATTGGAAGAAGTAAATTTAGCCTATCTGACGATTTGACATGGAAAACCCAAATAATATATTGTTTTCATAATTTTTAAAAATTTAAGCCATTTCGTTTTTCAGAATAGGTTTAACAAACGATTTTCCGATGTTTTAAGAAAAGAAATATGGTGCGATTTACAGGTTTTAAACGGGGAAAAGTTTGAGAAAACTAAAAAGATTAACCTTTACCGGAAATTGGTCTAAAAAAACAAAAATATTATTATTGGGAAAAAATCTTTTGGTGGCGTCAATCATCCCTCAGTGACATATTGTTACAAAAATACCATTAATTGCTTGTCTCCGAGCTTCTCTTCCAGTTTTTCCTGCAAATTACAATATGTTGCAAAATCTTCAATGTCGACTCCAGTAGAAGCTTTTTTATGGTCAAAATATACTCGGACCGTTGCCCACCACTGCGGAGAGGCAATCTCGTTTAAAAAAAGAAAATATTTTTTTACAAACCATTTTTGATGTGACCTGTCCCGATACTTGAAGCTGGAATCTTTCGGTATAGTAAGCCAGACCACCATGAAGGGGAAGCGGTGTTGAGACTTGAATTGAGAAGTGAGAAAGTTGGTTTGGTTCAGTAGTTTAGCGAAACACCTAGAAATAATTAATGCCCCATTTAGCTAAACTTTTTATATTCCTTTTTTATACCAACAATTTTTGTTAATTTTCGGCCTGTACATTTTCAAGTATTCATGAAATGAGCTCAAGGCCAAGAATAATAATTTTTCACTTTTTGAATTTTTATGAAAATTATTATTGTTTTAATTTTTTAATAATCATTTTTAGTTAATTATTAAAAGTTTTTTTGATTGATTTTTTATATATTCCTTGCTTCGTTGGAACCCCGTTGATCATTAATATCATCCATATAGCTCTTTTACATTTTTTGGCGGGTATATCATATCATCCATGCTCACATAAATACTTACACAAATACAATTGCTAATGTGTGACTTTGCCATTTCAACTAATATGGCATTCATCTTCATGGTGGCTGCTCTCGTTCGTTTCACATTTCTTAAGTTAGTCAGTTTATTCTTTAACATTTTAATTCATTTCTGTTTCCTCCGCCTCAACTTCCTTTCCGTTAATGAACATACTTTTCAGACTTTTGTGTGTTTTATTTCCGGATTTTGTAACTTAGTCGTATTTCATTAAGGTACCTAGAGACATATATAAGTGGTTGATACAATGATATACTTTAAATACATATTTATGTATGTATTACTTAGTAAATATTTATATGTACAGGGTGGCGCAAAAGTAATCCTCCTATCAGAAAATGCTATAAATTTTGCGATTGGCCCCTAAAGTCAGTTCTGTTTTGACATTTGTGTAGTAAACACATGCGAAATACACGTTAATAAACAATATTACGCTACACTGCTCCAGAACGCGGATTATTGCTGACTATTTATTTGACCAATAATCGGTCGGGGCCAAACGGTTACTGTGAATGGTGAGCGCTACAGAGCAATGATCAACGAGTTCTTTTTGCCGCAACTTGATGAACTGGGATTGGAAAACATGTGGTTCCAACATGACGGTGCAACAGCACACACTGCACGTGCCACAACCGATATGCTGAACATCGGAAGCTTACTTTTGCGCCACCTTGTATAATAAATTAATATCTAAGTATTTCTCTACATACTTACATGCTTTTAATGAATTAAAATGAATGTTCCCTAATTGGTGGTTGGTGTAATTGCTCATTTCTGGGATTAGTTGGGTTTTGAGCTGTTCACAGGAGAAATTAATTGATTTATGAGTATGTATATGTGACAGCTTGTTGATATGTTGAAAAATGTATGGTGAATGGCTTATCACATTTTGTATTTAGAAATTAACTTTTGGCGTGGAGCGAATATTGAATCAAGTATTTAATATATAAAAGAGATGTGAAGGGGTGAAAATGATTTACTGAATTTTTTGACTCCAATAACTCCACTTATTTCTCGTTGTTGTTGTTGTAGTGATTAAACTTGGTATGCGCTGCCTAATGGGTACAGTCACTCTGAGAATAGCCATCAAGCTCTTCTAACGGAAGTTCAAAGAAACGCGCAATTTCAACAGGGGTGGACCAGAGTGATATTGTTGGTAGAACGGAAGGTTCAATTGAATAGGAAAAGAGCTGTTTAGTACTTATCATGAGGGGACATACCACATCAGGGCGAGTATTTGGTCTGGCGAGATACAATCTGGATTAGTAAGAGTTTAATCTGTTACAATATCCAGAACGAAGTTCTGTTAGCATCACCCTAGTCTCCCTCGGAAGAATGCGCTCCTCTTCAGCTATTTCAGGTGGTTGGATATCAATCACGGGGTTCACAGGCCGAGATCTGAGGCATCTGTCTACCGACTCGATGTGAAGGTCGTTTAGAGCCAGCCTATGGTTACGCAGATGAAACGGCAAGATAAATGTGACACAGGCCAAGGCAATTATTGCAGTTTACCGATGCCTAAGGCATATATAACCTTTACCGACAAACAATGCACATTGTAAAAGACAGAAGGCGATGGTGGTCCTGACCAATATGCATGCTGGAAGTAGGGGGGTACATTGGGGGCAGGGAAAGACGGAACTGACGCTCGGCAGTGCTCATGTCCAACCTATCCTATCGTGTAAGATGGAAACGCTGTTGAGCGTAAGCGTCAGTCGAGAGTGGGTAAAGCGGGCATTGCAACAGTGCTGCTAGTCGTGGAGACTGGGCTAGTTTTGCGGCCGCTTGAGTATGGTAGGGGCGATGGAAAGTACTGAAGAATGTGACTGAATGTACTGAATAAGTGTAAATGGCGGGGTTAAGCCCTAAGCATCAAGATTGTGAGGCCATCTCTTACGACGCAATGAACAGAATGCGACGGTTTGACATACATTTTCTTCCAGCAGATGCAGCAGATCCATTCTCTTGGTCCCGGGCTGGATTTGATACAAGCCCGTAATAAGAGAAGATAGAGCAACCCCGCTACAAGGGTTTGCTCCGGGAATGAACATTTGAGGTTGGGATGTGACAAATGAGACAGGGTTACAGTGGCCCTTGGACAGGTAGCAAACCCCTGATCTTTCCAAAAAAATCAATAAAAAATGATATAAGATAGAAAAGCGGAAAGTTTAGGAAGGGCATATGATAAAAAGGGTAGATACACACGAAAAAATAGTGAAAAGTGAAGATAAACTTTATTTTCATAATAATAACTGCAATGATGATAATGAATATGATCATGATGATTATGATGGTGGTGATAAAAATTTTGATGGTGAGTATGATAGTAATGAAGCGGATCATGATGATGATGATGATGATAGCGATTACGATGATGGAGACAATAATGATGAAGATTATGATGATTACGATAAATATGGCATTAAAGATAGCAGTAAAGATGATGATAATGAAACCAATCATGGTAGTGATGAAGCCCATCATGGTGATGATGACCATGTAGATTATGAAGATATGTATTATGATTGTCCAATCTTTCTCTTTCCGCCAAATTATTAACATAACACAATATGGTGGCCCCATACGAAATTTCTAACAGATATCTCTAAAACTGGGGCACTAGTTTGCGTTCAAACAAACGGACAGAGGGGCATGGCTAAGTCGACTCACCTCATCGGCCTGATCATTTCGGTATAGTTATTGGTGGGGCCGTCTCTTCTTCTTCTTATACTTACAAACATCGGACCAAAGTTAAAATACCGTTTCGAATAATGGTCTAAAATATCTTCTCACAGTTCAAGTGTTTGTTCGATCTATTCAAGAACAGCTATGTAAGAGGGCAATTTCTTTAGCAGGATTCTAGCGTGAGATAATTAGAAGAATCTCTAGTTCTATTCGAAAAGTTAGCGCACACTTATTCTTTGGGCATTACTTTCTGAACTTAGGTTTCCTGGATTTAATAATTGACCATATATGCTTCACATATACTCCCACTAGTGTAGAAAATAGTGGCCCGAAAGCATCCGTAGGCTAAACAATGTTCTCCACTAGTCTGTCACGCTCACACTTGAAGCTTTCCAGTTTTTTTTTACTTCAAACTAAAGTAATGCAGTTTTCTTACAATTCAATAGCAAAGAAAAAATTAAATAACAATCACTCTCAACTCGCACGAAAGCTTTCGAAAGGCGTTGCAAATCGATGCTGAAAAGGATAAGAAAGCGGAAAACGAGCTTAATTTGAAATCAAAGCTGATCGATAGTGCAAATATTGTATTTTGAATGCTGCAACTTGGCATACAATGGGCATGCTTGAAAAGTGGAATAAATAGGCGAACAAATAGAGTAAAGCGGACAATGCACAAGAGATGAGCACAACACACGTGTACACTACGCACAGACTGAGTAACTAGCGGGATAAAAGTGTGGCTCAGAACTAGATCTTACGTGCCAAATAACAACTAAATAGTTCAATAGTAAATAGATTTTTACTAGTTCAAAACAGGCATTGAGCAGTATAAAATCATACTTACAATATCCTTTCACTAAAAATATTTATGACGGCTTCAGGTCATTGTTAAACAATACACATTTGGTCTACTTGCATGAAGATTTATTTCGGTTTTTTTCAACGGTAACCGTTTTTAGGGCAGACAGCTATTTTTTAATTAAAATTTTTTTATTTTTTATTTCATATTTTAAAATGACTGTCTTTAGGAAAAAGTCGAATTTTGTAAGCTTCATTATTAAAAGAGACCTGTTAAAGAATGATTATTAATTCTAATTGACTATTTTCTTGTACAGAAATTCATTACCATTATTTATGATTTTATGATTATTTTCCAACTGATAAAAAAACTAGACCAAAGCAGAACTTTTGACGATTATTTGAAAAAACACAACCAATAAAAAAAACCAAAAGTAATGATTATGAAAAAGTAATGATTACTTTTGATTATAACAAAAAGCTATAACTAATTCAATTTCTTTTCTTTTTCCAGAATTGCCAAGTCGTCAAGATAGAACACCACTTTACATCGTATACTTAGAGGTCCTGAAGCAAGTTGTTTATGAGAGAGAAGAGTGTTACGATCGGGAGAATAGTGAGAAGAGGTGCGCTGCAAGTAAGTGCTCTTTCTGCTCAAAACCGCTTCCGAGGCATCCTACTGCGTGTGTGCAGATCATCGGCCTTTCAGTGGTTTTAAAAGAAACAAGAGATGAGAGCATTATCTCGCCTTGGAATAATGGTAATTTTGAGCATATGTATGTCAAAGATTGGGAATATATTCCAACCTCAAGCAATAAGCATAGATACAAGCCAGACATATACAGAAAATGTCCCGCGATCTTTGTAGTTGCACAGAAATTATGCCATCGGACACCGCTGACTTGTAAGCCTTAAATGAGTAAAATGTCTAGAACTTTGTGATGGCTCGGAACTATCGAAAAAGCGAGTCGAGTCCACACCACAACTGTTAAATAATGATTACTAATACTAATGATTACCAGACTAATAAATTGCATTTAAAAGATAGACTATCCAACATAAGAATGTGCGACGAGGAAGTTTTAGTGTCATTTGATTTCATATCACTATTCACAAATATACCAACAATGCTTGCTTCAAAAAGCATCAGTAATAAATGGAACAAAATAAAAGACAGAACCATTATTCCGAAAATGAAATTTCACGAGTTGTTGGACCTCTGCTTAAAAGAAAACAATTATTTTATCTTTGACGGGGATTTATACACGCAAACCTTCGGGATGCCTATGAGCAATCCGATTTCTCACGCAATGGCTGACATAGTCATGGACGACCTGCTTGACAATACTATTTTGAAGCTAAAACAACAATTTAACATAGATATTAAATTTATATGCAAATACGTGGATGACATTTTTGCTGTAATTAAACGTAACGACGCGAACACCATTTTAAGCATCCTGAACCAGTATCATAATAAATTACTATTTACGATGGAAATGGAAGTTAACTCCAAAATGCCCCTCCTTGACGTATGCATTCACAGGGAAAACCACAATCTTACACTTGACTGGTATACAAAACCTACTTCTTCTGGACGTCTGATAAACTATCACTCATCACAACCTACAAAATATAAAATCAACACAGCAAAAAACCGTATACACAAAATATTGACCAAAAGCAATAAAAAAATTCCATATCGCAAACATAGAAAAAAACAACAAAAATACTAAGGCATAAACAATTATCCTAAAAATTTAATACGCGAACTAATAGACCAGGTGAGCATAAAAAGAAACAGTCAAAACTACAGATAAACAAATCAACAAGCACAAACACTAAATAAATTCCACAGCATAACATACACACCAAGCTTTAACAGAAAACGTTCACCACAGCATAACAAACACATCGAACACAATACTCGCGTACAGATCAAACCACACCATGTCCACAATATATACAAAAACAAAGCATCCTTTAGAAAGACAACAACAGAACAATGTGGTTTACGAAGTAACATGCAAAGGAAAAGAGAATGACGAATGTGGAAAGATATATATTGGTGCAACAAAGCGACGTTTAGGTGTTAGACTAGGCGAACATGAAGCGGACATTAGAAAGCAAAAACTAAGTACAGCACTATCGCAACACATTTTAAGAAGTGGACACGCAGCTGACTTTGAAAACGCTAAAAATTCTTGACAAGGAAAAGAGAGCAACAACGCGATATACACTTGAAAGCTTGAGAATCATGGAAAGACGAGAAAAGACGATCAACAAACGCTAAGATAGCTGCTGCTTACATTGCTGCTGCTCACATTGCATGTCTGCAAAGTAAAGGTTTTTAGTATTGACAATGCTACCATGATAGATGGTAATGATGTAAATGTAATAATTGTTTGTTTTATGTGTAATATAATTTAAAATGTTTAAAAAACCACAATAGAGTGTTTATAAAAATTTATATGACTTAGTTATTCAGTCGATTTTGTTTGTTCTTGATTAAAGTTATCTTATTTTAATTGTTTATTGTTTGCGACAGATAAAAAGAGAAAAATAAATCGATTCCTCTGATGATGCTAAAAAGATTAGCGAAACGTTGGAAAAACAGTGAAATAATTTAGTTTTATTCGCACATCTCATTTAGATCAGAAAAGCCAACTAACATAAAATAAAATGATTGCCAATTTTATGACTGATTACCAATTACTTACAATTTTGAATGATTATTTTGCAATCAATTAAAAAATAATCAAAAAAAAGTCGTGTTTTTTACGATTATTAAAAAAATTAAATATAATTAAAAAAAGTTACTAAGTTTTACTTTTGATTCTTTTAGATTTTTTTCAAATATTTTTTTTGTTAAATTTTGTTTTCTTTTCAGTATTGTTGCAGAAGCACATAAATAATATTGAAAAAATCATAATCAATTAATAACTGCCTTTTCTTGAAAACCAATTAAAATAATCATTACCAATTAAAAAGCCGTCTTATTAATTTATTACTAATTACTAATCAAATTTAACAGGTCTGGTCTGCACCACTCAGAACAATCGCAATATGGCATGCTTTCTGGTAGAATCAAGAAATATTAGTGTGGTTTCGGTCCAACAAACGAACTAAATTTAAATTGTAGCACTTTCATTGAGGAGGAACTAGAAGTGGTTGCGAATTCGCCAAAAGCGCACCAGTTTATAACCAAAAATTTTCCATACATTGAAGCTTTTCCTGCGTTCCTTCAACCTTGCATTACTACTATATATGTATGTATGAACGTGTGAGCTTTAGCATTTTTCTATGCAAACTAGTTCAAACTTAAGCCTCGCCGCTAGCCAGGATATGTGTGTCCCGGATTTAAGGATCGTTGTTTGAAATTTGTTGTTATTGCACTTTGTGTGTCTCCTATTGTGAGTGTGTGGACGTGTGTTAGTATGAGTGCAGCAATTTGAATAAATAAATAAAAGTGCTTGCAAACGAATTGCAAACTGCTGAGGAGAATAAAGGCGTGTCACAGTAAAAACCCTAAATATTATTGAATTGCTTGAATGGCTGACTAACGAACTGACTCACTATAACAGAATCATTGAATTACTTTGAGTGGAGTGACTTGTTTGTCGCTCGACCATTCAAAAGCCCATATACGTTCATACATAAAAACGTAGATATTGTACAAAATTATTTTGGTCTATTTTTGCACTCCTAACTGTTTGCTATGTTCTAGTCACGCTTTTGTATTTTTTATTCGCGTATTTGTTATTTGGTGTTGTTGCCTTAGGCCAAGGCCATTTTTTATCTGCAGTTTCTTTGAATGGCAGCAGTTTATTTTAATAAATAAATTTTGACGTCGTGCTCCACTTTCAATTTTGGTTTTCTTTTTCATACTTTATACCCAGCTGTAATAGGGCATATAGCTACAAAAGTTAAAAAGTTTCAAGGCAGCAGACTCTGGCATTTTTAAATTGTATGCTTTCGGTATTCTAGGATATAATAAGATACAAAAAATTATAATAAATAAAATAATAGTTTGATCATTTTTTCTCCTTTACATTTAACTAGCACAAAAAATAATTTTTTTTAGTGGTCAAACTTTAGTAATTTTTTCTTGAACTAATAACTTGACTAGAAAATTAAATATTAAAAAACATTTTTTTTGATCAAAATTCACAAATTCATATTTTAGCGAAGCTAAACATACCCTTCAGGATGTCTTTCAATATATCAGAAAAGAAATATAAAAAAATGTAAGTCTAAAGTTTAATGGAGAACTTAAATTTTTTCGATTTTGAAAAACGGAAAAGTTCCTAAAATTACAAATTTACCCCCAAATTAATAATTAACCGATCTAGCTTTCGAAAAAGGAGATATCTTACATTTTAAGTTAAGCACCTAGTAATGAGGAGGTAGAGGCTGCATTCAATTCCATTTGACAGTTTTTGAGTAATGCGCGACCAAACATACAGACAAACAGACAAAAGCTCTTGAAACAGTTGGTTTAAGTTCCATTGTCTTAGTACCTAACCTTCGTATAAATTTTTCTTGAATATTAGCACCTGTTATAAATTTACTGTATGTAGAGATACCTGAAATTGTTTAAACTAAAAATCGAGAAATAAGAATTTCCAAACCAATGAACCATCATTTACTTAATAATTCTATCTTTCAGAGTGCTGTCAAATAAACATAAAAGTAAATAAATTTACTCATGAAAAAGCCAATGAGTGTTTATTAAGTTATATTGAAGATTAGAATAGCTTGATTTCCATTTTGCAATGGATTTTTATGCAATATAATTTCTTGATGGTTTTTCTACTTTAGTTACTATATATATATACGAGTATGATACATTATTTTAAATATTAATGTAGATTAAGGTGTCTTCAATTCAACTAGTAAATTTTTATTAGAAAATCTGCCGTATGACAACAAAATAAAATGAAAACCAATTCAATAAAATATTACTCTATCATATCATAAACACTTTGATTACTCTGACCTTAGTGAAATGTACCGAAGCAAAAATGTACTCTCAGAGTTAACGTCAAATGACTTATAAATGTTCGGCAAATTTTCAAATTAACTCTGAGTTAAAAAGTGCAAGTGAGCCTTAGTGTTTTATTTAAACCAAAACAAATTTTGTGAGAGTTAGCAGTTCATTTACAAGTGTGTACTTCCAATTCAATTCTATAAAACTGAGAGTTCTCTCAGTAACCTAGATATCAAATTTATATATATTAAAAGCATACGTGGTTACTGGGGATCTAAACATCGCGATCCCGTGCTTCTTTTGGTGACAAAAATTCAGTGACTTCTTTCATACAATCCAGAACTTTTGGTATTGCTTATATGTTTAGAAAAAAACTATATACGTGCTATTTATTAACACTCAAACTCTCCTAGGGTCATTTTGTGACCCAAAGTAGCTTCAAACTCAAATTTTTTCTATATCGTTATTTCAATGTTTTTTTCCTATAAGCCCAGTGCACAAATTTCAAAAGTAATTTAAAAATTGTCATACATTTTTTAAAAATCATATTAATTTAGCAGAAAAGGACACTATACATTAGTTACCCTTCCGGTCATTTTGTGACCCATATGAAAAGTGTCCATGGCTGCATGGAAGTCACTTCCTAGGCAATCCATAGAATAAGTAATATTACAGAGTCTTTCAATATCTGTTTTACAATCGCAATGAAGCAGGTTATCATCAAGTTTTCCAACCAAAAAAAAAAAAGAAAAAAGGGTGTATAAAGATAGCTACGTTGAAATTGTAGAGGCAGAATTGGATGCATATTTGGAAGTTTTACTTCTGATTGGTAAAAATTTAATAAGATATTATTATTGATACATATATATATATTTATATTCTACAATGGTTATACGAGTATTTAGGTGTTTACCGATCCCATGGTGAAAGTATTCGAAGCTTGTGGGACGCAAACCATGGCGGACCAATTTTAAGAGCAGTGATTTCTATGAAGCGTTTTCAAGTTATTTTGCGCTTTCTGGCATTAGAGAACTACGAAGATCCCAATGTCGCGGAGATAAATTAGCACCAATACGAGATTTTTACGAAATGTGGGTCGATGACTTCAAACTTATATATTCCCCCATGAATATGTTACAGTTGATGAACAACTAACAATTTTTCGGGGAAGATGCCCTTTTAAGGTTTTCATACCAAGTAAGCCCTGGAAATATGGTATAAAGGCTTGGGTTGCAGCTGATGCCACAACTGGATTCTGGCTAAATTTTCAAATATACACAGGAAAAGAAAATAGGAACGCACCACCGGAAAAAAACCAAGCACAAAAAATTGTGCTAGATTTATTTTCTAATTATCAGGGCAGAAATATCACAGCAGACACTTTTTTTCCACATATAACTTAGCCTTGGAGTTACTAAAGAATATCAACTTTGTCAGCACAGCACGAAAAAATTTTATCAGAATATGCATCGCTCAAAGAACTGAGAAAATTACCGGAACACACAAGTAAATTTTCTTTTTCAATGATAAGGTGTCATTTGTTCAGTATGTACCACAAAAATTTAAACTAGTGACAGTAATGAGTACTTTTCATCACGAGCTAGATATTCTTCAGGATCAGCCAAAAAAAATACCTAAAATCAATGAGTTTTATAACTGGACGAAGGCCGGCATCGACAGGATAGATCAAATGATTTGAAATTATTCCAGCAAACGCAAAAGGAATCGTTGGCCGGTATCCCTGTTTGGAAATTTCCTTGATTTTTCAGCTTTGAAATAAATCAAACCTGGAAACAAAATAAGTCTCATAAACGTGGCATATTTTTAGAGGAACTAGGCGACGAACTAGAACGTCCTTGGATAGCCAATCGACGTCGTCTTCCGCAAGCACCATCATCTGCTTCTATTGTACACAACGTGAGAAGCCCTGAAGGAGCTAAAGAGCTCGTACCATCGTTATGTAAGAAAAGGAGATCAGATCGAAAACGTTGTAGCATCTGCCCTTCTGGAATCGAGCGAAAAGCTTTCAGCCACTGCGTAGTATGTAAAATTCCAGTTTGTTCACAACACAGTCAAGCTAAAACAGAAATGACTACTTATTGCCGACAGCGTATACCATAAAATTTCCTCAACTTAAATATTTAATTTTAAATTTACTTATTTTTCGTTAAATATGTATGTATTTACTTAAAGCTTCAGAAAATAATACATAATTACAAAAAAATTAATTCTATAAACTAGGGTCATTTTGTGACCCGAAGGGTATTAAGTGTGATTTTTTTTTAAGAAGAGTTTTAATGTTAATGAATATTTTTAAACTTTCGTTGTTTATCTTAATTAACCCTTTCTAATCGGATATATTTGATGTTCAGTAATGCTATCATCATCAAGCTCACTAACTTTCTGAACATTCGTAAGTACTTCTTACCACGGGTTAGGCCATGATTGAAAAAAAATAGAGGTTTAGAGTTTTTAAATATGCTACTACTGGGGCACATGACCCCAGGTAGCAAATACTGGTGAAACTCATTTTTATATTCCCGATTTTGCGCTCATCTAATCCAAATACTTACTGTACAGAATTCTCCTTTTCAACAAATTGCTCGATATCACACATATTATTAATAATTTATGTTTTCTCCTCACTGACCTAGCATGTGTCACAATCTAATTGCGTCTTTAGAAAAACACGTATATGTAGATCGACTCATACATTGATGGACGAGTTAACTTTGGTGGTAAGTTTTACAAGTTTTTCTCTGTTTTTGCTTGGAGATATATTTGTGTATGTGTTCTTGTTTTATTAAAAAAATATTATATTTTGACATTTTTTGAATATTCCTAATCCACGCCCCTTCGGTGCAAACTATTTCATTTTAGTGATCTAGTACAAAACATAAATCACTTGAATATACCAGACTGCGCAACTCAACCTAGTCTCAGAGAAAAACTGAAACAATTGATAGAGAGATAAAACTTTTATGGAAATAAAGAACACCCAAATCTGTCCAAAATAATAAAATATGCCATGAAAACGGGCGATGAATATTCTCACAAGTGAAACATGAACATATAACAACTGCTAAAGTAATGCACAAGAAATTCGATTTCTGAAAAGATTTATTTCTCAGCAACCACAATAAAATAACCAACACCAACAATCATCGTGGTTGCACGCTTGTTAAGTTTAAAAACGCTTTTGGTAAATGAAACTAGAAATTCAATAAATTCAATTATTTAGATAGTAGAACAAATAAATCGTATGAAAACTCTCGAATTGAATGCAAATTTAAATAATTAAAACCAAAATGCATGTATATGTATGTATGTACCTCAATACATAAATCAGATTTGGATGTTTCTCTCTGAAGCGACAACTTGAAACTCGCAAGCAATAGAGAGCAGGAAAAGGAGCTAACAAATTTTGGTATTTAAAGCATAAGACGACCGCAGCTTAGGTCCAATTCGATGCACATACAAGTACGCATAACACGCGTGCATTAGGGTGGGTCGAAACAAAAATCGATTTGGTTTTTTTTTTCGGACTGGTACACGGAATATCGAATTCATTGTTGAAAATGACCAAATATTTTTCGCAGTTTTTCATTTTTAATTTTAGATAATTTCTTCGTCAATGTTTACGTGAAATTCAACGCTCTACCATATCGTCTTGTATAATTTTTTCATTCGTGTGTCAACATACTTTTTTAGGGTTAATGTTGTTATTATAAACCAGATATGAATTTTATAAAAAAAATTCAGCAAACCAATTTTCTGCAAATATTTAAGAGGAAATTGGGAGAACGATCCTATGGAGACAAGATATGATCATTATTCATAGAAGCCTATAGCGAAAACTAAAAACTGCTATGAGCACGTGCCCATTATTATAAAAACTCATATTTGGTCAATATATCTACGACATTTTCACCTAGGAATTTGGTTTTTCCGTACGCCAGTATAATTTGACCAATACTAAATAAAATGTATTACCCAATCCAAATTTCTTTAGTTACTTAATAAGTTAAAATAAAAATATTATGAAAATTATTATATTTAAAATTTTGTTGTTGTCTAAGCTTTATGGAGGGCGAGTGGTTTTTATATCTTTCATGAACATGGAAGGGTATTATAACTTTGGTCCGATGTTTGTAAGTATGAGAAGAAGAAGAGGTAGACCCACCATTAAGTATACCGAAATGATCAGGTCGATGAGCTGAGTCGATTTAGCCATGTGCGTCTGTCCGTCCGTCAGTCTGTCTGTTTGTATGCAAACTAGTCCCTCAGTTTTTCAGATACCTTGATGAGATTTGGTACGGAGCCGCCATTTTGCATGAGATTAATCATTTCTTGGAATAAGCAAGATCGGAGCAATACAACGCATAGCTCCCATACAATCGATAGTTTCGATAAATGGGTTTTATAAATTTTGCAATTAAAAAGCTTGGAACGTAAAATTTTGCAGGTTCGGTACTTATTATATATGTAATGTGTGTAGTAAAAATCACCCAGATCTGACCTACATAACATATAGCTCCCATACAATCGATTGTTCCGATAAATCGGGTTTGGGTTATGTATCTTTAAATTATCAGCTTTGCAGAGTTTTTACTAATGGTGAGTAAGGATCGGACACTTAAAACCCTGATACATATTCATGAAAGGTATAAAGTCTTCGGCACAGTCGAAGACAGCCCTTTCCTTACTTGTTTTAAGTTATTTTATTTGTATGTTTTATTATTTATATTATATTATTGGTTTAGAGGAGAAAAGAGGGAGTGCGGAGCACGTGTGCAATAGGGACCCTTACAGTATTATTTATTTAATTATTTTATTTATTTAAATTATTTGTTCTATATAGAACTTATTAATTGGGGGCGAGCACTATTGGCCTCATTTCCGCTGTGAAAAGCCCCCGATTTGGGAGAATAAAACTAGTTGTTTAATTATTAAATTAAATAGCTTGAGTCCGTTGCAGGCATACAGCTGGAATTTATTAAAATGATTTGTTGCGATAAGCGTGAAATATTCTGTAGTGTTGTCTTTAAAGGGAAGCGGTCCTTGTAACGCACTGTCTTGCGTGTAGCTGTAATTTGGCCCTTTTGTGGAAAAGTTTGTGTTTTTCACTAGGTGTATCTCGCTTAGAAATTATGACACAGTTTCCTTAAAGTAGTTCGGCTTGAAAATTCGGTATTTTACGACGTGCGATTACAAGGAAATATGAACGTGCTTTTTTTATACAGGGTGGCTAATGAAAGCCGCTACCAAAAAAAATTAAATAACTTTTTTTCTATTTAATGAATCTGGTTAATTTTTTTTTTATTTTGCAGATTGAATTTTACATTTAACAAAAATGGATAACTGGGACACTGAAACAAGAATTTGGATTGTCCGCCGCTATCACGCACTGGAGTACGTAGTTTCGGTTCAAAGAGAGTATAGGCGCACGTTTGGCGGCAATCCTCCGAGCAGATGGACCATAATAAGACTTGTAAACAATTTTGCCGAGCATGGGGCAGTCAACAGAAGACCTTACCATCGAAACCCTTCAGTTCGAACGGAGGAAACAATCGCTGCTGTAGCTGCTGCCATACAAAACAATCCACGTGTTTCGACAAGAAGCTTATCTGCTCAAATGGGTGTAAGCAGACAGTCATTACAGTCAATTATGCACAAAGATTTGGACTTATTCCCATATAAAATTCAAACGGCCAACAAACTGAACGCTGCAGACTTGCCGATTCGCTTGGAATTTTGCCAGAAGATGCTTCAAATGGTGGAAGAGGATGGAAACATGTTGAACTGTCTTTTCATGTCTGACGAGGACCATTTCGATTTAAACGGCAACATAAACAAACAAAATTGTCGAATATGGAGTGCTTCCAACCCACAGATACTCCATGAGACGGAATTGCATCCACTTCGTGTCACAGTGTGGTGTGCAGTTTCATCACGCTGCATTGTCGGGCCCTACTTCTTCGAAGAAAACGGTCACACCGTTACGGTTACTGGAGACCGTTACTTGAGCATGTTGAGAGAGTTTTTCTATCCAGAATTACGCCGAATGAGAATTTTTTTCAACTCTGTGTGGTTTCAGCAAGATGGTGCAGCTCCTCATATAGCCCAACCTGTTATGACAGAATTGCGACGAAAATTTCCCAATAAGCTGATATCCAGAAATTCCACATTCCGTTGGCCACCCAGGTCGCCTGACCTTACTGCACCTGACTTTTTCTTGTGGGGTTATTGCAAACAGGAAGTCTTCAAAGCAAAACCAACAAATTTGAATGAACTAAGGCAATCCATTCGAGAAACAATTGCGGCTATTCCTGTCTCAACTCTCCAAGCAGTAATGAACAACTTTTTGGTAAGATGCCGCACATGCATCGACGAGCAGGGGGGGCATTTAAATTCCATTATTTTTAAAACTAATTAAGCTATATTTAATAAAATTTAATGAGCTTTAACATGAATAAAAGAAAAATTAATTCCATACACTGGAAAAAAAAATTATTTGAGTTTCTTAATGTAGCAAAATTCATCAGCCACCCTGTATATATAATTTATTTGCAATTCCAATAGTATAAAAAAGGGTGAACCGGTGAAAAACTAAAACCAATAATAAAAAAAGTATGATGACCGCCCACATAACAGCTGTCGATCATGCGTCGAATTGGTGTGGGGTATTTTGCGCGAGGTTACCATACGTCCCAAATCGTTACAAATGTACTAAGGTGAGTCCATAAGTTGAGGTGATATAATATATATACAAGATAATATAATATACGCGTCATAATGAAAGTTTATGTACAATTCAAGTAAATATATGTATAACGGGTATTACATTATGAGCAATTCATGAAATATGTGTATAATGAGTATTAGTTTGTGGATTGGGACGTATGGATTCCCATGTCTCGTAGACAGTTGTTAAAAAAATAATATTTAATAATAATGTTTTAAAAATCGATAATGTCTGTGTATCGGTATCGATGTTTTCGGGCGTCAACATGTTCTTCCACCACGCTTATAGAGACTTGCACTTATGCTTCGACTAAGCTTGATTGAAATTGGTCCAAAGTCACTGAAAATATCATCACTCCCTCTTGACCTTTAGCTAACTTAGAGTCATTATTAACATAAAAATCCTATTCGGTCCTTCTCGCGACAGCATCTCGGAATCCATATGAAATTTTCCGAAGGCCGTAATCTTATTACCTAACCAACTTTCTTAACGCGGGTCTTACTTTGTAGCTAAACAGAAATTTGTTACCATACAAAAATTGGCGCACCCTAATGTGGGCACACATTCACATAAATGTAATCATACACATTTTATAACTTAGTACACTTGAGTGCATTCATCGGTAATCCAAAAAGGACTTTTTGCTCAATTGATCCCTTTACTGCTGACGACGCTCTTGCTCCGCATTTGAAATGAAATAAAATGCAATTTTGAAATTAAAATATTGCATTACATTGCCACAGATTCATTCAAATGGATATAAGTCGAAACACATGTAGAAGGACGAAAGTAGTAAAGAAAAAAAAGAGCTACTAAAACAGAAACTAAAAATATGTTCAAAAGAATGACTAAAGCTGAGCGTTTGAAAAAAAGTTTTGCTTGTCATAGATACTTTGTCTGCTTTTAAGTTCTCAGATTACGTGCCTTTTAAAGCCCTTATTTACTATTCGACCCACATAACTTTGGATCTATGAATTAATTAGACTCAAAAGGAATACAAATCAGAAGTAATCATGATAACAAAAACTAAAATTAAATATTCTAATTCTTTTTTTATTCTAATCATGAAATGGCCTTACAAGAAAATAATGAATTTTAACCTGTGATCATTACATTTAATATAAGTTTGGTTGGTGTTTGCATTATTATAGAACCACTATCTAAATTTTTAAACTAAGTATACTCTTCTAAAGCAAGGTTATTGCGGTGCAACTATGTTGAAACTGCTGGTTTTCTAGAGCTTCCTTTAGAGAAGGTTGTTGTTGTTTGTAGAGACAAAAACACTCCCCGAAGTGTTGTCGAAATTGGCAGTAATTTGCCGGACATGAACCCGGTACGATCCGGTACTTCGCTGCGGTACATGCCCGACTGTCGCGGAAGCGATTTTGTAGGAACAGTGCAACCTTCGAGGTCATGTCAACCCTCCTTCCGTAAAGAAGGAGAAGATGGGTAATGAGAGGTAGAGGCATCATATCCGTAGATCACCATCGAGTTGCACGTCATCACCTTTGTGCATTTTAGTCGCCTCTTACGACCGGTATGCCTAACTCGGGCATATTATAAAACCTTAATGGGCGGGATTTATTCGAAAAATTGTATGGCAATTATTGGGATTAGGGTGCTGAATATGCACAAACAAAGAAAAGATGCTGTTTCCTAAAGGCCCATCAACAATAGAATTATCGAGACCGTCGGTTCCATTATTTGGTATTACATGATGCTCTATTTTACCCGAATTTATGTTGTTTCTCATAATTGTATATCGCTCACAAAATTTCGAGCCAACTAAGCCTCGTATAGTCTATAATATAAATGCGAAAGTTGGGGGGAAATTTTCCCACTTTATGGCCAAACTATAAATTTTTTTTTTTTGCTTTATTTCTTGCGTATACGCAGAAAATTCTACATATACATTCTCAAAAGAAAATAAATTTGTGTGGGAGAATTTTTCTCATTCCATTTACAAATTTTACGCATACAATTTAGTCATTAGCATGATTATATAATTAACAATAGAAAAAAAAAACAAAAGCTAATGAGGTATATATTAATTGAATTGGTTATTATGTTTATATCATATAATATTAACATTACTAAAAATAATAATAATAAGCTATATGTTTATAAAATATTCGAATGAAAAAGGTGTATTTCAAAAAGAAAATATTAAAATGAAAGGTATTAACAATTACATATATATGGATAGGTATGGCCAAACTGCAGTACCGTCAATCAAAAAAACTTTAAAAAAAATTTTATCAAAATATAGAAAAATAGTTTAGAAATGACACCAACACAAATGCCAAACATTTATTCACACTATAGAGCCATAATTGTGTGAGTAGACATGTCATGCATATTTTTGTATTACTCGAAAGGTTGCTTTGTTGGAGACATTAAACAAGCAATGTAAAATATTAGCAAATATGTAAACTTCATTGCTGATACCTACAAACAGTGTTTACAAAAAAAAAAAAAAATTATTATTCATAAAGAGTATTCAACACCGAAGTTTGTTTTGTATTTTTTGTTGGGTTTGTGTGAATTGAAATAAAGTAAAATAATATAAAATAAACGAAAGGAAGGAATAAAATAAATTTAAAATACAGACTGTAGAGAGTCAAAGAAGAAATCAAAATAATCGAAAATATATTAAAGGGAAGGAACGGCAGAGAAAGAAAGAGAAAAAAGGCGAGTGAAGGGTATAGCAAATATTTCAAATAAAATTAAGTTTTGTCGTTGAATTTCAACCACTACCCGATCTCTAGTATGAATAAAATAACAAATGGGAACTTGTCGCTTAATAGACAGCGCTAATAATTTTCTATACTTGCTTATTTTTTTGTGTTTTTAATGTCTATCTGGCATCGAAATTAATAAAAAAAAACCGCTAATATGAATGCTTCTTCAACTATGCCAAATAAAAAAAAAATAATTTTTTTTTAATTATATCGATACTATTTTTTATTAGAATGGCGGAAGAAAAATACTATAAAAGTTATACATCTTAATATAAACTAGTATCAGACGCGGCCAAAAATTCGACTAATAAAATAACTTCTCAGATACGCGGCATAAAAATCAAAACTAAAAATCGAAACTACTACGTCCTCCTTTCTATCAAACTAATTTCACCTTAAGTCGGTTATATTTTTGTGATAAGGTAGCAGTGGTTAAGAGAGGGGCTGTGCTTAAAATATATTTTATATTCGACTCACGATATGATGATTCTGCGGCTTATTTGCATGTATTGAAGAATTCTGCTCCTATAGATCGGTGCATATTTCATTCAAATTGGTCAAACGGTTCTCCAAAAAAAGTATTTAAAAAAGGTTTCATGTGGCGTATTTATATACAGATAGACTTCTAGAGCTCTATATTTGCCAGTCTCATATTTGGTTTAAAACTGCCAAATTATTGAAGCAGGTGTGCCGTTCCAGAGTAATTAAGCATTAAACATTGCTATGGTATCCGGATCTTAAGTTTTTACTTTGGATTTGGGTAACACGTAAAGGTCACAATGGAAAAAAGATATTGAGATCTCTAACTTTTACAAAATGGTTTTCGACATTCTGAGAGATAATATCAATACAATTAAAAAAAAAACCTTTTTTATTTGTGCCAGTCTAAAGTTAATATTTTAATTTGAGGGCGACGATATGAAAGTGCATAGAACATATGATTTCCATAATATGTACGTGCAAATTTAATTCTTGCAAATTCAAAAATTAATAATGAATGATGCATGTCATGACAATCACAATGACAACAAAATTAAAAAGTGTTACTATTCAAATGAATTTACTTTTAATAACACGATAATAAAAATACATATTTGGTAATGGTCGCTGCTTGAGTCACTTGTCACGTTTCGTGATGATAACTGCGGGTTTTTTTCGCACTGTGTAAAAAATATATTAAATTACTGGTTAATAAACTAGTGATGTAAATTCGTGTGGTATATGCTTGATTATTAAATTTTATAGTTCAGTATACTACTCAAAAGAAAAGTAAAAGTCAAAAACTGATCGAGCATAATTTAGTTCGCTATGTTCGTCGTCTCGGTACCCAGATCTCCTGCAAAGTTTTTGAGATACAAAAGCACGCATTGTACCCAGCTGTCACACAGTTCACACCCTTCTCTAGCTAGCTTTACAATTAGTCTATAAGTGATTTTGCAAAAAAAACGAGAAGTATGTTTTGATTTGAGATAAATCAGAGTATTTCTGAAAACAATTTCAATTTCATTTCACAGCATCGCAACCATGATAAGTATTAAAATAGAAGTGTGTAGAGTTACCAAACACGAACAGCTAATTATATCAACTAATTACCGGAACAAAAAATATGTAAGATAAGTCTAAGGAAATCTAAGTTTGGACCGAGCGTTATATACTCAGCTGTGAGTTTAAGCAACAAAGTTAAAGCAAATTTTTTTTTCTTGATATGAACCTTTCCAAAATAGAATAAGTTGTTCAATATTAAAACTTTGAAAACTACTTTGTGTTCATCTATCCTTTAAAACCTTACTGCTGTAGTTCCATATATAATGTGGGCGTGTTTATCAAACGAATTACTAAATTTTTAGCTACAACTATTGAAAACGCTACCATCAACTTTGGATTGGAGAATACGATTTCTTAGGCATTCCCTCCAAAAAAAGCGATTACTATAGGATGAGCCTGTGATAAGTTGCAGAGGAACAGGCGTCCATTGCCAGCTTTGATCTCTATGTATGGGGTGAAGTAATCCCTTTTGAGCATGTCCTACGGAGAGACTTGCTTTTATGTCAAAAAAGATAGTGTCGGATGGATCCTCCTTGCTCTCCTATGTGTACGGTGGACAAGTTCACTTTCAACACCTATAAGTAGGCTACAGAAGTTGAAATCGACTCATCCCAACTATGCCTATAACGGATAGTTGGGTTCAATTGGATTACCCCTCTTTAGAGATCAGTCGCAAGATTTTTTTCAGGGTTGAAATAGCAAGAAAAATATAAACGGCGTATCCAGGCATGGGCTGTACCACGCCCACCAAACTTGTTTAATATGGTTATTAATTTTCAACAATTTTATGTGTGCAACTCTTTTATTTTCAGGGATACGGCTTTTAAAAATTTATTGTAGCTTTTTTTTGACACTTATATAATTGATTTCATTGGTTATACGTGAAATATGCTTAACGAAGTTTGTCTAATACTCCTCTTACAACTCCCGAAACTTTAAAATAGGCGGGGGCAGGAAGTGGCCGGTGCCACGCCCGTGTTCAAAAATTTATATTTTTTTTTAATTTCCTCCTGCTACAAAACTTTGCAAGTAAAATAAAATTGTTTTCGAATAAATATTGTTTATTATATTGGCCTATGAATGTTTTGCAAATCTGTTATAAAAAAGTCGGTGTGGTCGTTAATCGATTTCGGCCATTTTCTCCCTCACATTTTCTTTAATATAGGTTATCTGTGTTGTGATATCTTAAGCGTTTTCTGAATTCACAAAGAATGCTCGTCTGTCATCCATTTAAAAATATTTAAGATAAAAGTGGGCGTCGTCCTTAACCGACCTCGTATATTTTTCTTCTCCACATTCCTTTTGATAAGGCTTATACCGATAACGGACCTCTCCGAACCATTCGAAACTAAACGATATTTTAGACAAGATGCCCTATCGTGCGATTTCTTCAATTGAATGCTAGAGAAAATAATACATACAAGCCGCAGAACTTCACCGCTCAGGAATCATCTATGACAAGAGTGTGCAATTTTTGGTGTATGCCGATGACTTTGACCTCAAACAACCGCGCCGTAAGTTCTGCCTAGTCCAAATTCAGGAAGGAAGCGAAAAAAGTGGATTTATGAGTCAACGAGGACAAAGCGAGTAACCTTCTGTTATCAGTCAAAGAATGAGCGCATTCGCACCTTGGCACCACGGCACTGTTGGCTGCCATAAGTTTGAAGTAGTAAAGAACTTCGTTTACCTGGGAACCAGCATTAACACCAACAATAATGTCAGCTTAGAAATGCAGCGAAGAATTACGCTTGCCAATAAATGTTACTTTGGACTGAGTAAGCAATTGAGAAGCAAATTCCTATCTCGACGAACAAAAACCACGCTCTACAAGTCGCCCAGAATACCCGTCCTACAGTATGGAGCAGAAGCATGGACGATAACAGCCGCAGATGACTAGGCCCTGGGAGTATTCGAGATAAAAGCTGTACAAAGAATTTGTGGTGGGCCTCTACGCTATGCCGACGGTGTTTAAAGAAGAACATTTAATGGTGAGTTGTATGAGGTCTACGCAGACATCGACATTATCCAACGAATTAAAACCCAGGGCTTACGTTGGCTTTCCATGTAATGCAAATGGAATAAGATGCTCCCGCACGGAAGTTATTCTTGTCGGAACCCACGTATGGAAGCAGAGGAAGAGGGAGCCCCCATGGCGGTACTAATTGGCTTCAGCTGGCAAATTATAGAGTCGGATGGCGCGCTTTATTGGAAGGTCAAAATGGTTTAGCCAGTTAAACAAACCACTTTTAAGGGCTGTGCCACGCCCATTTAAAAAAAAAAAAATTACAGTTTCAATTTACAAATTTGAACTAATAATATTTTTGTTCCTAATATTCTGTAAGTTCTGTCTTCTTTGGGCTGGTTAAAAAATCGAGGAAGGTGGGTGGTAGGGCAAACGAAGAAAACACAGGCGGTTCACTGTTGATGGATAAAAAGATGAAGAAATATGATGATGAGATCATCAAGCTTTAGGCTGTAATTAATATTTGCAATAGGACAGTTGGGTATACAATTCACAACTACAAAATGCTTATTATATGAGCAAAAGCCCTGACTAAAATAAAAAAGGTAGAAACAAAGCAAAATATTGAAAACTAATCAGCATTCAGAACAGGCCCCCTCCGTTGTGTGCAAATCGCTCACATATTCCAGCATATCGGAACGAGCACGCTACTTATTCACTAGTATGTAGGTATATACCCGTATGCATGAACAATTGAGCCGGTAGTTGCTCACACGCTAACCGCTGAACGAAACCGAAACATTTGTTCACTCTATAAGCAACGCGTCAATCAGTCGGCAAATGACATTCACCGTCAACGTTTGATGAGTGCATAACTTGCAAGTTCAAAACAGCGTCAAACCGACGTTGCATGCCTAGCACTACAGTTCGTTATGTCGTCGTCGATGTCGCAACTTAAACCATTAAATACCAAATTTATCGGAGTTAAGGTTGTTGTAAACCTGCTCTGGCTGTTGATAGTTTTTTCATGCGCGCAAGTGGATTTGTGTAATGCAACGCGCGTAGAACGTGAAAACACGCATCATCGCGTCAAACGTATTGTGGGTGGGCGACAATCGAAGGCGCCACCACCAGACGATCCCGTAGTCTTTACGCGCACCTTTAATCGTGATGCGCGCGTCGAGGGTTTCCGTAATACCCGCACTGGCATTTACTCTTTTCTTGGCATGCACTATGCTGAACCGCCAATCGGTTTATTACGTTACGCGCGTCCCGTATACAAGCGAATGGCTGGTGATATAAATGCTACACGTTATGGACCACCATGCTTACAACCCGATCCTTATGATCCACAGCGTATTGTAGGCGAAGAAAACTGTTTGCTGCTGAATATTTTTACACCGCGCATGCCTGATGAAACGACCGGGTTACCAGTCTATGTATGGATACATCCAGGTGGGTTTCGTTATGGCTCTGCAGCGCAGTATGATGCTACGCCCATGGCACAACAAGGTGTTATAGTGGTGGCACCGCAATATCGTCTTGGCTCTTTGGGTATTATGGGTGATGGTACCAAAGAGTTTGATGGTAACTTAGCCATTTTCGATATGGCAGCGGCAATACGTTGGGTCAATGATTATATACATCATTTTGGTGGTGATCCAAAACAAGTGAAGGCCATTGGACATGGTTCGGGTGCGGCGAGTGCAATGTATTTATCAATGTCACGTTCAGCGCGCACAGCAACTGATGTTTCGGGTGTGGTGGCGATGTCGGGTTCAGCGCTTTCACAGTATGCAACCGATAAAGAGCCGGTGCAGAGTGTTGAAGAGGTGGCAAGCATAAACGGTTGTCCCACAACGAATGAGTTAACAATTGTGCAGTGCCTAAGAGAGGTGATATGAAATTGTATGTGCGTGAGTGTGTGTGATGAAGGGAGAGTGAGTAAAGCTTGGAAAGTGCAAGTGAAACATACAAACATAGTTAGCTTAGCTTAGTTTTAAATGAACTTGAAAAGAAGCGATAAGCTAGTATGCAAATGAGCTGATAAAAACCCATGCAAAAAAATTTTTAATAATTCCCTACTGACGTATAACTTGGCGCTCTTGCTAGTGATATCCGCATAAAGCTGCTGGGCTTTTGACTTTTTAATCCAGTATTCACATGTACCACGACTCCAACGAAGGAAGAATTACCTATAAAACCCGGGTCGACTTTTATAAAATCGCCAGTACGTTGAATATTATAGGCCTAAAACCGACTTGAAGTGCTAAAATAAAGGGGCTCCCCTCTATTGTTGTAGTCAGAGCCATTTCAACTAACACCATCATTTTTATTTTATAAATTGAAAGTCTCCGGCTTCTATTGTGTAAAGCTCCTTAAACCTAAACTGCAAGGTTGAGTGTCACCGAATTCTGATAAAATTAGCTTGAAACTTAGTTTTGGCGAAGCAAGAAGTTCACTTTCTCCATGTAACACTTCCATGAGTCATTCGCAGATGTGACTTTATTACTTTCGCTTAGTCCTATCAAAACCACTTTAACTAATCTTAAAGTTAATGGATGCGTTCGCCTCATAATCTTCCAGTGCAATATTAACACAAAATCCCAAGGATAAGTGAGCTTAAGAGGCGTAGCGTTTGGCATTAGTTTGATCAATTAACTTGATCACAAATCTGTCTAAAAATTCTATCTGCCAGCGGAGCTCCAAATTACCTAGATTACTTTGCTCCCGGTCCGGAAATATCTGCTAGTGCTAAAATATCTAAGTTGTAGTCAATGGAGAGCGATGTCAATATACCCCAAAATCCAAATGCTTTTTATGTTGTGATAGCTACTAGCAACCTAACGCATGATCAGGCATTCTCAACACCCCATTGACCATTACTTTCAATTTTTAATGATTATTTTCCAATTATGTAATTAAAAAAAATTCAAAAACCATCAGGATTTTTTACGATTATTAAAAAAATCAAAAGAAATTGTTTTAATTACTTCTGATTATTTTTGATTTTTTTTTAAAATCGTAAAAAATCATAATTTTTTTCATAATTGTTTTAATTAATTGAAACTTTCAAAAAAATCAAAACAACTTTTTTTTTGATTATTTTTGATTTTTTTCAGTATTGTTGATGTATATATTTTTTTGTTTCTTTTTTTTTAAGCTTTATATATTTTTAATTATTCTTTTTGATTATTTTCAGTATTGTTGTAGGATCACCCATCAAAAATACTGAAAAAATATAAAATAATCAAAAAAATAAATAAATCATTAATAAGCAAAAGTAATCAAAACAACTTTTTATAACTTCCTTGAACATGAAATGATATTATAACTTTGGTCCCATGTTTGTAAGTATGAGAAGCAGAAGAGATAGACGCACCAATAACTATACCGGAAGGATCAGGTCGATAAGCTGAATCGATTTAGCCATGCCCGTCTGTCAACCTGTCTGTTTGTACGCAAACTAGTCCCTCAGTTTTTGAGATATCTTGGTGAAATTTGGTATGGAGCCGCCATTTTGCATGAGATTAATCACTTGTCGAAATCTGCAAGATCTGAGCAACACAACGCATAGTTCCCATACAATCGATGGTTTCGATAAATGGGTTTTGAGCTATAAATTTTGCAATCAAAAAGCTAGGAACGTAAAACTTTGCAGGTTTGGTACTTATTATATATGTAATGTGTGTAGTAAAAATCACCCAGATCTGACCTATATAACATATATAGGGTGTTTTTTTTAGGGGTATAGAACTTCGAATTGAAATAAAGCACAAGAAAATCGTTTTAAGGTCCATCAATTTGGCTTTATTGGAAGGATAATTTTATGCCATTAATGTTTAAATATGATTTCGGGCATGTGGCCGCCGCGGCTGGCTCGAATAAAGCCAATTCTACAGGTCCAATTTTCAACCACTTTTTCGAGCATATGGGGCCGTATGTCGGCAATAACGCCACGAATGTTGGCTTCCAATTCCCCTAACGTTTCTGGTTTGTTGGTAGACGAGCGACTTCACATATCCCCAAAGAAAATAATCCAATGGTGTCAAATCACACGACCTTGGTGGCCAATTGACAGGTCCATTCCGCGAAATTATGCGCTCATCGAATGTTTCCTTCAATAAATCGATTGTGACGTGCGCTGTGTGGCATGAAGCGCCGTCTTGTTGGAACCACAACTCATCCACATTCATGCCATCCAATTCGGGAACAAAATAGTCGGTTATCATGGCTCTATACCGGTCTCCATTAACGGTAGCTGCCTCTCCAGCATTATTGCGGAAGAAGTATGGCCCAATGACTCCACCAGCCCATAGAGCACACCAAACAGTCAGTTTTTGTGGATGTAATGGCGTTTCAAGGGTCTCATGTGGATTCTCTTCACTCCAAATGCGGCAATTTTGCTTGTTGACGTAGCCATTCAACCAAAAATGAGCCTCATCACTGAACAAAATTTTGCGATGAAAATCAGCATCGAAATCAATCTCATTTTCGGCCCATACACCAAAATCACGAGGCATTGCATGGTCTCGCGGCTTTAATTCTTGCACAAGCTGGATCTTGTAAGGTCGCAAGCCAAGATCTTTGCGCAAAATCTTCCATAAAGTTGATGGACAAAGCTCCAATTGCTGTGCACGGTGGCGAATCGATTCATTCGGGTCCTCTTCAACACTTTGCTCTACAGCGGCAATTGTTTCTTCGGTGCGCACTGTTCGACGTCTCTGCGGATGCGTATTATCACATAGAGTAAACGTAGTGTGAAAACGATCCATGGTTAACCGAATTAATTGCTCTGATGGACGATTATGTCGACCATAAAATGGACGGAGCTCACGGTAAACTTCGCGAACTGAACCATTATTTTCGAAATAAATTTGCACAATTTGCAAGCGTTGTTCTTTTGTCAACCTGTTCATGATGAAATGGCAAACCAAACTGAACATAAATGACATTAGAGTTGCCAGATTTGACCACAAAATGCCAGTTTTATCTCTATTCGAAAAACAAACCTGTAAAAAAAACACCCTATAGCTCCCATACAATCGATTGTTCCGATAAATGGGGTTTGGGTTATGTATCTTTTAATTATCAGTTTTGCAGAGTTTTTACTAATGGTGAGTAAGGATAGGACACTTAAAACCGTGATGCGTATTCATGAAAGGTATAAAGTCTTCGGCACAGTCGAAGACAGCCCTTTCCTTAATTGTTTTTATTATTTTTGATAATTTCATTTTTTGGAAATTTTTTTTTTTTTTTTTTTTTTTTTAGATTTTTGTTGTTGATTTTTTTCAATCAAGAAGACAATTACTCTTGAAAAACAATTAAAATAGTCATTACCAATTAAAAAAGCGGTCTAAATAATTGATTACTAATTACTTACCAAATTTAACCCGGGAAGTCCCATAACTTTTTTTGTTTTGGATTTTTGTGAAATGTTGTATACTTATGTATTTCGATCTCCTGAGCACGAAAATGAAGTCCATTTTTATTTTCCTTGCTTCGATTTTCCGGAAAATGCGGAAAACTAGCGTTACCATATGGTAAGCGTGGGACCTCTAGGGTACATGTTTTTAAGGAAAGACAAAATGGTTTTCGAATGTCGTTTTATTTTTAATTTTTCAAATAACTGTTTTCAAACATTTTTATTTAAAAAATAAGTCAAATAAATGAATTCACGACCATGAAAAAAAAAACATTTTTGAAATGAAATTTATCATGGTTTTGTGTGGTACTTAGCAAAACATTGTACGCAAAGTCCTACGTTGCATTTACCACATGCAGTTCGTCCATTAACTCTGCATCCGTCACCGGCACAATGCCAACGATTTGATGGTACCACAAAATGTCCAACCTGATCATAGCGTAGAGTATGTTCAACTCGACCTGGTTGGTATGCATATCTGTGAAAGGGCGCAGGTCCAGGACTTTTGGGCGGTATACCATAGTGTTTGCAGTAGTATACTGCAAGTTGTCGTCGAAATTCTAACTGACTGATAGGTTGATCTTTTCGGTAAAGTTGCCATGCATTTTGAATACAAGCATCTAAGAGCCAGGTAAAAATGCTAGACCACCACTTTTTTCCCCTGTATGCGATGCGGTGCAGGGATAGATTTTGATCTAATCGGTCTACTCCGCACATAAATTTATTATATTCCGTGATTGCGCAAGGACGGGGTACATTTATTTTCGATCCACTTGCCTTCGAATAACGCTGTGCCATTGATTTCGGATCCTCACCAAAGCAGGTAGATAACATGCAGACAACATTGTTATCTTTCCATTTCACCAAACAAATACCAGTGCTTTTCCTTTCAATTGATTCAGAGTAACCTCTTTCCATTGACTTGAAGTCTTTTTTATGCACTAGTGGACAGCTTGCTGGAATTCTGTTTTCTCGGATTGTCCCAGTACCATTATATCCGCATGACTTGAGATATGCCAACAGAGGATAACTAGTAAACAGGTTATCGAAATAAAAGTGGAATGACAGCGATTTCAATTCATCAGCAAAATCGTCGATCATGCTGACTAAAGGAGCGGCGCATTTTCCAAACTTTGCTAAATGGAGTACGCTCCAAATTCGATCGAGGATTCTTCCCCTGGTAAATTTCAAAATTCACCAAATAACCAGATGGAGTGCATAGGGACCAGACTTTATATCCAAATCGTAATGGCTTGCCCTTTATAAATTGCTTGCATCCATGTTTACCAAAATAGGATAACATACTTTCGTCGAAAGAAAAATTTTGTTCCGGATGGAAATTTTCTATCATTTTTGCTTTCAAATGATCCGTAAGAGGACGCAGTTTCCACATTTTGTCAGAATTTGGGCCGTCTTTTGAAGAATCCTTGGAATTTTCTTCGAAGTGGAGATTTTGCAAAATCTCTTGAAAACGATTCCGACGCATGCTGTTACTGACAAGATTGTTCCGAATGTCTTCATCCTGACTCCACAAATGTTCGTAATTGGAGTGATAATTGTAGCCAGTGACGATCAATATGCCTATGAATGCTCTAAGTTCGCTGACTGTTATATTTGGGTTCGGTCTATTCTGTTCCACCGAATATAACGCACTTTGTTCGCAAATATGTTCCAATAATGTGTCATCAAAAAATTTTTCAAACTGTTCGTGTGGCAGTGAATGGCGACAATCTTCGTAATTTGCGCTTGGAAAAATTGGAATTAGAGATGACGATTTCTTCTTGACCCATTCAAATACAGTTTCCTTGTTTCCTGATGGCAGTGCAACGTTTAAAGGTTTCGGTTCAATTTTACGTAAGCGCTTCCTCATTGGAGATTCTGAACGATTAGCCGTTGTTTCTTCATCCTCCATCTCATTAAAAGTGTCTTCAACCTCAATAACAGGCAAATCTCCTGGATTTGGTGCTGAAAAATTTAGAGTTTATAAGATTAAAATGATGGTATGCTTATACCGCCTCTAAACATGCCTCCCATATCCTCTTCATCGAAACCTTGCATACGTCGCCCACTAGCCATAACAACTTCGCAGGCACCTCTTAGCTGAGCCGGGCAAACATTATCTGGAATGCCCGCACAATCATCTTCAGCGTCATCTTCGCCAGATTCGTTGCCATCCACAGGAGGCTCGATATAAAGAGTGGTTGGAATATCACACAGTTGATTTTGATCTTCTGCTTCATCGAGTTCTTGAATGAAATCAAGCATTTCTTGCAACGATAAACCGCTGTAATTCACAAAATATCAATAAATATGATCAAAAATCTCAAAAAAAAACTACACCAAACGTAACTAAAACCCTGTACCCTAGACGTCCCACGGTTACCATATGGTAACGCCTTGAGTAAAATACAAAAAAGTTACACAAAAAATCAAATTTAAAACAAAACTAAACTTGCATTTACTAGTTTGTTTCATTAGCTACCAACTGATGCAATTTTTTTGAAAATATATCAAAAAATCAAAAATTTATTCATGTACTTACCGACGTGCCATGTTAAAAAACCACAATAATTCACTTTTTTTTTTCACCTGACTTTGACGTCTTATAGCTTTGCTAGCTGCACTAAAAATAACAAAAACACTTATGTTTTTCCGTGAGCTGCGTTTATTCTGCGTGAAATACAGTTATTCTTTTTTGTTTTTGTTATTTAGTTCAGACATAATACGTAAAATTGCAACGGCATGTTTGCATTACCATATGGTAATCGTGGGAAGATTCGGGTTAACAGGCCTGGTTTATTATTGTCAAAGTTTCGTGATTGGGAGCATTGAGATATCGTTTGTTCTGGAAAAAGGATTGATCAGTCCAAGTGAGCTGCCTTTCTTAGCTGGGCCAGACAATATCTGCTTAATGCAATTTTTAAACAACAAGACATCACAAATCCTGAAATTCGCCAGCCATATGTGGGTGTTTTAAACGGGTTTCAAAGAAGTTTGAGTTTTATGGTCTAAATTGTTGACTCTTAAGCTGTTTCCTTTAGAAAGGTCTACTTAGCATTACAAAATTGTTTTCCGTGACTAGTTCACAACTTCACATTTTCTCTTTTTTTCTATTTCTCTTTAGAAATCTGCCAAAGAAATCATACAAAACGACTCAAAAGTCCAGACGGAACGACTAGCAGGTCGTGCCATAGTCAAAGGTCTCTCAGGCAATGTGGGCTTTACACCACACATAGAAGGCGAAAATGATGGACGTGCGTTACCAAGCATAATCGAGGGTGAGCCGGAACAACAGCTACGTAGCGGTAACTTTACACCCATACCTTTGCTAACGGGTGTGACAAAGCATGAAACTGCAAATGCTGTGAGCGTCAATAAAATTAATCAAATTTTCGGTTCAGCAGAAAAATTTCTTAATTCCTTAACCGACGCCTTGAAGGATCTGACTGGCTTCTTACGCGTAGATCAGATAACAGGCGAAATAACAAAACCTATGCTGCCCGGTTTGAGTGCAGCTTTAACGCCTACACTTAACGATCTTCTTAAGGTGCCGGAAACGCTTAATTTGGATCAGGTGTTGTCAAAGGTATAACCGATTTCAATAGCACGACCCTTATATAGTATTTATGCTTTTCTATTTTTTGACAGGTTATCGAATCCACTACCGATATACTCTTCAATTTACCCGCTGTTTTAACTACTCAAGTTTGGTCCCAAATTGCACCCTCATTCATGTACAGCTTCGAATACAATGGCACACGCTCGAAGGGTATAAATTTCTTACGTGGTTTACCGATCGTTTCCGAGCAAACTCCAAACAGCAATCCGGAAGTCGTGGCACATGGCGATGAACTTGGCTATATGTTTAATGTTAACGACTTATTTGGAAATCCTATATTAGAAGCTCAACTAAGCGGTGATGAGGATTTGAAAGTACGCACAAACTTGATTGGTATGCTAGTGCAGTTCGCAAAATCATTCGACAAAGACGATAAAAAAGCGCCTGCAACAGACTCGCTCTTCAAAAGCGTGAGTGGTAATGGTATACCCTACATCAAAGTTGATACAGAGCTTAATTCTGATAGCGATTTTCGTTTTTGTGAGCTCTCCGTTTTGGGCGCGTCACTGCAACCATTAACATCGATTACCTGCCAGCGTTTAGGTGGTTTGTTAACACCACTGACTGGTGTAGTAGGCGGTACACTCGGTGGCACATTGGGCGGTGTTGGGAATGCTTTAGGTGGTGGAGGAAGTAATCCTGCATCAAAAACTGTTGGCGGACTAGGAAATACCGTGGGTGGTGTATTAGGTGGCGGTGGTGGTGGAAGTCGAAAAGGTGCAGGTCAAGCTGCCAACAGCAGGGAGCGTGGAGGTTTGTTGGGAGGTGGATTGCTTGGATGATTTATTTGCCTATAATCGAAATGTGTTTTGTATGTTTTTATCTAAGTAAGTAAAGTGATATTTGTATAAAGTTTCAAAAATACTATATTTGCTTTTGTTTTTGTAATATCTGTAACCAAATGTCATAAAAATAAATCAAAAAAAAATAATAAGTGAAAATCATTTTGGGCGATATTGGGCAACTGTGGACAACAAATTGAACACATCTAGTTTCAAACGAAAGTTTCATATTTTAAAATCGGTTTTGGTTATATATTTTGTATGTCAAAATATCCTTGAGTATAATAGAGAAAGAGGGAAACGATTTTGCCTCATCTTCCGCTGTGGAGCTGCCACGGTATCTTTTGCCTATAGTTTTGAACAGCGCATAGCTAATAGATATGACGGCTTTCATTATGAATTTTCTGTCTCTTCATCCACAGTTTGGACCAAATCGTTTAACAATATCTTTTGATAGTTCTAAAAAATTTTTAAATTCCACAGTTTGCTACAGTTCTGGATTGTTATCATAACCAGTAACGATTACCGGTTTGATTAACTATTTTTTTGAGAATCCATTTAATGAATAATTATTATTACTTTCAATTTTTAATGATTACTTTCCAATAACTTAATTAAAAAGATAATCAAAATAATCATAATTTTTTACATAAATTTAAATAATCAAAAAAAGTTGTTTTGCTTACTTTTGACAATTTTTGATTATTTAAAATAATTTTTTTTTTTTTTTGCAAAAAAAAAATATTTCTCATCCATAACAGTTATACAGCAACGTAAAAAATAAACGTTGACAAACAACTCTTATTTGAAAAATTAATTTTTTTCTTCATCGAATAATTGTTAGGAAGCAAAGTTTATTCGACAAAACTTATAACTGTTATGACTCTGGTATATTTATGTGCTTCTACAACAATACTGAAAAAAATCAAAAATAATCACAAATAACCAAAACAAAATCAAAAAAAAAATCACGAATAATCAAAACAAAATCAAAAAAAATCACAAGTAATCAGAACAACTTTTTTTTTAATGATCGTAAAAAATTATGACTATTTTTTTGGATTTTTTCTAATCGTATTCAATTTCTTGAAAAACAATTAAAATAAATATTTACAATTAAAAAAGCCGTCTAAATAATTGATTACTAATTAGTAATCAAATACCACAGGTCTGCTCTCTGAACACAAATAATCAATAGCTTTTACTTGAACGATTGAACTGGTTCCTCTTTACTCCGTAGTCCTAGGTCTGATCTCTCCAATAGCTTTGGATTGCCTTACAACTTAGCACATTATTTGTGGATGTCCGACCAGGTCCCATATGTGCCCCGCACTTAATTGGTCTACAATTAAAGTTCATTGCTGTTGTTGTAGTAGTAAAATTACTTCGCCTTATTTAATCGTAATTTACGCTCATGGATTAGGACTAACCATGGTCAAACCTTATTAGCAGTCTTGGTCGGAGAAAACCCAGAATGCCAATATGCAAAGTATGCTATGGTGACTCAAGGTGCAAGGAGAGAATAATTTTCATATTTCGCTCTACAATTTTCGAGCACAAAATTAAGGTTGTTTCATTGATTGTTTTGAAGAGTTTGGTGTCATGTGAAGACATGGTCGTCATTGGTTTAGCCGGAGAATTAAGATTCTATTATCTTCGAGGAGGGACTGAAAAGAGAAGGAATTCACTGAAAAATTGCACATTTCAGAGCTCACGGACTGATCACGTTTGCAGCACTCCCGGCCATTTCGGCATCCATGCGTCTCCCAGATACAGCCAGTGTATTTCATTCCGAAATCTACGCTATCAAAGAGCCATGTAGGGTATTACTATGTGCGGAGGTCACCCGTAATAAGATAGGAAATTTTGCTGGTAGCCAGGCGACTTTTTGGGCTCTACGGTTAGCAACCCTACAAAATACACGGAAACGAGATGGATGTCTCGGAGGCGTAAGAGGTCGTTGTAAGCCTGGGACTTATCAAGGGCCGGATCTCTCAGCACTGGCTTAGGAGAAAGCATTTGCACTCCTACAGAGTGTCAATAAAAACGCGATCTTCAACCTTTCTGAAGGTGAATATAAGGAATGTTCTCAGATTCTTGCGTTGCTCACTGGACATTGCACTGTTGGAGTGCACGCGGCACGAATGGTTCTGGAACACAATACTTCGTGCAGCAGCTGTAACCTTTCGGTGGTGGAAGAGATGGTGGAGCGGACTGCCTGATCATAATGCGATTTCTAGGGTAAACCTTTTCGGAAGCCTCTCTGAGCTTACTGCTATTAAGTCCGGAGTTCCTAAAATTTTTGAACTCACCGAGATCGATATAGAGGGAGCATTAGCTCTAATTGAAGTCATGGCGACTCGCCACTACAACTAACCAACCAACTAACACTTTTCTGTAACTTGAAAATTTTAATGCGGAAAATATGAAGATATCCAGAAAGAGACATATTTTGAGTTCGGCCTTGGATTAGGTTAGATCCTTATGGGGACCAATTTATTCGGATGCATAAACCTTGAACTTTGTGGGCACTATGAACTCTAGTTACAAATATATATTCCTCGACTTTTGCTTGTATTACGTTCGGCATTAAACTCCGAAAAGTTCCACAACAGTCTTCGCAGAAGGAAGCCTTTACAAAGTCTAAACCAACACATTTAACCTCAATTAAAACATTTAGCCAGAGACTAATTTCTATATCAATAAGTTAATAATAAGAGCACACAACCCAATAGCATACAACAACAACAAAATTTTTAACAGTAAAAGGTGGCAGCGTAGTTAAAACAAAGCTGAGCGAGCAGACACTTTCCACCCATAGCACTCACCAAAAGAGCTCCAGCAACCTGTTCGCTGTTCGCCTAAACAATTCTCATCTTAAAGTTCAAACAATGCGAGGAGTAAAGGATAATATTTTACGCTTGACAATGCAAATACCCATGCCACTTTGGGAAGTCGCCTTGCAGTCAACGCCAAAATCCCTAAGCAAACAATAGCCGTAGCTACACTGTGGAACCGATGAAAGGAACAAATGCAAATAACAATGACAACAAAGCTGATTTCAACGTAATAGCTGGAAGGGGGTGATGCGCTCTTTCGTTTGCCACCAGTACAGCATGTCAATGGCAGTGGCCAAAATATCGAAGCCATTTTAAGCTTACCAAATCCATAACGCAAACAAACGAAAGAAATTTAGAACAAGTAAGGAAAGGGCTGTCTTCGACTGTGCCGAAGAGTTTATACCTTTCATGAACACGCATCACGGTTTTAAGTGTCCGATCCCTACTTACAATTAGTACAAATTCTGCAAAACTGTTGATTTAAAGATACATAGCCCACAACCAATTTATCGGAACAATCGATTGTATGGGAGCTATATGTTATGTAGATCCGATCTGGATGATTTTCACTACATACATTACATATATAATAAGTACCAAACCTGCAAATTTTTACGTTCCTAGCTTTTAATTGTAAAATTTATAGCCCAAAGCCCATTTATCGAAACTATCGATTGTATGGGAGCTATGCGTTGTATTCCTCCGATCTTGCTGATTCCGACAAGTGATTAATCTCATACAAAATGGCAGCTCCATACCGAATTCCATTAAGATATCTCAAAAACTGAGGGACTAGTTTGGGTACAAACAGACAGACGGACAGACGGACATGGCCAAATCGACTCAGCTCATCGCCCTGATCATTCCGGTATACTTATTGGTGGGTCTATATTTTCTTCTTCTCATCCCTATAACATCGAACCAAAGTTATAATACCATTTCATGTTCATGAAAGGTATAAAAATAAAAAAAACCGTGCGCTATGGAAGAAAATTAGAGTGGGCTTTACGCGCAAGGAAGTCAGCCATGGCATTGTAGATGGCTTAAGCTGGGTATTTTCGCTAATATCGTTGCCTTGGCAATGAGTGGCAACTGAAAGCAGAGAGTGGTGTGCAGGAGCAGAGGCGTAGTTAGCATTCGATCAAGAGAGGAGAAAAAGATACTATGGGGCTACATCATAATGAGTCCATATACCCTTTCGTTGCACCGTAGCTTAGTTTCAAATTGTCGTCGCGTAGCTCATTATCAACTGGACTATTATGATTTATGTATGCCTAAAAATTTACTTTCCCTCCTTTGACAAGCTTAATTCTCTTCCCTTCCCATCTCTAGTTTCTTCTTCATTTGCCGATATATTTTATCTTGCTTCCTCTTCCTGTTACTTGGCTTCCCTCATATCCCTTACTCTTATTCAGCCGCTTCATTATTCCCCACCACCTACAAGGTTTATCTTACCTTCTTGTTTGTTATTAAAATCAGTTAAGTGCCAATTCATAATGAAGATTATTGCACTTAAAGTAAAGCAGTTTTACGAAGTTCTTCGATACTTCCGAATGCATCACTAATCCACTTTGGGTCAGCAGCCCCTTTCTTTTAACTGCTATAAACGCCTCTGTGCTGGCATTTGATACTAGAGCGAAATAAGCAGGTGGATTCAACGATATTCAATCATTTATGGATCCATCCATAATTTTAAAAAATACAAAAAAATTTAATTAATAACAAAGTATCTTTAATACTTTGCACTGATGGCAACTTGAATCGATATTCTTGAAAAGTCATTCAAGTGGAGTCATGTTTTCTTTGTGTTTGGTGGCGCTATGTCGTGCTTGGCAACATTTCATCAGCTACAATAGCAAGATTATTGTGAGATTTGTTGAATTAAATTACTCCAAGGTAAACAAATTATTTGTATGTAAATAGCACAGTCTGGTAGCTTAATAAATGAGGAATGAAACCGAAAGTAAAATGAGAATAATTGGATAAATGATTGGTAATAGATAAAGGAATGGGAAATGAAAAAGCTAAAAAGTTGTTGCCAATGATATAAATAATGAGCTTATAGAAGCCAAATATGGCACAATATGAATAAAAGTGATGGAAGTAGAGAGTGAATCTGAAATGTGTAAGTCAATGAAGGGTTTGGGAAGGCAGCGTTACAATTTTGCAGATTTGAAAGGAAAATTATTAAATGTGATATTTTTGAGAGTGCCAATGTTATGAATGTTGTACTTACACTTATAACTTTAAACGAGCTTTTCTGGTATATTTAATACTATCTTGGAAATGGCTCACCCGATTTAGTGAAAAAAAGTGAGACATGTCAATATGGGGACTGCCTAGTCCTATTGATTTTTTTATGTGTAAACATCTCTGGCCTCGGTAGGGGCTGTCCAGAAAATAAACGCTTCGCTGGCTGTAACCGTGCTTCTACTGAAGTCTTGTTGATGTGCAAACAACTTTGGGCTAGATAGAACAAACCGGCAAATTTAAGCGGGGCTGTATGTCACGGTTCCTCTGCCGCTGCTTGTAATCGTGCTTTTTTCGGTGTCTTGGGTATAGAAATCTTGTTGGACTTCTTTGCTGATCTATATGTGATGCTCTGCTTGTGTGGGTGTGTGTGTATGCAAGTGCTTTGCGGATTGTTATTATGTGGTAAGCGTGCCTAAACACGATGAATACTGTCAATCGGCAACTGCGTTTATCATAAATACGAGGTGTGTTCAAAAAGTATCGCGAATTTTGTGTTTTTTCAAAAATTATTTATTTATTCATGAATATCTATTTTGTCCCCTTCAAAGTAATCCCCATGAGATATTATACACTTGTGCCAACGGTTTTTCCAATCTTCGAAGCACTTCAAAAAATCATTTTTTTGTATCTTGTTCAGCTCCTCCTTCGATGCCGTCTTTATCTCGTCAAGAGAAGCGTAACGTCGTCCTTTCATGGGCCTCTTCAGTTTAGGGAACAAGAAAAAGTCACAGGGGGCCAGATCTGGGGAATACGGTGGCTGCGGCATCATTAGTGTGTTGTTTTTGGCCAAAAAGTCGCGCACAAGCAACGATGCGTGAACAGGGGCGTTATCGTGATGCAAAAGCCAATTTTTGTTCTTCCACAAATCCGGGCGTTTCTGGCGGATTGCTTCGCGCAAATTGCGCATAACTTGCAGGTAATATTCCTTATTGACCGTTCTTCCCTGTGGCAAGAACTCATGATGCACCACGCCCCAGCAATCGAAGAAAACTGTCAGCAAAACTTTCACATTCGACCGAACTTGGCGCGCTTTTTTCGGTCTTGGTTCGTGCGGCAGCTTCCATTGAGATGATTGAGCTTTGGTTTCCACGTCATAACCATAAACCCACGATTCGTCACCAGTTATGACCCTCTGGAGCAAATTTGGGTCGTCGCGGACAGAGTTTAACATCTCATTAGCAATGTTCATGCGATGCTGTTTTTGGTCACAATTGAGCAATTTTGGTAAAAAAATAGGTAAAAATCGAAGACGATCCAAAACACGTGCAAGCAAAGCAGCTGTCAACAATTAACTGAACATTCAAAATGGCCGAGCTTGTCGGCATAAGTGAGAGACATGAGTACCAACATAACGCCAAAAAAAATTCGAAATTCGAATATACGTAACCAGCGTAAATTCAAAATTCGCGATACTTTTTGAACACACCTCGTACACAAAGTGTTTACAAAAACAAAACAAGTGATTATTTATGTTAAGTTTATTTTGGCTCAGAATACTCAAGAGGGTGGTTAATTTGTTTTGTTTGTGTAGTATTTGTGATTACCTTACTGAATGAAATGCAAAAAAAATTAACCAATACAACAAAAAATATAATCAAATATAATAAAATAAAATAAACAAACAAACAATAAAAATTCGAGCTTTGCCCCAACAACAATCACCATAACTATAATTGATACAGGTACAGTGCGGGTGCATAACAAATAACACGGAAGTGTTGATATGCAAAAAAATTCCTTCTGTATCTAAAACTGTTCTATGAACGCGCCTAAAAATATTCCACTTTCCTTGAGTTGACATATAAAATTCATGTACCAAGGAATGTATAAAAGGAATAAGCAAATGGCACATTAGAGGAAAAATGCATCGTGACGCTACAGGGCATCATAGCTTAGTTGTTAGAGTACTCTAACAGCGGCTTTGGTGCAGACACTTGGGTTCGTATCCCAGTGTCCGAAGAAGGGGTCTGATGAGAAGCTGGGCACTTCGAAACATGTCATCCCATACCATCGCTGTGCACATCGTTGTAATTTTTCCTCTAATATCAATTAACAAATAAAAAAAAATAAAATAAAATAAAATAAAATAGAATAAAATAAAATAGAATAAAATAAAATAAAAAAAAATAAAATAAAATAAAATAGAATAAAATAAAATAGAATAAAATAAATTAAAATATAATAAAATAAAATAAAATAAAACTTGAATTAAGCAGCTTGCAAAACTACACGCAGCATAGCCTATGGGTTAGGCAGCTGCGCTTCTCCACAAGATCCTCTGAAATAGCAAAACTATACGAATTAGTCTGACGAGAAATAGTGGCTGTTTTCGAAATAGTACTATAACTATAGCCTGTATATGTTTGTTGCTTTCAATTTTTCCTCTAATCAAAAATAATAATTAACTAAGAATTATTATTAACTGGTCTTGAGCTCGTTATACTTTACAAAAATATGTAAAATGAACAGACCGTAAAACCAACAACAAAATAAAATACAATAAAATAAAATAAAATATAGTAAAAAAAAATAAAATAAAATAAAGTAAAAAATAAAATGAAATAATAATTTGGATTTTCTGGATAAAGGTCAGTAAAATAAGTGAAAAACACCACTTTAAGTTATTTCTCCGATATATTTCGGTTACTCAACGGTAACCGTCTTCACGGAACGACAAACAAAATTTTAAATTATTTATAAAATATATACATCTGTCTATGTAACAACTTATAAAATCAGAGCAAAAGACCAGATTGGCGCAACATAAATCAGATATTAAAAATTATAAAAATTCTACTTTTCAAAAAAACAGCACTTATGGCCAACTGTGCTGAGAGTGGACACACAGCGAATTTGGAAGAAGCGACAATAATTCAACAAGAACAACATTACAGTAAACGGCTAACACTGGAAATGCTCCATATTATTTCCATTCCCACCGACATTAGACTGAACTACAAAACAGATACAGACCAATGCGCATATTTACAGACATTTACTCGCAAACAAAACGACAGTTTCAAACTCCACGTTACAGCAAACGGACGCGAATTAAATGTATGTACGTACTCTGTGATTTTATAAATTGTTTACATAGACAGATGTATATATTTTAGAAATAATTTAAAATTTTGTTTGTAGTTCCTTGAAGACGGTTACCGTTGAGTAACCGAAGTATATCGGAGAAAAACTTACTTTACTGACCTTAAGCCGGTAAATCCAAATTATTGTTCATATAGTACAATAGGTCGCCAAAAGCAACATTATTAAAATGAAATAAAATAAAAAAAATAATATAAATTATTGTCATGGCGGCGTAAGATTATTGTAAAAATATTTCAGAATAAATAACTTTGAAGTCGTACTCACCAAAAGTCGCGACTGAATAGTTATTAATACTTGACTATAGTGTAGTCGGCAACTAAAAATATTTAACTTTAATGTTACATTTACTACAAAGTACCAAATGTTATTATTGCGTCACGGGACAAGTTATGAAGTTATGACTACCACAAATTTTATGTTGAAAGTTTCCGCTGCGACCTTATGGTTTCATCTGCAACATGTCGATATTTGAGCAGTGGTTTTACGAGTACATTTAACGTTCTAAACTAAAGCAGTGACGTGTTGAATGACTTGATTTCCATTTGTTTATAAACGGAGACCTTATTATCACTATTAAATATCAATTACAAGATCCATAATTTTAAAAGAACAATGTTGGACTCCAAACCGTCTGGGAAACTGTTACAGCTAATTTTAAGTAGCTGCAACTTTAAAGTTGCATTTAAGTAAAATTAATTATTCGCCGCTATCGCCACTTTCAAGTTTTGTAAACTTTTGGCTTTGTTACCTATTACCCAAAAGGTTCTGAACACCGATAATGATACCTTTAATATAATTAATTTCCAAGTAACCATAAGTGGTAGAAACTACCTCGCAGTGACACGAATTTCTTTTTTGAAGTTACTTATTTGTTAATATAATAAAACACAATTTGCGGCAGCCACGTGATTATTACATAGTAAAGGTCTCCTCAGTTGCCATTACTTTGGTGTTAGTTGGTACATTCATTCATTTTATGCACGGATGCTGGTCGGTAGATTTTATAAACTCGAAGCAGCCTGATAATTAGTCCGCAATAAGGATAAGAGTGAGAGTGCCTTCGAAGTATAAGATGAACTATTCATGAATTACGATAATGGTGAGATGCCCTTTCAAGGTAGTAAGCTGCAGTTTTAGGCTATGTAAACTTTGCGCTACCAGAAATTTTAAACCAAATCATCACTATTTTATATGAAAAGATATCCCAGGAGCTTTGGCTTGTTTGCATTGCTTTCTTAAACTCAGTAAATATTGATCTTTATATAGTCTTAAAAGTTTAGCTATTTCATAGAAATCTAGTTAACTCAAAGACTTGTCATGCGAAGCAGTAAAACTTCTTCAATTTCTCTAACCGCCAAGGGTTCACCTTAGCCAATTTCAAGTTGAGAACCTCTTGATAATTACTTAAAAATATTGAAAAACTCTACACGCTCCCAAGCATACAAAAAGAAAAGGAAATCTAATTTTAAATTCCTGCAGCATTAAACGTGATTTACATTTAAAACGTCAAAATAAAGCTACTAAACTTGAAAGAAAAACCTGCAAGTCATTAATTTAAATGCAACTTATGTCTGTTTGTCTGACAGTTAATATTATCTGGCAGCTTTGCTCGACACGGCACAATGAGTATTGGTGGAACTTTTGTCAGAACTTTTGAAATTCAATAAATTCTGTTATAGTAAAACCATAATCGTTAATCATTTCAAGAATAATTAATTGTAAACTTTACGTAATGAGCCGAATGAGCATCATTAATAATAGCAGATGGTCGCGAGGTGGACGACAAAATGATTAACATCATTAGCCAACTGAGAGTAGTGCGATGGCTCGCAAATTTAAAATGAGGTGGCTGGAGATAGAAATATCAGCTGCTGTAGGTGAGTAGGTACACAACAAAAAATGTGCACCTCATGGAAGGTTTACTTAGTGCTTAAGCGACATAAGCTGTAGTCATTTCTTTCGTTTATTTTATTTGCATTGCATGCAATTCGCAATCAGCTAATGAAATATTCGAAAACTATAGCTTATGCTTTGCAATCCCAAAAAGGGGTTTTTCACAACGAGAATGAGGAAGCCAATCCCGCGCAATGCCTCAGAGCCCCCAATTAATACATACCAGGTGTAACAGGTGCGCCGCACCCCGTTCTATTCAGAACAAATAATTTAAATAAATAAAATAATTAAATAAATATTACTCAAAGGTTGCCACCTATGTAACATGCATCCCCCGTTCTACTCTCTGAACAAATAATAAAATAATATACAATAAATTAACTTAAAAAAACTACTCGCCCTCCAAAAAGCTTAGACACTTAGTTTTATCACTAATATACCTTATTTTAGGTTATTAGGCATGAGGTTTATCTAAAAGGAAAGATTTACTTCACGGTTTATATATATCACTTATTTTAACGAGTTTACCACAAGTAATTTTAAAAGTGTTGACAGACATTTTTAGATAAAAATAAATTGGAACAAGTCAATTTCAATACGTTATCAACTACAGCATTCGTAATAGAAACCAAAAACAGAATTTTGTATACACTTGCCTGCATAAGTCTGCATGCAGATCAAAAAAAGCTCGAAAGCTTAACTTTAAACGCTATTTACTGACCAAGTACTAAACTTATGAAACCAAGCTTTATTTCAGTTGAATATTTATACATTTATTTTAGCAAATAGTTTTGTAGCGTTTCTGTATTGGGATAGTTATAGTTTAAATTTAAAAATTAAAAAAAGCAACACAAAAACGGAAAACGCATAAGTCTGCGTACAAGAAAGTATTATTAAAGAAAAAAAAATATCCTACGATGCACCAGTAACCAGTGGGATATTCTTGTTGATTTAGTATTTCCGTTTATGTGTTACTTTATTAAAATATTAAATATTAAAATTCATGTATATTAGGGTGGGCCGATTTTTATGGACAAAAGTTAACCGATATCGCGCCATCGATTTTTCAATAGGTTTCGGGCTCAGGAAAAAAAAGTTCCTCTACGCATACCCAAAAAAATAATTTTCGAGCCTGCGAAATTTAATTTTTTTTTACTTTTTTCGACTTTGATTTTTAAGGTTTTTTCATGACCTACTAAAAAAATTTTCAGGTATACCCTGTCCGACCCAAAAATTTCCGCTAAAAACGTTGGTTACCCTTGGTTACCCTTGGTTACCCTTTCGCCATTTTTTTAAGCGGTTTTTCAGCATAAAAAAGCATTTGAAAAAAAATGGTAAATTTTTTGACCAAAACACTCCCCAAAGCCCAAAAAATATTTTTTTTTTCAAAAAACTGTTATCGCCAACGTTTTTAGCGGGCAGTTTTGGGTCGGACAGGGTATACATGAAAATGTTTAAATCAAATGAAAATTTTTTTAGTAGGTCATGAAAAAACCCTTAAAGATTAAAGTCGAAAAAAGTCAAAAAAATTAAATTTCGCAGGCTCGAAAATTATTTTTTTGGGTATGCGTAATGGAGCTTTTATTCCTGAGCCCAAACCCTATCGAAAAATCGATGGCCCGATGTCGGTTAATAAATCGACCCAGTCTAATGTATATATAATGAATTGCAATAAAGCTTGGTTTAATAGTAGAATACTTCGTCAGAAATTAGCGTTCAAAGTAGGTCTTTTGATTTTTTTTTTCTCTGTACGCATACTTACGCTGACGGTAGAAGTACTTATGTACATATTTTTAAAAATTAGTTTAGTTAGCAAAAATAAATTGTGTTGATAATTGCCCAAATGATGAAAAAAACTGTGTCGTTTTAACAGAAATGAATGATACTCATTACAACTTCACATTTGATTTTTAAGGAAAACTCAAAATTTTGAGCAGAAGTTTCATTTTGTTATTTTATTTATAAGTCGCTAAATGCTAAAGAAAAAATCGGCTAACAAAAGGTGACTAAGCATTCATTCATTGAAATGAGCATAGAACTCTCTCTCTCTCACTGTGATTTAGGGTAGTTTTTCATCCAACCAAGCAGCATTTACTGCTAACAGCTACTTGCAAAATTTTTTGCTGTGTAGCTATCTCTCTCTTTTCGTTTGCCGAACGACAAGGAAATACAAATGAGACAGTTAAGAATAAACCATAAATGTGTCAGTTAAAACCACTGTAACGCATTGGAGTTCCAAATTATTAATGAACAAAAAGAACAAACTGAGAATTGAAAATGTATTACATTTAATTGCTACTATGGGAGTTTAAGGTAAGTAAGTACCCTGTAGGTAAAGCAACTAGTAACAAGCTACCTCTAACTTAAATTAAGTAGAGAGTCAACCAGCTGTGTTTTTCCATACAAGCAACTGGTATTGTAAATTGGATTAAGTACCCGGCCCACATGAAAGAGGCCACAGGTTACAGCTTGGACGCCGCAAACCGCAAAACTAAAGAAAAAGCTCCCCGCGGGGATTTTCCAATTTTGAGCAAATATATTGCAAAACAGTTTTATTTACAGAATCAGTATTTTTCAGCCAAATTTATTATAACTTAGAAAATTATAGTTGTAGACTAGTATTTATACTGACTGGTTGTGGATTTCATTGCTGGGTATGTTTCCGAATAAGTAAATAATTTGACTGTAATTAAATTGCAAATATGCTAGAAACTCTGGGAAAACCTGATGAATGTGCGCTAATTAAATATGTAATGTATGTAGTTACATGATAGTATGAATGTGAATATAATTTGGTTGGTTGTGATATGCAATGAATTTCATGTCGGAATTAAGTGGCGGCAAATAATTTTCAATTGCTACTATTCGTACGTTCGTGTGCCGGAAGTTTTATAACCGCGCACACATGCATGTATGGAAAATTATTATTAACTGATAAGCAAAATTCAAAAATTGAAAATTATATTAGTGGTATTGGACGAAAAAAGCATTACATGAGCTCAAGGGCAGGTATAGTAATTTTAATGAGAGACAACTCCCACATTTTTTCTTATAAATCCATTTTGGTAGCTACCAGACTTGTTCACCAGAGAAATTTTGGCACGATCTGTTAACTATTAAGCTATCAGGGCCCCTGTTTTCTGTGAGCTAAACTCCTGTTTCTATTCATTTCTACCATAACATTGAGCATGCACCACCATCCGCTGAAGGTTGAAATTTATACTAGTCAGAATATTAGTTTAAAGAAACGTTATATGAGCTGTTTAGTGGTTTTTGTCTAAGCTTTATGGAGGGCGAGTAGTTTTTTTAAGTTAATTTATTGTATATTATTTTATTATTTGTTCAGAGAGTAGAACGGGGGATGCGGAGCACATGTTGCATAGGGGGCAACCTTTGAGTAATATTTATTTAATTACTTTATTTATTTAAATTATTTGTTCTGTATAGAACGGGGTGCGGCGCACCTGTTACACCTTGTATATATTAATTGGGGGCGAGCACTGTTGGCTCTGAGGCATTGCGCGGGTTTGGCTTCCTCATTCTCGTTGTGAAAAACCCCCTGATTTGGGATTGCAAAGCATAAACTATATCTTTGGAATATTTCATAAGCTGATTGCGAATTGCATGCAATGCAAATAAAATAAACGAAAGAAATGACTACAGCTTATGTCGCTTTAACAGTTTAAATTTTTTGAGAAACGAAAAACATTGGTTTCTGCCTTAAACAAAACGGCCGAAAACATCGAAAAGAACCCCGTTAACACAAAAATATAGGCCCAATAAAAGTCATCTTAAAATATTGGTCACTTAAAGCGTCATTAATTTATGATATAATATATCATAATATATTTAAAATGCTAGATAGATGTTTACCCTGCGAAAGTATAACTTTAATATTTTTATATAACACACCCACAAAAAAACGGGATGGATTTGGTAACATGACACTTGCGAAAACAAATCACTAACGAATAAAAATATTTGGCCAGTCTAATGTATGCAACAACAAATATTGAGTTAGTCTTTCTGAAAATAAATAATGAATATTCTCAGATTAATTACAGCTCAACCATTAAAGTCTGTACGTGTCTTTTCTGAGTCCAAAAGTCAATGCTTTTCATATATATGGAAGTTGTAATTTATAACTAATACACATAGTACACTTTTTAAGTTAGCTTATTTTTATAAAGCTATTTATTCAACTAATAAAAATAACCTGACAACAATTTATAACAATGGCATAACGCGTGACATGCAAACAAATTTCGGATTTTGAGCATACCTGGTAAGTAATGATAACTAATCGTAATGATTGCCGGTTTGATTAATCATTTTCTTGAGAATCAATTTAATGATTGACTATCAATTAGTTTACATTTTTAATGATTATTTTCTAATCAATCAAAAAATAATTAAAAAAAAGTCGCGATTTTTTCGATAAATTGTTTCGATTACTTTTGATTTCGAAAATAAATTGTTTTTGTTATTTTTTTGATGTTTTTTTGATTCTTTTTGTTTACTTTTGATTGTTTTCCAGTATTGTTGTAGACACATGAACAATAAAAAAATCAAAAATAACCCAAAAATAATCAAAAAAAACCAAAAAAAATTCAACAAAAAATCCAAAGTAGTCAAATCAACTTTTTTTTTCACTGAAAAACAATTAAAATAATCATTACCAATTAAAAAAAGCCGTCTTATTAATAGATAACTAATTACTAATCAAATTTTCTGATTTTGAGTTAGCTTTTAAAGCACAGAATTCAATTTCGGTTGCTTTCATAAAAATTAAATGAACACAACAAAATTCTGACAGAAAATTCATGGTGAGCTTTTATATATGGTTGAGCTGTTAGTCAATCGAATTTATATATTTTGGAGATTAGTTGATTAATCGCGCATCCCTAAAGACGAAGTTAAATTGCGAATATTGATTCGGAGATCAGTATTTAAAGCGACATCAGTCTGATCCAAATAACTAAAAGATTCATCTGCAGTCATAAAAAATCCTACTATTCTCTGTAAAAAAAAAAAAAAATAATACAAGAAAAGGAGCTTTTCTTAAGTACAAGCTGGATAAAAAGCATTATATACTTTCGCGAATTTTGAAAACGGTGTAAATGCAACACCTGATAAACGATGTGAGATATTAGTATGGAGTCAATATTTGGAGGGGGAGTATATTATATTTTATAATTTTATCCTTTCTATTTTGTACTTTGTCTTTTATACTTGGCTGTTTTAAAATATTTGAGTCGTGTTCAATTTTGTAATTGAAAATTTCTTAAAGTTAAAAAAGTAATTAAAAAGAATTCAAGTTATATTGACAAATTAAATGTAGGAAAGGGATTCAAACGACCTATGTATAAAGTTTTGCTATATCTGCATTCCTGAAAATGGTTAATATGCACTCAAATATGAATGATATTTATGCAATACTAAGCTACCCATTGTTGTGATTAAGATAAACCAAACAATAACAGACAGAGCATATGCTCTTTATATTTTTCCATGGTTAGTATGTATGTTAACTATGCGTGTGAAAATTTCCACACAACAACTTTTCGATTGGATTTTATTAACTGGCAAAAATTGCAGCAACGAGTCATACAAACATATCTTGCTATCAATTGCATACATACAGGCGCACGACATAGCACATAGCTAGCCGCACAACAAAACATAACACACCGGCACTTCGGGGCATTTACCAGCATACGGATTGCATGTTTGACTACTTGTTTGAGTGAACAAGCCCCAATGGTACTTGAGCTTCAGTGATTTCCAATTAAATTGAAATCAATTCAATATTGCACAGTTCAGTGCATTCAAAGTGAATCTGAGCAGTGGTGACCGAACGGACACCAACTGCCCATCCATCTATACTCCCCAGCCAGTCGAGCAAGTCAAACGATGGCTGAGCATAGTTGTTTTGTATTGGTTGGGTTGTGTGGCGGCACCAAAAACAATTTCATATATCTACATGCTAGTCGCAATACGCCTTTCACCTGCTAACATACGCGCACCGACTGTCGCAACGTATTTGTTCCAGATGAGCGCCTTGTAAACTGACGTGTGCGTTGCGATTTACCCATTAACTTGTGTATGTCCAAACTAACTGCCCATTAACTTGGTTCAATGAAAATTTGAAGGGACAGCGACAATTGCTATAATTGCTCCAATGTTAACACACCGCACACACTGTTCTGAAACGATTTCTCAAGGAAGTCTTACTCAGAGTAGTTGAGTAGGCAATAGAGAGAAAATATTTATACTCACACACACACGCGACTTAAATGGGTTAAACATCATAAATAATTTAATTAACACTAATTGAGTATGCGAGTGTGTGTATGTGTGTGGATTAGTAGTTCAGCTGTCAACGCCTTCAAAGTGCAAACGAACATGCAAATTCCTAGAAATGTACAGCAAAAATGTTACACCTTATATTAGGCTTATTTTGGTTAGGTGGCAACACGGTAAAGACCTTTTAAGTGGCAGCTCGCATTTAAGATAGCATAGATTGTAGCAGATAATGTTTACAAAAAATTCCATAGAAATGAGTCAAGACGTTTTCGAGATAAGGCCGAATATGCAAAAGAATAAATATTTTGCAAGTAGATGGCAATCCTAGTCGGTATTGTTAGAGTAGATGAATCATGACCACACCCACTTGTTTTTATAAGGGTTTATTTGGACAATAAAATACGTAATATCTCTGTGGTATGTAATGCTATTTCACAGATATTTGAATTATATAGGATTAAGTAGGGCTAAGCACGTAATTTTCCAAACTTATGCAAAATGGGAGTGGCTTCTACTCTTTTTACTGTGTCATTCCAAAAAACGTTGAATGGAGTAACTCGAAAAAAATTGATTTGTCGCAACGAAATTTCGTGAAAATATTGATATCATAACCGCAATTGTTTACTACGAAAATGGGCGTAATCACTTTAGAGCCACGCCCACTTGTTGGTTGCCGTTCTGAAAAATGTGTTTGTAAAACTGGCAAAGGCTATTATTCGTAACTCAATAAAGACTATGTAATGATAATTTACAACAACTTAATTTTATTTAAGATTTAAATACTTATTCGTAAAGAGAAAGTTAGCTCCCAAGTCGTAAAGGCTTTTAAAAAGAAAGACACAATATTCGATTTCCTCGAAACGAATATTATTGAGGGATTTCTTGATGTCCAGAAGTAAACTATTTGCTTTTGAAGCTTATTCAACCATGTGCCATGAAAATTAAAACTCGCTGATGTTCAATTTTTCCATGTACAATAAATTTTCGATAGAAATAAAATCAGTTCTAATTTTTTAATCAGTACGTGACAGCTAATTGCTCTCACACAAAAACCTTCCGAATAAAGTGAAAATAGCCCGAAATTACTATGGTAAGTTGTTGATTTTAAATAAATTGAGTTGCCATGCTTAAATGAAAAACAAGTAAGGAAGTCTAAATTCAGGTGGAACCCAACATTAAATACCAAACTGCGTAAATTGTTGTGAAGTTATGACCTATAGAGGTTTTAAACTTTTTCTACTACCATGTGGGCAATCTTGTAAATAAAAATGAATGTGCGTCTGGGGTCCAAAGTAATTAACCGATCTTTATGAAATTTTAACAGTAGATTCTTGGGTTCACTGGTTCCAACATAGGGTATATATAATAAAAAGCGTAGATAGTATACCTCGTTTCATGTTTCGTAATTTTATTTAACACGGTTCTGAAGTAAATAATAGTTGAAATTTGCAATTTTGTTCATTTATATGTGGGTGGTGCGACTCCCATTTTCCAAAATTAAAAAAAAAAATCATTAATAAGATCATCAGGTCATTGTAACTACGAAATTTTAGCATTCTATCTGCATCAGTGAATGAGATATGGCATGTTCCGGTTTTCTACCTCTCTTTTAGAAAACTTTGGTCCAAAAGTGGGCGTGGTCGTCAACCGATTTTGCTTATTTTTCGTGGGCGTACTCTACATGTCTATAGTATACCTCGTATTAAGTTTCGTAATTCTATCTTACACCGTTCTGAAGCTATTAACAGTCGAATTTGACTAATAAGTGGGCGGTACCACGCCCATTTTCCAAAATTAAAAAAAAAATCAGTAATAAGATCATCAGGTCATTTTAACTACGAAATTCTAGCATTCTATCTGCATCAGTGAATGAGATATGGCATGTTCCGGTTTCCGGCGGTGCCACGCCCACTTTCCAAAATTTTGAAAAATCATATAAAAAATAAGAAAATTGATGTAAGTACCCAAATATATTATTATACCTGTATCAGTTAATTAGATATGGGCAGTTCAATAACTTTACCTCCTTTCCATATAACTTTTATGAAAAAGTAGGCGTGGTCGAAAAGCGATTTAGCTTATTTTCTATGGGCACATTTATCACAACAATAGTACCTCCAACGAAATTTCGTTTTACTAGCGTAAACGGTTCTGAAGTTGTTAAGCGTCAAAATTTTAAAATTTCTTGACTGATATGTAGGCGGTGCCAAGCCCCTTTTCCAAAAATTTTATAAAATCGTCAATGGGACAACCAAATTAATAAATTTAGCAAAATTTCATCATTGTAGCTGCTTCTATTATTGAATTAACACATTTTATACGTTTTTCGAAATGTACAATATCGAAAAAGGGGCGTGGTTATGGTTCGATTTCGCCTATTTCAAATAGCAACCAACCTTGGCCGGAAAGCAACCTGTGTGCCAAATTTCATTCAAATATCTCTATTTTTACTCAAGTTATCGTGTCAACGGACTTACGGACGGACATGTCTTAATGGATTCCTCTGTTCATTCTAAGAACTTTGATATGTGGAACTTCATATCTATCTCTATTATTTTGTACGGTAACAAACCACCGTTATATGACCAAAACTATAATACCCTGTGTACTAGTATACGCTGGGTATAATAATAGTTTCAAGAGTAGAATTTTTTTTCTTAGCTTGCATGAAAACTGATTTGATATTTTTTGTTGGGTGCTTGTATGTATGTGTGCATGAGTTTACTAACACTTTTGCTGACGGAATGAGTTTGTTTGTAACTTCCTGCCTTGATTGATTAACTGCTTGCCGGCCATTGGCATTTTGTTGGTTGAGTGAGCATTCTAATATTTGTTTACATTGCGTATGTAGATATCAAAGAATATTGGCTGTGTTTATTTTGTGTCCTTATTTATGTTGATTAAATCATTATCAAAAATGAAATCATGCAGAAAGTTATGTCAGCGCCCAGAGGTCCATTAAATTGTGTTAATAAAGAAACTGTTAGATTACAAATAAAATATGTGTTAGTGATAGTATTAAAATCGTTTGTGCATAGAAGGTAATAATATTTATTTATAAATGACAATCCACTCTTATATCTAACTCTAAACTCTAGTATGTGATATTGAAAATTAAAAACAAGTAAGAAAGTTTGAGTTCTGGTGAAACCTAAAATTATATAGTATATATTAAAGTGATTTATTATGGCATCCCAAATCAGGCAAGACTATCCTATCACAGCAGACAGTTAAAAATATAAAGTCAACATTTTCACAAAACTTCATTGCCACAACTCAAGTTTTGTTCGAGGTAAGAAATTAAAAGTATTTACCCGCTATAAATGGTGCTTTACCACTGACGCCCACTTTTAAAAAAAAAATTTTTTTTGCATTTCTTCTTGCAACGACACTATAAAAGTTAAACACAATTGATGTAACGTTATTTTGCGCAGGGTTGTTGACTTATATATTCAGCAATGATCCACTTAAAAGTCTTGTACAAAAAGTGGGCGTGGTCTTGAACCATTTTCGTACCTTTTCTTCAAAAAAATCCTACTAATGTAAGTAATCTGTGTGAAGAATTTTTTATGATATCTTAAACTGTTTTTGTTATCTGATAAATTCAATTTAATAATGTTTAATCAAAAGTGGTCAGGGTTCCCTAAAAAAACTTTTATTTAATGGCACAATTCAAATATACACATCAAATTTGTCACGTATATTATTTACGGAATTTTCTTAGGTATTTTTCAAAATATTCGATACATGACATCGTCCAAATTTCTGTGAAGAGCATTAAATAGAATTTCAAGTCACTTGCAATCTGTTTAGTATAGAAAATTTACAACTAATGTATACTTTCAAATTTCAATGCTCGGTAAATCATGATAATTTATGAATTAGATAGTACAAAGATTCTCTCCTTTTAACAACAACCTAAGCGCATTTTCCATATGCATGAGTTTTACTTATTTTTATCAAATATTCTGTTTCAACAAAATTTTTTCTAATTTTTCCGACAACATCATTTTCCAATCAGCAATTAAAAATTCATAGCAAACATTCCCGCTTTCACAAGCTAATCGCCAATTTAACATAGCAATTTAATGGAGAAATCTCACGGGAAATAAAAGACAAAGTGACGTAAAAAATATGTAGACATATTTGTGTTTCAATGTAAGTATGTTTGTGCGTACAACTCCACCCCAAACAAATTTTCCAATTTAATTCTAATCCTCCTTTAGCTCAAGCAGCAAGCAAACTGTCTTGCTTTCTCAATTATAAGATGCTTGAAAAGCATACATTTTTAAGTACGTTCACTTTTCCCTCCCTCACTATCTGATTTTCCGCACAACTAGGCATACTAACCCAGTAAACATTTAGACTAGGGAATAAACATGCTTCTCAAACCTCCAAGGTTGTTTCTCAAGAGCGTTTTCAGCATAAAGAGTTTTTTTATCAAGCAAAAAGTGAGGTCTCTTAAGTTGAGAAAAAGTTATGATTGCAATACTAAAAATAAAATAAAACATGTTGATATGATTTTTAATTTTCAATCTTATTTCTTTTTAATTTGATAAAATATTTGAAGAATGATGTGGATAGCAGAATTATAAATTCCTCAATATGTTCCCAAGGTTGGAGAATAATAGGAACATGATGTTTGATATCAACTTGATAACTACAGATTTGTCAAAGGTAGGAGATATATAATTATTCGATGTTTATTGAGAATGCTGGCACTTACCGCGCCGTTAGATTCATCCAATTTTGTTTCATTTCAATCTTAGTTATTACACTGCAAACTTTTAGTTCGCTAAGTATAGAAATATCAAAATAATAATAAAATTACCTTGGACCAATATACCTTTAAACATAATTAGCGCGATATTTTTCTTTTTATTTGTTGTATGCTGCTTCTAATTTGATTATTATAAATTAGTTGCACCTCCAATTTCGAACTAAATACTTACTTTGAAGAAATTAAAATTTCTTCACTTCCTCTGTGATTACTTAGGACGACCAACATATATCTTCTTTCTCTGCGACATCATTCTAAATGACTCATCTCAAAGTCCTTCCTAATCTACATATCTTGCTCCAATTTCCCTCTTTCCGTATCTCCAGTTTAATCTCTCTTCTTTTCTCTTTCGTCGTGTGTTTATGTCTTCATCTTTCTTCACCTCTATTTTAACATCAACCTATATTTTTCTTTTACTAGCTTGTATTCTAACTCCTTTTCAATTTTGTTTTACTCCTGTTTAAGAGACATAAGCTGTAATTATTTCTTTCGTTTATGTTATTTGCATTGTATGCTATTGTAATTCGCAACCAGATTATGAAATATTCCAAAAATATAGTTAATGTTTTGCAATCCCAAATCGGGGTTTTTTTCCAACGAAAATGAGGAGGAAAACACCGTCCCTATGGTTCAAAACCACACGTGATCGCCCCCAATTAATACATACAAAGTGTAACAGGTGCCTCGCACCCCCGGTTTTACAAGAACAAATTATTTATAAACCTTTTGCGCAAGACGTTCGCCTAGGTCTGAGCCAAACCAAATAAAATAATAAAAATAAAGATTTACTTAAATAAGCTACTCGCCCTGCAGAGAGCTAAAATAACTCGATTGTCGTTCTATATTCCGATATATGCTTTCGTTGGGTTTTTGTAGTTTCGAGTCCCTTATGATAATAATTTTGATAGAACATTTTGGGAAGTATGAAGTATACCAATGAAATACATTATAAGGAAACTAGAAAAAGTTAAAGTATCCTTTTGAAACTCCCAGTCCACTATATCCATGCAGATGAGTTCGTGAATTTAAGAAGATCCCCTGGCTTAATACAACTAAGTCCCGCGAAGCAGAATTTTCCAGAAATTGCATTCTACTACTGCAATGAGCTGGAAAATCGCACAGCAATAAATTAGTGCCTAGTGAGCACAACTGTACCAATGAAAGCATAGGGGAATCGCTAAAGGTATACAGCAAAGATCTTAGAATAAGTAGAGAAATAGAGTGAGTCGTGTTCAAGCATATCGAGATTATGGAGAGTACACTCATTGCTAATGAGTATCTGGAGGAAAATGTTCAACCTTGAGTTGAGTTTTGACTTGTAAGTGAGGGTATAGGACATTTCTAATTAATAAATAAATATAATTTATTGCCATTCAAAGCCCAGTAAACATGAGAAAATAAATAATTACCTGGACCATAGAAGATACAAAAAGATAACAGTAAACAAGTTTTAAAATAGTTTAATTTTACAGTTGTTTTAAGTTTAAAAAAAATGGCTAATTTAAATAAAATTTAGGTAAATAAAAACTGTCGACTGCCGGTAAAACAACAAATGCCGCTGTGCTGAACTTTGACACATTGAGCAAGTTGAGTTGAGGTTCGAGTTACAGCTGAAATTTTGACAGGCAAAAAATCATGAACTTGCGCACAACAGGACACATGCAAACAGTTTTATTGTTTATCATATATCAAAAGGCAAACTTTTTGCAACAAAAGAAAACAAGTTGTAGGAGGTCACGTGCAGTGGTAGACATTGAAAGAAAATGTTTTAAAAGCTTGTATGGAAATAACGCAATTCGAATAAAGCAAGTCGGAGGAATTTCAAATAATTGTTATGTAAAATATTTAGATAGAAAAATATTTGTATACTTAAATTCTTTACACCTGCCATTTCAAAGACTGGTCTACTTAATTTAAATAGATAGTTAGTCATATTATTATGGAGTTTGATGTATAAACATGTTTATCGTGTGCAGAAATTTAGTTAAATAAAACCTCGCCCAATTATATGATTTTAACCCCAAAACTTTATGTGGTTTTCTGGAACGATTTTCCGTCATCCCTTGTCAATTCTGGTTTGCAGACAAACCAGTTACGGCGTTGTGCCGTCAGCAGTGTTCTTCTTCGTGCTGTTGCGTTAGTGTTTATATGTCTGCTTTTATAGTCCTTTAGAAAGAAGAAGGACACTTATGATGGCACAACGCCAAAACCGGTTTGTCTCCAAATCAAAATTGACAAGGGATGACGGAAAATCGTTTCAGAGAAACTCATGTTCTTACCCTGTCGGAAACAGCAACAATAAAAAGGAACAAAACTTTATACTATTTTAGTTATTAGATACTTCTTTTTTGGCCTTCTATGTTGTTCCTTACTTTTGATATATTTCTATTTTATTTGCTTTTCTCCTCTGTTAACTGTCTCCATTTTTAACTTATTTTATTGTATCTCCTCCTTTCCTTGCCTTTCCTTTCCTTTCCTTTCCTCACATTTCCCTTCCTTTCCCTTCCTTTCCTTTCCTATCCTTTCCAATTAATTTCGTTTTGTTTCAATTTCACTTCATTTAATTTAATTTAATTTTATTTTAATTTATTTTTATTTTATTTTTTTTATTTTATTTCATTCCAATCCATACCACTTTATTTTATTTTATTCTATTTTATTTTATTTTATTTTATTTTATTTTATTTTATTTTATTTTATTTTATTTTATTTTGTTTTATTTTATTTTATTTTATTTCATTTTATTTTATTTTCGTTTATTTTATTTTATTCTATTTTATTTTATTTTATTTCATTTCATTTTATTTTATTTTATTTTATTTTATTTTATTTTATTTTATTTTATTTTATTTTTTTTATTTTTTTTATTTTATTTTATTTTATTTTATTTTATTTTATATTATTTTATTTTACTTTATTTTATTTTATTTCATTTCATTTCATTTCATCTCATTGCATTTCATTTTATTTTATTTTATTTATTTTATTTTATTTTATTTTATTTTATTTTATTTTATTTTATTTTATTTTATTTTATTTTATTTTATTTTATTTTATTTTATTTCATTCCAATCCATACCACTTTATTTTATTTTATTCTATTTTATTTTATTTTATTTTATTTTGTTTTATTTGATTTTATTTTATTTTATTTTATTTTATTTTATTTTATTTTATTTTATTTTATTTTATTTAATTTTTTTCCTTTTATTTGGTTTTATATTTTATTTTATTTTATTATTGCTTTTTTATACCAACAATTTTTGTTGATTTACGGCCTGTACATTTTCAAGTATTCATGAACGAGCTCAAGGCCAAGAATAATAATTTTCCATTTTTTTGGAATTTCATGAAAATTATTATTGTTTTTACTTATTAATAATCATTTTTAATTAATTATTAAAAGTTTTTTGATTGAATAGAGTAGGAAAAATGTTTAGAGACAACTGCCATAGCTTTTCTTATACATAGATCCATTTCGGAAGCTGCTAGACTTCACTCATCAGAGAAATTTTGGCACGCATTGCTAACCATTAAGCTAACAATACGCTGGTTTTGATGTCATCTAATCTATCATTTTATTTCATTTCATTATATTTTATTTTATTTTATTTTATTTTATTTTATTTTATTTTATTTTATTCTAACTTATTTTATTTTATTTTATTTTACTTTATTTTATTTTATTTTATTTCATTTCATTTTATTTTGTTTTATTTAATTTGATTTTATTTTATTTTATTTCATTTTATTTTAATTTATTTTATTTTATTTTATTCTATTTTATTTTATCTCATTTTATTTTATTTTATTTTACTTTACTTTATGTTATTTTATTTTGTTTTATTTAATTTTATTTATTTTACTTTATTTTATTTTATTTTCCCTTATTTTTTATTTTTTTATTTTTTTTTTTATTTATGCTAAAGAGAGCGATCCGCGATTAATCATTTCAGTCTACAGTTGGCTTTAATTCAATATACATAATTAAATTTATATTTGTGTAGCATACTCATAGGGGTGACAGTCAATTTAAGTTTTTGTTACATACTTGTAGGAGTTAAAAGTACCCGTTTGGGTAGAAAGTGGATTAGTCCTTTCGTACCCGTTCGGGTATAAATGGGTACAATTGGTCTCTCCATAGGACATGCTCCATAGGACATGCTCATCCCGGATGCATCCTAGACTAATCGCAGTTTTTGCAGGGAACAATCAGCAAAGCACTTGCATACACACACACACCAACATAAGTAGAGCGTCAGATACATATCAGCAAAGCAGGCAAACAAGACTTCAAACGCCGGCAATGGCACGGTTACAAGAAGCTGGACTGACCTACCGAACCCAAAGATGTTTACACATCAACAAGACACCGGCAGAGGAACGGTTACAGGAACATCAAACCAAAAGCAATCATACTGTAAATCACTTAAAATTAAAGATATTAGTTTTACAAATTCCAGTATGATATGTAAAATACTCTCGTTATATATGCACATATACATGTGAAAGAGAAAGTGAAAAAACCAACACAAAAAGAAAAAAAAACCAGTAACGTTAAAAATGTATTACCACAGCAAAATCCAAATAGCAACTAAAGTGCTACATAAATTGAAACAATTGAATAAACTGCTCGAACAAAAACAAAAGCAACTACAGAAAATGCCATAAAAAATAACTTAAGAGGACAAACGCATAAACATGACCAAAACGTCCACAAGCTTTGCTTGCGTACACTGCAGCCGAATACCAAATAAGGCAGAAAACATACCAGTTTACAACTATAATTGTCTGACTGTAGTCAGACTAGTCTGAAAAAGAACAAATTTATGCTAACTACAAATTCTTTATTTAGTAGAATAATGGAGTGTGCGTGATTGGAAATTAGCTACAAGGAGGTTTAGTTTATATTTTACAGTTTCTTCTCCTAGCGCTAGGCAGTAAGACTTCATACCTATTATACCCAGGCTTATAAACCAAGGGACGAAACCTTATAAATCAACTTTATTTATTATAAGTTTTCAAGTGCATAGACCCGCAATTCGTATTAAAAAAGGGAAAACACTATAAACAAATTCTCGTTGCGTGCTGGATCTGTTCCTGGGAAAGGAATACGTTTAAACCTTCAAAGTTTTCAAAAACGGATATAGCAATGATTAGAGGTTTTGCAAAACAACAAGCCAAGAACAAAAAATATTTCTTTTTTTTTTAAAAAACTGTTATCGCCAACGTTTTTAGCGGCCATTTTTGGGTCGTACAGGGTATACATGAAAATTTTAAAATCAAATGAAAATTTTTTTAGTAGGTCATGAAAAAACCTTAAAAATCAAAGTCGGAAAAAGTCAAAAAAATGAAGTTTCGCAGGCTCGAAAATTTTTTTTTTGGGTATGCGTAGTGGAACTTTTTGAGCCTGAGCCCAAAACCTGTCGAAAAATCGATGGCGCGGTATCGGTTAACTTTCGTCCTTACAAATCGACCCACCCTAATGCATACCGTATGAATGTAAGTAAGTATGTAAAGTGAGCAGCTTTCAAACTGAAAACATATTTATTCACAAAGAAGCATGCATGCTGAATGAGTTCTTTGTATGCATGAAAAAGGCGTGCTGTATCAGTGAAAAGTAATTTAATTTGAAAATTATATACTTTGCTGAGTTGTACTTCACTCTTGAGTGCTCTTAGATTTATCTTTGTATTCTTGAAAAAAATTATCCACATTTTTGAAATAAAAATAAAATGTATACAGAAATATTCCATAATGGAGGAGTTTTTCTGGAAATGTTTTATGCCATATGTCTTAAAGCATATAAGTGACTAATTGAGTGTTGGCATAATTTAAATCCATCTACATACATTAAGAATATATGCTAAAGGAATAGGAACGTTATTTATTTACCGTGGATAATCAATACCTTTTCCTCAATGCAGAATTGGTGCTTCTGTACGTATATATCTTGTTTATGTACTAGTGATTCAGTATGCGTTCAAAATTATTGCAGATACATGCATACAAAAGTAGTACAAAAGAAGGGATAGAGTATGCATGTTGCTTGAGAAACAACACGTGTAAATTTTTCTGTGGACCCCGTAAAATATACTTCAAAATAATCAACTGTACTTCAGAGCACTTAATCTATACTTCAAAATCATAATATTCAGTTAACATGGCGAAAACTGTCACAAACTGTAGTACAACTGACTATTCGGAAATACTTTTCACACCTTCTAAAGATCACTTATTTATTCTGATATTAATGTTAAGGTGTCTGAAGTACCACTAATTATTCTGAGGTACACCTGGAAACCTTTTTGTATTGGACAATATATTTCGGACTAAAATCTGACAATTGAGATCTCACAGTTAAAACAACGCGTTGTGTGTATGGAAAGAAGACAGTGGCTGACTAGGTTGCATAGTCTTTATACTGGTTTTGAAGTGGCTTAAAACTACTTCATTTGTGTACAGGGAACAAACAACAAAGCATTGAAGCTCGCACTAAAAGTCAAGAAAACATAAATACATACAAATAATACATACAAAGCCACACACAAATACTTTAGCCACTACAAGTGTGAAAAAATAAACGACTGTCACTTAATGTGACAAAGGACCGAAAGTGACCAGGAACTCCAGCAACAATAACTAACAACCAAGAGACAAAAAAGGCAAGGGACCACGGTGAAAAAGTGAAAAAATTATATTTTTTTAAAGGAGTGTTTGACCAGTTGGTATGCTGAAAGTTAGCTTTGCAGACGAGACGCAAAAAAGCTTTATTCAAACTCACCACAATACACGTGTGGCATGCAACGAGCAATCAGACAGCAAAGAACGCGTTGCGTTAGCAGCCAAGCAACCCTAATTGCAAACAACAGCAATACAAAATTTAAGTTAATGTCATTACAATGGCTCAAAGGGTAGTAAAAAAACAGGAGAAAGTGAGAAGGAGTAGACAAGCAGTTATACCCCACAAAAAATCATGTAAACGAGCATGCCCACTACAGGCAGGTCTGCGCGCCGTGGCATACAGTACATTAAATCTCCAATCAATTTAAACCCGATAAATACAGACAGCTGATGATTTTACTTTATATGACTTTTCGAAATATACAAAATGGGCCAAAAGTCTAAAATTACTTAATCCAGAGAGCCGTGTGTGCACGTAACACCCATCATGCCATTTCGTGCTCCTTTACCTACAAAACTACAAGCATAAGACAATGGAAGGAGACAGATAACAAACACAAAAACTCACGCTGAAGATGGCACAAAGTCGAGAGTATTTTATCTCTAAACCAAGTTTGACAATGGTTGAAATCGTTCCAATATACATCAAAACCGAAATTCTTCACTTCCGTCTATCTTCATTAAATATCAGCGAGCTCTCATTGTCCACCAGCAAAACATCTAGCTTTAGAGAAAATATATCATTACAAGGATACTAGAGAAGGCTCATATTTCCCATGCCAACGAATACTTAGAAAAACCTGGTTCCTTCAAGACCTATGTAGGGGTAACAGCAGCACTAAAGTTCGGCCAAAATGTTGCACTGAAGAAGGCAGTCATGGGCCAGTGACCACTTTATCTACAATTACGTGCAACTTCAACAGCTTCATGCATTAAACTCAGAGAACTGGATTGGTGTAACGACAAGCAGTACGGCGATAGTGGTAACCTGAACAAGATTTCCAATGTGGACGAAATATGACACTATCTTTTGACTCCACTGAACTTTTAAGATGAGCTTTCTTTCAAAAAAGGATGAAGATGCGAAAGAATTTGTAAGGACTTAGACCGAAACTGGACAAAAGCGTTTGGGGAGTGATATGTTTGGAACAACTACAAGTCACGCACTCCATCAGTTTTCAAACGCTTCTAGTATCTTCCAAGCGAAAGTACTCACAAGACAGATGGAATCCTGTTCGAAAACTATTATGGTCATATGGGTGCACGGCGACAAGTAATTGATCACAAATTTTGGTTGGTATAGTCTCGTCAACATATGTACTCAATAACTAAAACATATTTATAGACACATACATACACGGTGTCCAAAAAGTTCGAATACAAACTTTGTAACTTATTTAAAACACCAATCGAGTGAGCTTTGATTTTATATTTTGTTCTAAATCGAGTATCGTTCCTATGACTATCAAACCACGACAGACTGAAATCTGTAATAGTCGTATTATAGTTATTTTCTACGATGGAGTCCAAGCGCCAGCTAATTGTCAACGCATTTTTACAAAGCAGACGACCGTGCGCAATATTTAAAGACTCTAAAAGTGTGGGTTTCAAGCGCAATTTTTTTCATAAAACTATAAAGCAGTACAATGAGACTTCGTTCGTTAAAAATAGACCAAGAAGCGGAAGACCGCGAATGGTTCGCAATATTGGTAACATAAAAGTTGTGGGGGAACAAATTCGGAGAAACCATTGCCGGTCAGTTAGAAAAATTACTGCCAAATTGAATATTAGCAAATCTTCAACACATTTAATTTTGAATAAGGATCTTGGTCTAAAAGCGTATAAGAAACAAAAAATTCACGGCGTTTCTACATAAGCGAAAGAAAAGAGAGCCACACGAGTATCTGATATTCTTGGATGGCACGGCGGTGACGAATTCGTATTTTCGGATGAAAAGTTTCTCGTTCTACAGCAATCTTTCAACTCGCAAAATGATAGAGTATGGTCAGTGTCTCTAGAAAATGTTCCTGAAAAGAAAATGTATGTGCCCAGATTTCAAAGCGCTTCTTCCGTCATGGTGTGGGCCGGATTCTGTAAAATCGAAAAGCTTCCCCTAGTTTTCATCGAAAATGGAGTTAAAGTTAACCCCGTCTACTACAAACAACACGTCTTAGAGGCAGTAGTACTACCCAGCTGTCGCAGTTTATTCGGTGATGATTATTATTGCTTTCAACAACATGGACCGCCTTCACATACCACAAACATCGTGCAACAATGGTGTCTGGAGAATTTGGTTGACTTTTTTCATAAAGGAGATTGACCACCTAGTAGTCCTGATCTCAATCCATTGGATTTTTTTGCATAGGACTACATGACGTCGAAGCTTAGCGTTTATCAAATAAAAAACATGGAAATTTTTCGTAAGGTATTACTCAAAGTTTGCGACGAAATCCCCATGGATATGCTGCGTGTCGCTTGTTGCTCTTTCGAAATGCGATTACGCTTGGTTCATTTATTCAAAAGAGGTGTTATTAATAAAAACCTACTATAAATATTTATAAATAATATATATATATAATTCTTTTAAATAAAAATTTATAAGGGTTTACCATACCTTTTTCTTTAAAAGGACTTTAGTTTTGCATTCGAACTTTTTCGACACCGTGACATATGCTGGCAAGCACATGGTAGGCAGAAATGAAATGAGCTTGTTTCAATTATTTTTCAGTGCATATGTTGACGAGATTATACCAACCAATATTTATGATCAATAAATTGCCAAAAGGCCGCAGCGCCTTTTTATCCGTGAAAAAATTAAAACTCAAAATTTTATTTTTATTCTTGAAGCATAAAATATTATTCAAAAAATAAGTTTTATTTTCATCGAGCAAAAAAAAAATTTTAACTCAAAACACTATGATTATTCTTGATAAAATAAATTAAATTCAAAAAAGATTGATTAGATGTAATTTATTTAGGTTTCGCTCAAATTTTCTTCAATCAATGCAGATTACCGTTGAGCAACTGTCCACCGATACTGGGAAGCCTTTAATTTTTTTCATTAAAAATATAAAAATAACCATTATCGGGGGTCCCTCCAGTGTAACCAGGTTAGCGTTTTAGAGGCTAGATTTAGCCTTTTTTTTGTCCTTCAGCCTCATAATTTTGGTTTTAGCTTCCTGGCTTTTTTTCAGCCTATTTTGCTCCAAAACTTTTTTGGTCCCAACACCATATTTTTCATACAACGTTGAGGAATATATAAAATTCAAGTTGAATGAAGGTAGTATTGATGACGAAATACAGAAAATTATTTTTAATGGAGTTGATAAGCCAATTGCGACATCGCCTATCTGATAATATGAACCCATTTTTTTTCAGTTGATAGTTCTTTGAAAGTTACAAAGCCGGATGTAATTTCCCACTTTCAAAAAGAAAAGTCTTTGTATTCTCCAAGTCAAGAAGCATTGATTGAGCTGCAGTGGCGAAAGCTAATAACCGTACAGTGGACAAGTGCGACCTTTACCATTGAATTTTGTTCGGAAGTCCGAAAACATAAAAATGCATAAACGAACCACCTTTTTTAGATCTGGTCGAATTCGTATGTAATTTTTTGGTATTATCTTTCAGTAATGCGGAGGTTGAAATAAATTTTAGTACCATGAACATTTTAAAAACTGAGTTAAGGAACAGATTAAAAATTAAAAAGCTTAACTCGCTGCTTAGTATTAGATGTTCGCTAGATGTTCCAAATGTTGGACTGATCTTGAAATTACCGTAATTTTATCTCTATAATAAATACCCAAAATTTGTACGCAGACTCAAGCTCTTCTGATTCATCAGACGAAGAAAATATTATAAAATTAGTTAGGTTGTAGTGATTTTTCTATAGTATGTGTTTCTTGGAAAAAATTTAAATCAAATCAAAATACTCAATTAGAACTGCAAAAATTGTTCATACTAAGACCTTAGGTAAGCCTTATATTACAAGATCTTTCGTCCTTATACATGAGGAGTTAAAGCGTACGATAACATCTAAACAGTAAAATAAGTTGAAGTAATGTTGCTCCCAATTTCAATACTCAAGTTTAAGGCTTTTCAATCAAATTTTCCTTTTATAATGAACACATTTTTCCCCGTTTAAGTAGACTGAGTCGTACACAGCCTCATACTTACTGACCAAGTCACACGCATAAAAAGCACAGTTTACACTGTCCCAGCAAAGAGCAAGCAAAACACTTACCAACGCACACTGACCAAGCTACAATGCAACACTAGCAAATAAAAAAAAAAATAACAATAACAATAATGGATGTCTCATAAAAAAGCAGTGTCACTCACTCGTACGCTCCACTTTGCGTTGCTACACTTGCAATTTCAACCGCCACTCATACCGATTTTCAAAAGCTCTTAAAGCTGTTAAGTGTTTGTTAAAGTATGACCTGCACTTAAATTCAAGCATAGACGCGCATGTGTGTGTGGATGTTTTAAAATAACTGACTACGAGTATAAGCTGAAATGGTAAAACAATCGAGTATCCACAAGTGCCACGGTGATGTAAACGCATCTTAATGTTACTCATACGCCATGTCATGCCATTGATCATTCCAACTGCAGTAGGTGTTCTAGAAGGGGCAACGAAAATTTTCAAAATTCAGATATTTTCAGAAATAATCGAATTTTAGCTATAGCAACAAAGGCTAGAATTCAGCTTTGTGCATGTTGCGCTGAAGTCTTGTTTTCAATTGGAAAATTCTACACTTAATTGAACTCGTCTGGGGTAATACCCAAGACCCTCACCTTTCCTTGTTCTTGCGTCTTATGTTAGCCAGCGGTCTCTTAGATAGTCCCTTATTATTTCTAGCAAGTATGTCGATACCTTAAAGGAGCGTTCTATTGAGTCAAGCCAAGTGACCAATAGTACTACCGGTCTTGCCGGACGGCTTGCTATCTCGGCTTTCTTGACTGCGTCTATGACTTCTGCTAGGCGTCTATTGTTGAGTGCAATGCTGTCGGTGGGACAGTCCTCCCCCATTGCCTGTAGCTGTAGTTGGGCTTGCTTTATAAGGCTCTCCATCATTTTTTCGGCTGCGTCGAGCATGCACTGTGGGCTGAAAGATGGGGATTTTGGGTCCACTTTGACCTTCGGGATAAGGACGAGCCGTGCTTTCTTCCGTCTGGCGGGAAGATTTATTAGTTGTACATATGCAAGAGCAGACCTGGGCAATTATTAGTAGTTAGTCTAATAGCATCCGCGGGTGTTTCATCGGACCCGGGGTCTTCCTAGGCTTTATACTATGCAGGGCTGTTTTGAGTTTTTTTTCGTTAAACGGTACGATGTTGTGATCTTGTGGGGTTATTTGCTCCTCCTCTCTGCTAGTTGGTTGTGTGTGAAAAAGAACAACTACTGTTCTTCTCGTGCTTTCGTCGTCGATCGCCTGGTTTGGCGAACGAAATTTCTTCATAACTATACTGTAGCCTTGTCTCCAGGGGTCTTGGCCCACTTCGTCACAGAGCGCTTTCTAGCATTTAAGCTTGCTTTGCTTTATGGCGCGCCGAGAGTTTTCTTTGCCCCCTAGGATGCTTCCAACCTTTCAAGATCCTCAGGTCTGCCACGTGCGCGCGTCGCCAATCATTGCATTCTGTGGCATATTTTGTTGTGGTTGCTGCTAGTAAGGTCCTCTATCCACCCAACCGCGTTTGGAAAAAGGCTTTTCGAGACCAGAGTTATATCAGGGATCGACTAACCAAAGCCCGTGCGTCGGTACGTCGGCGTCGTGTCCGTATTCAGATTCGCCATACCTAGCCGGGCTGCCATTTCCACAACTAACTTTCCTCTGGTACTAGTTTCGGGCATTCCCCATTCTACTGTTCTAGCGTAAAAATCTCAAGATCACGAGCTTTTCTTTGAACCTTTGTACTAGGCCGTTTGGGGACAGGTAACAGCTAACAAATGTGGTCTGTGCCGTAGTACACGGGCGTAGCCTTCTCCGCCAGCACGGTCAGTTGCATTGGCGGTAGTGTCAACTATCCAAATAGCGGCAGCACTAGTACCAGTTGTGTCTGACCTTGGTAGGTTCGCTGCTGATTGCGTAGTTTATTCTATGGTCTAGGAATTCATCAGCCAACCTGCATCGCTTCAAGTTACCTTGTATAAAGCTGGTCATTGGTTCGAAAGTTTAGCTATCGCCGAAGCAAGTGCTTCTCTGAATCTGCTGCATGCACATTATTATTATTATTATTATTATTATTATTATTATTATTATTATTATTATTATTATTATTATTATTATTATTATTATTATTATTATTATTATTATTATTATTATTATTATTATTATTATTATTATTATTATTATTATTATAATTATTATTATTATTATTATTATTATTATTATTATAATTATTATTATTATTATTATTATTATTATTATTATTAATATTATTATTATTAATATTATTATTATTATTATTATTATTATTATTATTATTATTATTATTATTATTATTATTATTATTATTGTTATTGTTATTATTATTATTATTATTATTATTATTATTATTATAATTATTATTATTATAATTATTATTATTATTATTATTATTATTATTATTATTATTATTATTATTATTATTATTATAATTATTGTTATTATTATTATTATTATTATTATTATTATTATTATTATTATTATTATTATTATTACTATTATTATTACTATTATTATTATTATTATTATTATTATTATTATTATCTTATATATAAATAGACAAGATGAATGCAATGTAGATCCGTTTTCTGCTAAAGTATAATTTCGAGGTGTACTTTTATCCGTAAATAAAAAAATTTTAAAAATCATTTTAATATAAAAAATTTAACATAAAAGTCACACCACTACACATTCACTTATTCACACTATAGACACGCTGTGTGTGTGTGTACTTGCTTTTTGTGTACTATGCTGAATCGTGAGCATGGCCGAGGAGTTGCTTTGTAGGAAAAAATTAAGAGCCGTAGTAGTGTGAGTAGACTTGCCATGCATGTTTTTGTGTTATTCGTGTGGTCGGCTCTCACTGTGAGTGCGAAGAGTTGGTAGTGGACCAATGAAAAATAAGTATTCGCACTATATATACTCTGTTGTGTCATGCATTTTTGCTTTAGTTGTTGTTATTGTATTGATTACTGGCTACGATGCCCAGTGTCAGCTGCTCTCCTGAGAACACGAAAAGTTGCTTTGTTGGATACATTAAACAAGCAATGTAAAATATGAGCAAATATGTAAAATTCATTGCTGATACCTACAAACAAGGTTTACAAAAATATAATAAATGATTACTGATGAAGAGTATTAAACACCGAAGAAAATTAAAGGAAAATAGAGGAAAGGAAAAGAATTGAAAGGAAGGAATGGTAAGGAAATGAAAGAAAGGGAAGGAAAAGGGAATTAAAGGAATGGTAAGAAAACGAAGAGGAAAGAAAGCAAATAAAAGGAAGGGAAGGGAAAGGAAAAGAAGTTTGAGAAAAGTAAAAAATAAAATAAGAGAGTAAAAAAAGAAATCAAGGAAATTAAAAATATGTTAGAAGAAAGGAACGACATAGAAAGGAAGAAAAAAGGCGGATAAAACATACCTGCAGCAAAAAAATAAAATAAAATAAAGTTTATTGGTTGAATTTCAACCACTGGGCGAACTCTAGTTATTATTATTACTATTATTATTATTATTATTATTATTATTATTATTATTATTATTATTATTATTATTATTATTATTATTATTATTATTATTACTATTATTATTATTATTATTATTATTATTATTATTATTATTATTACTATTATTATTATTATTATTATTATTATTATTATTATTGTTATTATTATTATTATTATTATTATAATTATTATTATTATTATTATTATTATTATTATTATTATTATGTGAAAAGCTTCTTCAGGTGAAAGAAATCATGTGCTTCAAACTCACCTAACATCAGCATCACAAGAGGATGAAAGAGAAGGTATAATACTAGCAAACTGTGTATTTTAAATAAGGATGAGCAAATACCCTCCCTCCCTTTTCTCGCTTATTGAACAACTTTTACATAAGTGTATAAACGTGTTGTGCAAAACAAATACATATATGCATATATAGCCATATACATCCATACACATATACAAATGAATATAAATTTACTTCTAATCTTTTAATCTTTTGCAATATTCCAAAACTGTATCGGAAAAACAAAAAGTTATGTTAGCATTAACGAACAAAAAGAAAGTAACAACAAAAAACTCTTAGCTAAACCATGGGGAAATGAAAAGAAAAACAAAAATATTTGTTAGCGAAAAGAAACGAGCAACAACAAATCGCGTGCTAACGGCAGCTCCAAGTCACCGGAGAGTCACTTAAACTTTTCAATCGCGATAAGCGGAAATGTAAGATTTTCATTTATATTTCCGATAAAAGCAAAAAGAAATGGCAAGCAGAATTCCAAGCAATACCAAAAATATGCCAATGGGAAAGGAAGGTGCAAGAAATGTAGCATAAGCGGTTGTTGTTTTGATATGGTTCCAAGCTCCACTGCGCAATTAGAGTTTGGTAATATGAGCAAGTAAATGTTTTAAAAATCAAAAGTGGCGTTCCACAACCCGACTAAAAATAGATGAATATAATCAATATTAAAACGATTGTATAGAAAGCAAGAATTGAAAAGAAATTGAAGATATGTAGAGTTTCAAGCAAACATATATTGAATTTAATCAACCTATGTAAGAGATGTTCATAGACAACAAAGATAACCTGAAGACTAGTGCGACTATTCGAATATTCGAATACTCTAACTAATCCAAAAAGGTAATACTCGGATAGAAAATTGCGATGCGCAATATTCGAATAATCGTGTTTTGTCCAGTATGGTGATCGAATATTCGTTTCTCTTCGATTATTCGAATACTGGCCGAATACATATATTTTAATAGAAACCCAAAACCATTTCTCTAACAGAAATTTTTATTTTCTATTTTTTAACTAACAAACGCATGTACGTAGACACACACATAAATACGTAGCCATACGTATACTGAAGATTTAATGCTGATGAGTGGGTACGAATGTAGTGGAGTTCATGTAACGTAATACCACAAATAGAACACGTGGCTTGTATACCATCCGAGATCTTTTTAATTTTTTTGTCAAAGATGTTTTCCATACAAAATTAATCTTTATCCTAGGTTTTATGGAAGAAATAACTCAACACCCTTGACGAAAAAAATTCTGAGAACTGAGGGAAATTTTTGAGCAAGTTCTCGATTAATCTACAAAACTGCGTACTCAAAAATTTTCTAGAAATTCCGACAAAAAAATTTTACCATTTTTCAAAGTTAAATTAACTTTCCTGAACTTTGTGTAAACTTTGAAATTTTTTTATGTGGTTTCTGATATAGAATTCGCTATATTTTAAATAAAAATTATTGAAATCACAGCTCCTTCTTACTTCGTCGAACGATATCGTCTTAAATTTCACTACTTTAATATTAAACACAGCTGTACGTGCATTTGTAAAAAGGAATTTTATGCATCTCCTATACATATGTGCATAAAAAATCAAATATAATCAAAAAAAAAATTTTAAGTAATCAAAACAATTTTTTTGATTATTATTTTTTATACCTTTCATGAACATGAAATGGTATTATAACTTTGGTCCCATGTTTGTAAGTATGAGAAGAAGAAGAGATAGACCCACCAATAGGTATACCGAAATGATCAGGCCGATGAGCTGAGTCGATTTAGCCATGTCCGTCTGTCTGTTTGTAGGCAAACTTGTCGCTCAGCTTTTGAGATATCTTAATGAAATTTTGTATGGACCTGCCATTTTGCATGAGATTAATCATTCGTCGGAATAAGCAAGATCGAAGCAATACAACGCATAGCTCCCATACAATCGATAGTTTCGATAAATGGTTTTGGCTATAAATTTTGCAATTAAAAAGCTAGGAACGTAAAATTTTTCGGGTTTGATACTTTTTATATATATAATATGTGTTGTGAAAAACAGCCAGATCGGACCCACATAACATATAGCTCCCATAAAATCGATTGTTCCCATAAATGGGGTTTGGGCTATGTATCTTTCAATTAACAGTTTTTCAGAGTTTGTACTAATTGTGAGTAAGGATCGGCCACTTAAAACCATGATGCGTATTCATGAAAGGTATAAAATCTTCGGCACAGCCGAAAACAGCCCTTTCCTTACTTGTTTTTTTTTTTTAATAATCATGACTTTTTTTTTTAGTATTTTCTAATTAATTGGAAAATAGTCATTGAAAATTTAAAGTAATGGTATTCAATCATTAAATGAATTCTCAAGGAAATAACTAATCAAACTGGTAATAAATACGATAAGTAATCAAATTTAACAGGTTTAGAATAGCCCATATATGTCCTTGGGAAACGTAAATCACCTCCAACTCATTTTGCAAACGGATACAAAGAATTTATGCTCCCTAGTTTTAAATCGGTTATTGTTTAGGATCCAGCGCATGCTCTTGTTTGTTATGGACAACAACAATAAGGATAAAAGAAACTAAAAGAATGATTTCGAAATTTTAAGGGTAGTTTGATAACTTTACATTAAAAACAATATGGGTGGAAAGACATCCAAAATAATATAACGAAAGGCTAACGTATTTAATTCAATTAAAGTAATCGACCACACTGAAGAACTAGACTTCATTAAAGTATTGCTCTTAATTTTAACTATCCGTACTTGTCTGAGTTCATTTTTAAAAATATACTCAACACACAACAGATTACTTAGAAAACGATACTACAGCCGGGCAGACGCTCTGGATAAAATTTAAATATAGATTTTTTTGCTTCCCTTCCATCAACGGATAAATGGGATGAAATCGTTAAAAAATGTATCGAGATAAAAATTACAGTTGTAAATTCGTACAAATGCATTAACAAAAATTCAGAAAAACCAACTGTATCGCTTTCACTGTGAGGCACTGTTTATCACCTTAGTACATGGCTAACATTTGTCATATATCCTATATGTTGATTCTAGAACAAAGTTGCGAAATCAAATTTCTATTCCGGTTGCGATAAACTCAGAATTTTCAACTTACCTCCGTAAAAGCGCTAGTACATTATGTACATTCTCATTTTCTTTTCGCAGTACGGCTTCTTATCGGCAACTCTATATATTAAGGTTTACTTTCACATATTTAGATATACAACTTGGGATTTATTTGTAAACATTTGAGACAGCGAAAGTCGTGCACAAAAAAATCGAAATGAAGCTAAACGAAAATGGAAAAGTTGAAAAATGGCAAAGAAGATTTTCACCAACACCAAAGTACATACTTGCGTAAGCATAAAATTTATCTTAAATCTGATAAATGAAAGATGAACAGTTTGCAGAATAACGAAAAAATCTTACAAGAACTTAGAAAGTACATTTTTTATAAGTTTAATACACATTACAAAAAAAGTCTCTAATAAGTTACATTTTATCTTGTGAGTATTCATGCGTGCGAAAAAAAATTGAAGCACTTAAACTCCTCAAATTATGCTACACTTAAGTTAACTTGTAAATGTCTTTCAATTAAAACTTTTCCACTCAAGAAAAAAATTACTCAAGAAACCAAAAACAAAATAACTTACAGCATTAGGAAATGCGCAGCACTCTGAGCATCCGCCCAAGTGAATTATCTCACATCACATTAATTTCCTCACATTTATACTCAAAATACCACATTTCTCAAATTCCCGTAATTCGCACAACATAACGCAGCATACTTTTTGGCGCATTAAGCAACAATCCCGACAGACGCTGCTACTTCGCCCACACCAGCTCTTACGAGTTTGTATGGCACATTTGCTGTTGAAGCGTGAAAATGCTACACAGACTAACTGCCAACTGCTGGCTGCTTACTAAGTCGCACAACAGAATGTTTTCCAACTCCTAAAAATATGTTAAAATTTCATGAGTAAATTTGTGAAAATTAAAAGAAAACAGTTTTGGCCAAACTTATTTCAACTTTTATGAGTCCCAAGGACATTAGTCATAAGTGCGCGGTATACCAGCAAAAGTAGTGTTGTTTCAATGCTAATAACAAAAACAATAAAACCGAAAAGTTAAAATGTTTTTGTTCTGTGCATCGTGTAGCTCATCTGCATTTATGCTTTAGCTTAAGTGACCTTACGTTGGTCTAGAATTTTAGGTGCTCAACAAGCCATGAAATTGAAAGCACCCAAAAAGACGAAAATGTTGTAAAGGGAAAGTGGAGTTTCTTTAATTTTAATTTTTAAAATAAATGGATAATAGTGTAGACTTCGGGGAGTACTTGAGATGAACTGAGTGTTGCCCGATTTCTATACACCACCGATGGGCGTAATCTGGAAGTTGGAATATATGGCATAATAGGAATGCCATTTTATTTACTGTTAGAAGATCCAGCCACGCTCTGACTAAAAACTTATAATATACTCAAATTTCAATCTTAACATGTATCCCCTAAACCAATTGAAATATGAAACTTCATAACATCGCTTATTACAGCACTCATTATCACCTTTGAATTGACACCCATATTGTATGGCGCATTTTCGGACTCCCGTGTCTACAGTTTTGTCGATAACTCAGAAACCTGCCGACTTATTGAAATAAGAGACATCTTAAATTTTAATTTAGACGTCTAGTAATACAAAGGTGGAAGCTCGATTCAATTCCATTAAACAAATCTTGAATGATAGGCAAACAAACATACAGACATGCAGAAACTCTAAAAGCTGTTGATTTGGATTCTTTTGGCTTATTATTGACCTCTACTATAAAATTTTCTTGGAGATCTGCACTATACAGACATCAACCTGTTACAATTTTATTATATGTAGAGACCCAAGAGAAGTGACAAGCAAACAGTCAAAGGATTCTTGGACCTCATGATTTTTTTTTTATTGATCACCAACTTTTTCGAAAGATGACAATTATTCAAAAAAAAAAACAAAAACACCAGCCCCGAAAAAAATGTTTGATTCCGCTGATTTTTCAGGAACGGCTGACCTGTTCCAAAAAGTCATGGATCAAAAAGTCATTGGCAACAAGAAAGTCACGCGGGTCAAAATATTAACCTTTACAACAAATTCTTGATTTTTGGGCAGTTTAACTTTTTTTGAGGCGGTTAGTCCAACACGTAGCGGCTTCGAAAAGACACGAGCACCAAATAAATCAAGCAAGTTATTTTGCTGCAAAAATCAAAGAATCCACTAAACCATGTTATGAAAGTCATGATAAAAAAAATGCAAGCAAACTCTAAAAATTCGAATAAGTTTTTTAATCTGGTGACGTTTTTAACGTCAGTCACACTTGGAATCAAATATATTTTTTTTCGGTACCAATTTAAAGTTCAATGGTCTCTCGAAAAGTTGAATATTTGTAAACACAATACAGCGAAGCTTTTCAGGTCATTCTTGACTTTATTCCTCCAGATATAGAAAGGCGACATTAGCCTTTCGTCTAAGCTAGTCATCCAGTGTCCAGTTGAAACACATAAACCAAGGGACATTTTAGCATACTAAACAATCTCAACTTTCTTACTGGAAGCACACATCTTTGCGCGACACTACAGTTGCGGATAGCAACTTCACTGTGAATATTCCTAGTAGGAATTATGGGGGGGGAGCCGGATTGGTTCTACGGTGCAGAAGACAGCATATAAATATACACCGATGGCTCTAAATGGAATGGCAGGGTTGCGAGGGCTGGTATTTTCAAAGGACCGCAACTTAAAACTATTTTTGGACTACCTGTTCATTGTAGTGTCTTCCAGGTTGAGGTTTCAGGAATCATGGAAGCAGCGGTTTGGATACGAAAAGCAACTCTTTTTTTAGCGATAACCAAGCCGCCATCAAATCGCTTGTCTCTTGCTCATTCAATTCTGAACTATCAATAAACTCTGATATTCAGGAGATGGCCAAACAGAATTATGTGAACCTCACTTAGGTCGGGGGACACAGGTACCTAAAGGAAGAAGTAGGGAAAGTGAACTTGCTAGCCAAGGTAAAACCAAGCAAGTTCTTGCTGACAAAGATCGCTTAGGTATATCCTTCTCCACCTGCAGGCTTATGCTGAACAAATACATCTACCGAAAAGCTAACGAGAGGTGGTAATAAGCCCTAGGGTGTCTGATATTCAAGCAAGCCTGGCAAAAAGGGATCCCGAGAGATCTCGTCTTGTGCACACTCTAAGTTGAAATCCCTAAGTTAATAGGAACACTGACTTGGCATTGTTTTATTAGAAGGCACGTAGAGAGGCTAGGTGTATACTATCTGCGTTGCTGCAGGAGTTGAAAAGATGAAGAATAGGAAGAAAATGTGCAGCACCTCATGGGCAAGTGACCCGCGCTGAGTAGCGCTGCCTGTGAGTTCCCTTCCCGGACAACTTCCGCCAATCGCCATCCGTGTAATATGACATTAAGAACGTGCTGCACTTAATCAGTTCTTCAAAATTGGTTTGAAATGGAGGAGTAACGGTGTCTTTACTTGGTATCACAACAGACCTTCTGATAACAAAAAAATCTGAAAACAATTAAAATAATCATTAATGATTGAAAAAGCTATTTAATGCATTGATTGCTCAATTCTAATGGGAATTTAACAGGTCTGGTTTTAGATTTTATATCGCTGTCGACCAATTACCGGTCAGTGGCTTCAAACGATCTCGGGCATAACTCCTAATATTGATGTTTGCTACTATCATGCTGTACTTTTTTAACCCGCAGACCACAGCATATTCATTAGAACAATTAAAACAGTTGCATAAACCACATACGCTTGCATGAAATATGATAATTTTTATACGAACTTTCTTCTTTTTATCTCTTGTGCAACCGCTAAGTTACACATCCACCCACTTGTTCATGAACACACACATTTTAGCCATTGAAAGTCTCATCCTTGTTTTCGTCGATTTCCTGTAATGCGAGCATTATGCTTCCTTGATTGCTTTGAGGCTTTTGTCTTGTTATTATGATAAAACTTTTCCAACTGTAAATGTCTATTTGTGAATACAGTAGTGCATATGTGATTGCTGCATAGAGGCGCATATTCACCCAACAAAAAATTTTGTAAGCGATCATCTTTAAAGATTATTTCGAGACTGGTTCATATTCTGCTTTTTTCACATAGCTGTTGTTACTGAAGAGTTTTCTACATGGTTTGCCTTTATTTACATTCACTTATTTTACGTGGTTTCTCACAAAAAATATTCTTGAGTAGGGTTACCACCTAGCATTATTCTCATATACTTTGTTTCATATTAAAACTATTCGTGAGTAGAGTCGTTACCCACCCTTAATTATATTGTGACGAGTCTTCGATGACACCGCGTTACATACATTCTGTCCTATGAACCAAATATACTTTTTCAGAAAGGGGAGAAAAAATAAAAATACATGTGTATCGGCGATTTTCATGTACACGTCAGAATTTTTTTTTTATGTATAAATTATAAAGCTAGTAGTGTCCGTCTGTCCGCCTGTGTGAAAGACTTTGGATCGATTTTTAACCCTTTTGCAATTCAATTGTGCAATTCAATTCAGTTGTAAGTGTTGTAAAAGTCATAAAAAGTTTAGTGTTAGTAAGTTACTATTAATAAACTACAAATATATGGAGTAGGATGGGTCGAAAAACAATTTTTTTTTTTTCGGAATGCTTTACTTGTTTAAAAATTTGGAGACCCTTCAAGTTATGCCGAAAAAAGTGAAAAAAAAATTTTTTTTTTTTAATTCAGGAAAATCTGAGAATTGATAAAAATCATTTTTTTTTTAAATTTGACGTGATAGACATTTCCACGAGTCTGCCTGCAAAAATTGGATTGCGGAAAAACGGTTAAAAATCGATCCAAAGTCTTTCACACAGCTGACAGACGGACCCTACTAGCTTTATACATACTTTATACATAAAAAAAATTCTGACGTGTACATGAAAATCGCCGATACACACGTATTTTTATTTTTTCTCCCCTTTCTGAAAAAGTATATTTGGTTCAAAGGACGGAACTAAAGCTCGTTTTTGTAACGCAGTGTTATTTCGGCCTGAGTTCGATGCCTAAAAAGTCAAATAAACACACACACAAATACTGTAACAAATAGCTTTTTTTATTTACTAGTAATAAACGAAATGTAAAATTCACGAGTTCGGTAAATTCACAGTAAGTTCACTATACAACACTTGAATATAAGCTGGTGATCCTGCATTGCTTGTATGCTGCCTTTTATAGTCTGGCCGATCGCCAGTTTCATCACCTGCAAGCATCTCCACAGTGCTGGCTTGCTCTTGTACTTGGATTTTAGAATACTGGTTGTTTATCAGCATTTACTCTTTGCCTCTTATTCGCAAACACTCATGCTATCTTAGTGGTGGGAGTGTTATTAAGTTAGGGTTGGTACATGCTTGTGAATATTCGCCACAATATGTTTTTGCATCTGGTGGTTGGGACCATGTGTAGAATTACAAATAAGTTCGTAAAGGTTATGATCTCCATTTACCTGGGAACCGACAGACAAATGCTTTTGAATGAGGCTCAAGCAGCTCACTAATTCCGAGTCCTTTAGCCAAGTATCCTCTGGATAGCCATTGAACATCAGTTTGGTGGTAAGGAAAAGTGTAAAGGCGACCACCAGGAGAGCCCACTCCACTCCCAGTGAAGAGCAGGTGCCACGTGTAGTGTGGTTTGGATCAAGAGACTCGCTTTATACATGCGTCATATAATTTAATCTCCAAATTAATCCGTCATCCGCTTTGACGAAAATCAAAAAAACCTTCAGATATATTTTTTTTAAGGATGACAATGATTTTAAGCTACAAATTCGAGGCGCACTCAGAATTTTGGGTCGTTGATGGGAGCAGATCTCAGGTTTCTTAATGAGGAAGGCCTCTGCTCGGCTGGTGGCAAAGAAATACAACCAATTCTTCTTGCGACATCTATTATAGTGGTCATGCTGATAAACACATATACGTGGTCGGAATAGCAATCAACCGGCTAAGTGCCCTTAACGCCAGGGTGGAAACAGAAGTTGTTTTTCTTATCAACTCGCCGATGTATGAAAAATGGTTATAACCAGTACTGTTCTATACATGTGCGAACAACTTCAAGAGCTTACATCGAATTGGTTCACTTTGCCGCTTCCAAACTTCGTGACAGGTTATGTGCCACAGAAAAGGCGCAGCGGAAAACACAAGGAAAGATCAGTTTCCTTTTAGAGCATATCTCGAGAGCACCGCGTATCGCTGCTGGCGAGGTAAGTGCAGCTGTGTAACGATAAGGAACGGCGCTGCCTACAGGCGTACGTTGGCAGCGAATGCATCAAGCTTAGTGTGCGAGAAAAGAGTCTCAGAATTGGTGAATGAAACTACAAGCATCTATGCAAAATATTTATTTTCTATCCTGCAGATTATGTCAGTCATCCGGCAGCAAGCGCATTGTGCAAAAGATTGAAGCCCGATTTCGGACCATGTATATATGCATTCGACCATATTTCCATAGTACGCAAGAACTTTAGAAAAACCTCTAAACACATAATTGGAACACATGAACTCTCATAGTAAGTGCATTGAACGACATTTAATGCCTAAAATAAGGTCTTATATAAGCCTTACCATGCCTCTGAGAGGGAGCGGAGCTGAACATTAGGCCTGAGTACAGTGATTTCAGCAGAGTAAGGCGTTTTCTTAAGCAATGCTGCACACAACTGAGTTCCTTGCAAGTTTCATACTCATACTCTAAGCCATTTGATCAAAGTAACTTAGTCTATTATAAGGTGATCTGTTTTTGGTGGGTATGTATATATATATATATGCAGATAAGTGTGCGTGTATGCTTTTGAATTAACCGCAAAACTTTTACTATCAGTTCAGTATGCTTAAATTCGCTGTTGTCTGCAGGAGTTGGCTTACATGCTCAACTTTGGATGCAAAGTGCTGCGCTGAGGACACATGAAGACCAGCTGAAAATCTTTGGCAGCTCAATTTCATACGAACCCATATATACAAATACACATCTGTCGCTTACAGTTGTGACCAACACTCATTCATTTAGTTCTAATTCGACTGCTTCCCTGCTTCCCTGCGTGGCTTCGTCCTTGGGTGAGTGATTCTAATGCTGTTGGTGGCGCCTTCAACTAAATTGCTTTATCAGTACGCTTAAGTTCAAGATATGAATTGCTTAAGGATTCACACATACACATGTATGATGCGTAGCATCGGCTTGAAGGTATGGGAGAACATGGGAATGCATGAGTTGTATTGAAACTTTTTAGTTTTCTGCTAACGACACTGGCAGCTATTGTTTGTGAGTTTAAGTCATGTTGGTATGTGTGTGTATTACAACCGCAAGTTCAGCCACACAGAGAGCTATTCCGACTATTCCGACTCGTGCAGTTATCAGTTTGTGAAGATCAGCGGAGAACCGGATTTCTTACGGGAACACGTCACTGATAGGCAAGAATTGTGATCTGAGCCCAGAACTCAGAGCACGAATGGATAATTCAGTTATTCGACGGACTACACAGGTCTACAATAGTTTTGTTGAAATACGTTGGGTTGGGTCAATTTGAATTAAAAAATTTTTAAATAAAAAATTTTATTTTATTTTTTGTTCAAAAAAATTTGAGTGATGAGTGAAATATCATTGGTTATTCAAAAAATTTGGAATAAAAAAAAATTTTAATTTTTATTCAAGCTTTTAAAAATGAAAAATAACAAAGCGAGATTACAACAAAATTATACCAGTGTGTGCATATAGACATAATGCCTATGTGTAAAGATTTTTTGGTTTTTCAATTTCGGGATCATTGCTGTACAAAATAAGGGTACTTAGGACTACTTTGGTGGTTTTCAGGGTGATTTTGGGAAAGTTTTAAGGATAATTTTGGGATATTGTCAGCACTATTTCGTAATTGATTGTTTGATTATATTGAGCCTTTTTTGAGTCCATATTTAAATAAATTTAGGGACCTTTGTGGGACTTTTTCAGAGAAATTACTACAAAAAAGAATCGTGATGAGTCCAAATTAGTTCCGAAAATAACACAGAAATTTCGCGATATCCGGAAATTACCCTGAAAAATTCGCAAAATGGTTCCTAAAACTATTCCGAAAACATCGAAGAAATCCCGCCAAAAGCCTTATTTTGTCTAACAATGGTCCCGAACTTGCATCCGAACAACTTAGTGAATCTCAATTTATACAGAAATAACTAAAAAAATCTTTATAAATACACATTATGTCTACATGCATATACAGGTATAACTTTGCCGTATCTCGATGTGTTATTTTTCATTTTCAAAAGCTTCAATAAAAATTTAAATTTTATTTTTTATACAAAATTTTTTGAATAACGAACAATATTTCACTCATCACTCAAATTTTTTTGAATAAAAAATAAATTTTTGTTTGTTATTTTTTCGTCACTTGTCACTCAAATTTTTTAAAACGACCATTTCTGATATGTTGTATATTCAAGCTTTCAAATCAACTCATTGATTTTTTTTAGGATTTGCTATACTTTATAAGATGGGGGTCAAAAACCGCTTATCCATAGGCTATCATACGCAATGAATCTTTTATGTTTATTCTATCAACACGATTTTGATATATTTGCAAAAGACATTATTTCGCCGCTTCTACGAGTATATGACGTGTTAACTTATCTTGCTAAATGTCAGAGAACTGTAAAAAAATTTCGCAATTTTAATTTAAAAAAAAGTGTATATTTTTTATTTTATATATCAACAATTCATTTGCAAAGTATCCAAGACAATCAGTGAGCTCAAAGCCAAGAACAATAATTTAGATTTTTTCATTTTCAATGAAAATTTTCTCAAATATTTTGTTAACCAGTGTAAATTTAAATTATAAAAAAAAACAATAAAAATTTTAAAAGCACTTTTTCGAAATTTGGCAGAGTTTGATTAGAGTAAAATATCCTAGAAACGCCTATGAGGATAAAATAAAAAGGTATGTATGCCGTTGAAAACAGAACTAACAGGAGGAGCTGTCAGCTGAAATCTTATCAGCAGATATCCATTCACACTCTACCCTACTACCGACTACAGTTACAAAGAGGGCAACAACGTCACACATTTTTTTTATAGACCAGTGTTATAAAGTAAGAGACACTGTTATGCTGGCAGCCGGTATAGGTGAACTTCTCTTCACACCCTGCAGCCAAATATTCAACATACCGCCGATCAATATATTTGTCAAGGTAAGGGCATCCCTGAGGGCACTTAGGCTTCGATAGTTGGAAATGATTTATTCATTTGATCGTTACTCACTATAATTATGTCTATATAAAATGACAACGGAATACAGTTGCCCGAAGACTACTAATTATGGGATTCTTTTTCCACTCAGAACTCCATTCAGAAATTTCACATTTCAATTTCGCGGACCAGCATCTTGCGAGTGTGTTTCAGTCTCAGATCTACTCTACTCGGGAGGTAGACAGGACATTACTGCCTGGAAATATTACCGGTATTGCGGTAGCTACTTCTCTGATACTCATTTGGCTATTCGGGTCCTGGAGTAAGCAACGATATCATCGAGCTTGACTAAGTAGTACCAGGGCTCGACCATGAACCTGACAAGTAAACATGTTTTGGATATCGTAGCAACATAACATAAGAGGGAAACGTGTTAGCCGACGGACTGGCTCGGTCAGGGTGGATCGGCTCTGGATGGCGCAAAAGGGAAGGGATTTATCATGGATAGAATCGATTGCAGTCTCAAGATGCATGCAAGGGACACATTCAGATTAATTGCGGCACTCACCGCCTCTGGAGGCTTAGGGCGCATGCGGGATGGATAAGACTGGAACATAGTAATTCATGTCTTGAGGGGAAGCTTTGTTTGAAAGAAACAGTACAGCGCAGTTCTCAAAAAAAAATGTAATTTCCAGAGAACACGTTTTTTGAGAGTCTCCTGGAACACAACAATTGTAAGTGACTTAGTATATGGATTGTCATTCCACTTTTTACTGGCAGACTTCGCACACCAATTAAAACACTGAAGCTGGCTGGTGAGCTTCTCAAACTCATTGGTCAACTTCACCTACGCGAGTTTGATTTTGTTACAAATAGGTTCGGGAGACCTCTTTGAGAGAGGATATGTGGCCGTATATTGGATAAACTCAGTCTCTACTACGGTATATCTTATATATAGTACCTTCTCTGGCAGCTTTTCGAATAAAAGTTGCCGAATCATGCACGAACCGGAGTCCCGAGTTTACCAATTATGTGCATCACCATCTCCGATGCATTGAAATGGTGTATGCTACCTCAGCCAATGCCATAAATACCAATTTCAGTGGCACCGTCGTCGCCAGCATCGTTTTGCCACAAAACTTTTGTCGATCGCGCAACTTTGCAGATAAATGAAAAGTTTTAACTAATACTAAATTGTTGTTGTTGTTTTTCTTTCTTTGTTTCTGTGATTGCTTGTATGTTATTCCCAGTTTTTATCAATTTTATCTTCCACTGAGCTTTTCAAAGCAATTGGTTGAGTTTGAGGTTGGTGCAGTTGAGAAACTATGATAGTTTGATCTGTGATTTCTCTACATTATGTGAATTGAATACGGGCTTAAAGGAGTCTTACTACATTGCAATATTGAATAGGAAGTTAGTAGCATGCAGATGTTGCTGGATACAGTCAACAGAGGGCTTATTTGGACAAAACTGGATTGTAAAGTGTCTTTGAAATTTTAATTACGGTCAGCACTAAGAAAGCTACGGTTAGCTAGTCAAAGCTTCCAAAGATAGTTAGTAATCGGGTGCTTTCATGGATTAAAGAACTAGTGAATTTCCAAATTAAAGGGTTTCTGTTTGAAAAGTGAAACGGTTTCAAGCGGTCCTTATTCCGGTTTCTTTTTGAAAAATTAAAGAGTTCCAGACGGTTGTAGTTTCGGTTATACAACACGATTATAAAGCAGTTTCAAATGACTTTTGAAAACTGAGAGGTTTCAAGCGATTTTGTTTTCGACTGTTACACGAGACCATGGAAATCATTTTCTTTTTTAAAAAGATGGAACAGCAAAATTTTCATTGCTACTGTGGCTAACATTCTCAACAATAAGAAAGTAATCTGTATTGATTTTGAAAAAAAATTTTACAGTTTCAGTTTTGAAAAACTAACAATTTTTACATCGTGACTATTTCGATAGATTAATGATAGATCTTCGTATGGAGTGACAAAACCACAAATAAATATGATATCAAATCCCATACAAAATCGTAAACCTAGCGATCTCAAATAGCTGTCTTTCGGCACTCATTACACTTTTTCTTGTTTGAGATCTAACCACAATAAATAGTTATTAAATTCTAAATAGTTTAGAAAGCTATTCATATTGCGTTCAATTAATCCAAATTCATGATTTTCTTAACAAAAAATTTTACTAATATACATGTGTAGCGCAAAATTCAAGTAATTTGTGGCCTTGGGGTACTTTAACAATTGATTTTTCTAACAAATTAGTAAGTAAATTATATTGTGAACTAATATAAACTTTAATTGTGGTCAAAAACTTATGACTTTTTAAGCTGTCCAATATCCACGGATTTTCAAGTCTCTAATGAGCTTTAATTAGTTGAAAGTAAAAAAAAATTATGTTTTTTAAACCAAAAATTAACTGGCTATAAACCTATAAAAAAGAAAATTTAATTAAATAAATTGTATAAAATTGTAAGCAGCGTTAAACATTTACATTACATATTCACGCTCTGAAGTCAGTATTTAATGATCAATAAATCTTTCCCGTCAATGACACAATTTAAAAAAAAAATAAGTATGAAAAAAGCAAATCAAACGCAATTATTCTCAATTGTATAACGACGAAAAAATTAAATTTAACCGAGGGCATTACAAATTTAAATAAAAAATATAAATAAATTAAAAAAACCACAAATGAGCTATTGATGTAAGACAAAATTAATGCATTCCAATGGGTTAAAAAAAAACTATTCAATTAAGCAGAGATTAACCACAATTGTAATAAATTGATTGTAGCCACTATTGTATGAAACAGATGGCCAAATTGGGTAGATAAGTAAGGCAAAAAAGGGTGTATAACTCACTATTATATATTTACTCAAATTAAATAAGAAAAAAATTATGTAAAAAAGGAAAGTAAGGACTCGTTTTGTGTGTGCTTAATAGGGTACCTAGGCAAAACGATAATCTGATAAGACGATTGATAAGTCAGTAGGTAAAAAACCTAAAATCCTTACAGTTTAAGCATCAATTGCACAGTTATAGATCACACAAACTCCAATCTTGGTAATTTACTCAGAAAAGATTGCTTAAATAAAACTCAATTATACTAAA